>CM021101.1:359849252-360231630 GCA_007115665.2 Sequoiadendron giganteum
ATATTGCTAGATCTAATAAATTTGGATTTAGTATTTTCTTGTAATAAGGTCCCTTTGTGATTACCTACATTTTCACATTATCTCTGAGTTGTTTTTTTCCACTGTCAAGACCTGACTCCTGAGATATCGTGGGGTTATCTCTTTGTTCATAGAGATTTACCTTTCAAGAGAGATATGATTTCCATATTTTGTCCGAGTTGTTGTTGTGCATAAAACACCATCAACAAGTGTTAGCTAGTCAGGAGATTTTATGGCCTCGACAGTTGATGATAGAGTTTGGGTTTCCTCCTGATTGTCTCACTATTCTTTGGTGTGGCAATCATAGTTCCATTCATATTTCTTGCAACCCAATGGAGCATCAACAGACTAAGCACATTGAGATCCACATGCACTTCATCAGGTAGTTGATTTAGGATGGTTCTCTCATCTTGGAGTACATTCCTATAGAGGAGCAAGTTCTAGAAATCTTCACTAAACCTTTGGCATCACTGTTCTATCTTCAGTTACACTCCATGCTTGGGGTGAAGGAAGTTTTCCTTGGGGGGTCTCTGTGAGGCCTTCCTTCCTTCATTTTTTTTTTCAGCATGTTTCTTCATCTCTTTTTGGAGAGGAGTTTTTTCCCACTGGGTTTTCTCCTTTACTCCACTTTATAGAGATTTGGTTGTATTCAGGTACCTGATCAGGCCTAGTTGTCAAGACCCTTGTTTTCTTTCTAGCTTGTAATTGAATTTCTTTCATGCATTTAGTTTGTAGCTACTCCCTAAGTTCATCTTAAGGGGGGTGTTAGAGTAAAAGGTTCTTTACTTAATTATTTTAATTAAGTTACCTTTTATATTTTTCTTAAGATTAACTTAGTATGGATTTTGTAGGCATTTAATAATTATTTTAATTATTAAATGCATCCCTTTTAGGTTACACTTTAGGGTTTCTTGATCTCCTTCATAAGGATTGATCTCTTTATATTATTTCATTTAGTTAATTTATTTTTCCTCTTGAAGCTTGCAGAGCACCTTTTTCTTTTTTCTCTGTATCTCTTTCTCATGACAGGTTATTTGCATGAAGGTGATTCTGTGAAGTTGGATTTCTCAACTTCTACACCCTGATCTTGACTGCATCAATTAGTATCAAAGTAGGTATGATATTAGAATGTGTGTGAGGAGAATGATTTCAAATTTGAGAGAGATAGGATTTGATGAGATATGATGATTTATAGTGTAATTATTTTGGGCTATTCTCCAATAGAGATAAGGTTGGGTAGAAGGTGTACAAATGTCCTCCACTATGTGAAAGTGGGTTGTGAGAGGTTCATCTTCCAGAATATTTGTTGGTTAGAGGATAGTTATGGATTTGTGTAAGTTTTGTTGTAAATATATGAGTGGGTTGCAAGTTTTTGTAGAAATTTCAAGGAAGAAGAGCATGAGGTTGGCCTTGGGTAGGCTTGTAAAAATTTCTTTTATTGAGTGGAGAGAAAGAATTATAGATGAAGAGAATTGGGCTCTTTTGAAATAAGTGTGCAGAAATATCTAGCAGGTTAGATGTCTTTGAGGAAAGTATTATGAAAGGAAAGAGGAAATAAAAAGAGAAGAAGATGGGAGAAGTTGTCTCCTATAATTTTTCTAATTATATTTCATGTGCAGATAGAAGAAAAGATGAAGCAAAGATTCCAATAGATAGAAATGAAGAAGAAAACATCTTGAAAGAGGATGAGAAAGGAAAGAATAAGATTGCAGATGAAGCATGTCTTTTGGAAGTCATGGAAGTGGATGATATTACATCATTAGCATGTCTTAGTGAAGGTATGGAGGTTTTGATGAATAAGGATGTGAATGGATAAGAGGTTGCAGTAGTAGAATAAAATATGAAAACAGAGGTAATGGTTAATATTTTTCATTTTATGATGATGAAGATGATGTTATGTGAAAATGAGACGGTGAAAGTGGAAGATTGATGAAAGGGTGGAAATAAATATAAAGGAGTGTGAAGAGGAAGTGAAAATGGCATTGTTCATTTGTATGCAGGTGTAGATGAACATTGGTGGAGGAGAACATATTGTGGTGGGTTAAACCCTATAAGAGAAGAGAAGAGCTGAAAATGTATTTAAGTTCCATAAGTGAAAGAGGGATTGGTAAAATATTTTTCAAAGGAAGATAGGAAGAGTTCTAGGTAAATGATGGAAAAGTAGAAGAAAGAAAATTAAAGCATTGGAGTATGCTATAAATAGTTTACTATTTGAAATTGTGTTTCAAACACTAAACTCCATTTTGTGGGTCATTCTCAAAAACTTCTTACCCAATGTGTTTGATGTCGAAGCATCTAGGCTCACAAGCAATCCTACATCACCAAAATTGTATTTTCTTTTCATGTTTAATATTTTGCATTTTTGATGTAGGTTTGAGCTTCAAGAGAATATTTTGAATTAAGGATATATATATATAGATATATATATATATATATATATATATATATATATATATATATATATATATATATATATATATATATATATATATATTTAGGGCTTTATTTCCATTCCATACATCAAGATCAAGCAAGGTGTTTAATGTGATCTACAAAATTGCATAATTTCAAGGTTCTAGGGGTTGAAATGGTCTATTTACCATGGTGGAAGGGGATTTTGAAGGTAAATTAATTAAAATTAATTAATTTTCTCAATTTGGATGTCTAGTGAAGTGTGCATTATTCAAGTGACTCTTGGAATTACATTATGGCCTTATTCTTTCAATTTTGGTTCCTAGAATGGAGAAAAAAATTAGTGTTTTTTGGAAAATAATTTAATTGATTCCTCAATTTCCAACTTGGGATGAATGAGAATGACTTGGTTATTGATTTTTCAAAGGCACATACAAAAAAAATATATTGGATATGGTTAAAAAAAAATTAATGGCACTTTTGCGAGCTACAAACTATATTTTATTTCATTTTTTTGTTGGAATTTCAACAGTCAATCCAAGAGAAGATTTGGAAACCTCTTTTTGGGGTTTTCACATAGTTCAAACCCTCTTTAAATAAAATATTTAATGGTGTCAAGAGCTATAAATTAGAATCAAAATTTTGAAGAAAGAATTTGTAGGTTGCTTTAGAGGATTGCATGAAGGGAAGTGTAGAAAATTATCTTTCCAAGAGGGGAAGGATAGAATAAGAGAAGAAGAAAGTTGCAGGTGTTTTTTATGTGTTCAAGGAAGCCATGAGAGTTGTAGAATGAAGTAAAACAATAATATTTACAAAGAGGAGTGAAGCCAAGGAAGTTGAAGGAAAGATACCTTGAAGATTTGAAGGCATGAAGTGCCTAGAAACCCTTGTAAAAAAATTGAATTTAATTTCTTATTGAAATCCTCACTATATGTAATTATTTTTTGAAGAATTTTTATGTATGGATATGTATGAAAATTTAAATAAATATATGTTTTATATTATTTTTTCATTATTATGTTAATGTGGGTTGGATGACATGATAAGGCTGCAAGATTGGGTAGTTTGATAAGACCCCCTGATCTTGACTACATCAAGCAAAGGTTTATCCTTCGAATGAAGGCACCTGAATTCAAAGATCCTTCAAACAAAGGGGTCAAGTATGAAAACTTTGGCCTCTACTTCAGATTTTCCCCAAAAAATCCAGTTTCAAACCCTAGGTTGGACCTTCATATTTACTTGACAAAATATTTTGCAATATCTTAGTCCTCGAAATGACCTTTCCAACAAGTATAGCTTTGGTATGTTCTCATTTTATCATGTATTCAATTTTTTATTTATACTAAACATAGGTTTTTCACCGAATATCAAGTTCTTCATCCTACAGAGGTGAAAAAATAGTAAACAATTATAAAAAATTCAAATAGTACCTTTTCCCTAAGTATCAATGCCCTTGTTTTTTTTTTATTCAAGGGGTAAACGCTTTTGAAACAGAGCTATGAACTGGAATACAACCACTCAACAATACCCCCAACAGGGTTTGAACCTTGGTAGCAAGAACAACAATGCCACCTTTAAACCATCACACCATGCCAATATCGACTTATCGATGCCCTTGTTTCACCACAAAAAGAAAATATAATTTTGATACATACACAATAAGTTATGTTGGATGAAATACACCTATGTCCAAATTAAAGTTACAATGACTTCAAAAATTAATTTAAAAAATTGTAACAAAAAATAATGAAAAAATATCCATGCCCTAGATATTGATGTTAAGAATCTATGTTTTAAAAATTAGAATTTTATCCTTTCTAGAAAAAAGTTATGTTGGACGATATAAACGTTACTTTCTAAAAATGTTGTTTACTATTTAAAACTAGTTATTAAAGATAAAATATTCATGGTTTATTTCAAAAAATTAAAAAATATATTTAGAATCTACATATAAATTGCCACAAATCATTAGTTTGCATATGTCCATCTTGGCTAAAAAGTGGGACTCGTTATTATGGGATCACCCCTATATAATTTTATAATTCATAACATTGATTTATGATTTCATAGCTTCCATCACTATGAGCCTTCACAAAAATTCATTTAATGCATCAAAAATTTGGCAAAAGTAATTTTGTGTAGAAGCAAAAAATTAAAAAACTAGATAAATATGAGGAATATTCCTTTGTGTCATCTACTACCCTCACTTGCGCAAGTATGAAATCAATGATTTGATTGGTCATGTCATTATCACTAATATTATCTAGACTTCTAGCAAGTTTTTGGTTTATCCCATGGGTAAATAAAAGTGTTAAAGTGGCTAATATCTATAGTTATTTGTAGTTTATAAGACATGATCATAGTAGATGGTTATGCCCTAGAAAAATGGACTATAACCCATCGGTGAAATAACCACCCTTCCCCCTACTATCACTACTACATGAGTAGATACCACTAGATCTCAATCTCTTTATTTCCCACACCTCCTCTAGATATATTTGTTCAACACCACAAAACTTCACTACTTGAGCACCACAAGATGACCATTATTGCCTAGTAGTCACCACAAGGCCATGGTACAATCACAGTAGGAGGGTTCCAGAAGGAATAGTCCAAACCATGCAGCAATGAGTCAACACAATAAGATGATATGGAAATATGATACTTTATTGAATTGGAAATCTTGCATGCAACACATGCCTCAAGGGTGAATATCCAAGGTTCATAGGCCTGCCACAAGGGCTTCCAACAATACAACTGGACAAAGGCCTTATTACATGCCCCTGAAGGTTTGATGCAAAAATATAATGATACTAAAACATATAACTTATCACTAATAATCTACAATGATTACAAAATCTTATAAGTATACTTCTCTAACTCCAACAAAGGTCTACGTCAACCACAAAGGTTTATAAACCTGATGAATGAACACATATGAAAGTCGGCCTCAAGATATGTGAAGATAATCCCATGCAAAAATAAGTAACATGTGAATCTCCAAGATAGGTCCCAATGAACCCAAGATTCTTGTAAGGTGTCCCATTAATTTCCACATGATTTGGAATAGGTTTGCACTAAGAAATATGGACCAAGTTGGCCCTAGATGCACTGACTAGTAATCACAACAAAATTTTGAGATCAATAACTTTCAGTAGGAAAATGCAAATGATGTGAAATTTGGATATTCAATAGATGTCAATGTTTAGATGTTATATCTTTCTCCATGAGCTGAGAAACAATGATGCAGTAAAATGCATAATGAAATACTGAAATTGCTACTGAATGCAATGCAATAAAAGAATTGTATTTGGTTGATATAGGATTTCTTTACAACCAAAGGTTCTCATGCATCATACACCCAAGGTTGGAATAAAAGTGAGTCCCTCACTTTCCAAGAACAAGAGGAAAACCAAGATGGTCCATCTCAGCTTAATAAATCCATGATGAATCCTCCACTGGTATGCCTTTCTTCACCAAATATTCTTTGTATTGTTTGTTCCTATTGCTTCTTCCATTTTTGGTATCCAAAATATGCTCAATCTCCTTTGGTTCTTGATGTGGTAACTACTCCTTCAAATCTACTTCCTCACTACTACCACTTTATTTTCCTTCATGAAACTCATATATGTCAGTAATATTGAAAATAGGTGATATACCCAATGTCTCTGGTAACTCTACTTCATATTCATTTCTAGAATCAAACTTCCTTATAATTTTACATGGTCCAAGCTTCCTCATCTTCAACTTATTATATGTGCTAATTGGAAAACTCTCCTTTCTCATATATACCATCACTTCATCTCCAATGGTGAATTCCTTATATCGTCGGTGCTCATCTACCTTCTCCTTATACTTACTGTTAATGTCCTCCAAATGCTTCCAAACCTAATTATGCAATTTTTCCATCAAATCTATAAATTCCTCTACCTCCATGCTCCTCTTATTCTCCATACTGATGTTTCTTAACTCTGGAACTCCTCTAGGATGTTTTCCAATAACAATCTAAAATGTTGTTTTCCCTGTACTTCAATGAACTTAATTATTGTATGAAAACTCTTCTTGAGGTAAAACTATATCCCAACTTCCTACCTTATCTCCAACCAAACATCTCAATAAGTTACCCAAATTTGTGTTCACCTCTTATGTTTGTCCATTTATCTATGGGTGGTATGCTTAACTAAACTTCAAATATGTCTTCATATTTTTCCATAGTTTCCTCCAAAAGTACCCGATGAACTTAGTATCTCTGTATAAAACAACACCCTTAAGTAATCCATACAATTTCATAATCTCTTTGAAAAATAAGTCAACATGCATAACATCATTAGTTTTCTTACAAGGAATAAAATGTGTCATTTTAGAAAATCTATCCACTAATACCATTTTAGAATCATATCCTCTCTATGTCCTTGGTAATCCCAAAATGAAATCCATCCTTATGTCTTCCCAAGGTCTCTCAGGTATTGTCAAAGGTTTATACAATCCAGTGTTTTGACTACTCCTTTTTGCAACCTGACAAATCCTACAATTTTGGACATACTTTTTGGCATCCTTATATATCTATGGCCAAAGATAATGTTCACTCACCAAAGATACTATCTTATCCACTCCAAAATGTCCTGCTAAATCTCCACTATGTTTCTCCTTTATCAAATTCTCCCTCATTGAACTCCTTAGAATACACAATTGGTTTCCTTTAAATAACATATCTTCTTGAATGAAATAATATAACCATTGGCTTTGATCTATCACTATTAGTTCTTTACATGCTCTTCAAGCTTCACCAAAATCTGGATCCTCATCATACATGTGCCTGAACTCTTCAAATCCCAATACTTCTACTGTCATTTCTATCAAAAACTTCCTTCTACTCAATGCATATGCAATTTTTTTTTATTTACCACTCCTATGTTTCAACACAAGTGTATAACTCTGCAAGAACTCAAACCATATCATGTCTCTGATTCAGCTTCCTTTGACTATTCAAATACTAAAAGGCTTGATGATCTGTATACAACACAAACTCCTTGGGAAACAAATAATGTCTCCACTTCTTCAAGGCTTGAATTATGGCATAAAATTCATAATCATAAACTGATTATTATCTTCTAGCATCATTCAACTTCTCACTGAAACAGGCTATAGGTCTTCCTTCTTGACTCAACACTGCTCCAATTGCATTTCCACTTACATCACAATCAACTTGAAATACTTTTTCAAAATCTGGTAATGTTAACACTGGTTGTTATGTTACCTTTTGCTTCAACAATTCAAAACTTATTTGATCTCTAGATGTCCACTTCAAATCCTTCCTATCTCCTCCCATTGTCTTAGTCATGGGGTTATGGATGCTACTGAAACTTCTGATAAACTTCTCGTAGAAACTAGCTAATCCATGAAATGATCTTACTTCTCCAATATTTACTGGTGTAGGCCAATCAACAATTTCTTTCACTTTCTCGGGGTCCATCTTCAATCCTTTAGCAAAAATAGCAAATCCCAAATATACTAACCCTGTATTCATGAAGCTACACTTCTTGACATTAATTAGTAACTTCTCTTCTCTCGACTTATACAATACTTGTCAAATGTACCACAAATTATCTTCTTTATTCTTACTGAAAATTAGAATATCATCAAAGTAAACAATAAAAAACTTACCCAAGAATTTCTTCAATACCTCATTCATCAATCTCATGAAAGTGCTCAGTGCATTGGTCAATTGAAAAGGAATTACTAACCACTCATACAATTCTTCATTAGTCTTAAATTCAGTCTTCCATTCATCACCCTCTTTGATTTTGATCTGATGATATCCACTCTTGAGGTCAATCTTTGTGAAATACTTTGCTCCACTCAAATAGTCCATACTGTCATCCATCCTTGCCAATGGAAATCTATACTTGATTGTGATCCTATTGATTTCTCTTGAACGTATACACATTATCCACTCTACATCCTTCTTTAGTGCAAGTACAATAGGTATTGCACACAGGCTCAAAATTTATTTGATCAATACATTCCTCAACAACTCTTGTATCTATCGGTTCAACTCTACATTCTCTCTTGGTGTCATTCTATGTGTTGCCTTGTTTGGAAATTTTGATCTTGGTATAAGATATACATGATGACTGATACTCTAGATTGATGGTAAGCCATCTGGTACATTTTTTGACAAGATATCTCCATCTTGTCAAAAAAAAATTCTATCTTTTCATTATTTGTGGTAAGGTTCTCTGCTTTTGTATCATTGGTCTTCTTTAGAATTAGTGCAAAACACATGTTTTCATGCCTCAATCCATCCAATAATTTCCTTCCATCTACCAAACATAGTCTATCGGTGCCACATGCTTTAGTATTATCCTCTTCCTCTAAAGGTATTAGCTTAATTCTCCTTCCATTTAATGTCACAATGTAAGTTTTCCTTCTTCCATCATGAATTTCTTTCTTATCATATTTTCATGGTCTTCCTAACAATAAATGACAAGCATCCATAGGCATAATATCACACAATAATTCATCCCTATGATCCAATATGAAATTTCACCAAATATTTCTCATTTAGCAATGTCTTATGTTCATCTTGTATCTATGTTATCCTATAAGTATTAATGGTTTGGATGTTTCAATATTTCTAATTTCAATTTGGTTACCATCTCCACTAAAACTAGGTTATTAATAATACCATTATCAATGATAACTTTACATACCTTTACTCTAGACTTACACCTAGTTCTTAATATACTTTTCCTTTATAGTGGTTCCTCAGTTACTTTTTCATGAATCAAAGCTCTCCTCATCACCAGTGATTCACCTTTCTCTATTTTTCCAACTAAATTAGGGGATTCAACTTGTCCATCCACATAAGATGATCTTTTGGTATGCTTAGGTTTATTTCTAGTACTTCCTTGATGACACTCGAAAGCTCTATGTCCTTCACCTCCACACTTGAAATAGGCTCATTTGAATTGGTTTTTCTTAGATCTTCCCTCATCTCTTTGGTACCCTTCATTGCAGTAAGAATTTATGCCTCCTCTATCACTGTGGTAGAAATTTCTATCTTCCCTTCCTCTACAGTATTAATTAGCATCATTTTCTTCACTCTGATAGGTTTTTACATCTTTGTCCTAATCTGCATAAGGTCTTCTTTCTCTGGATTCGGTTCCACTCCTCTAGTATCTTCCCCTTTCACTTCTTTTCCTTTTCTCAAATTTCTTGTTTATCTTATCTTCTACCTTTAATGCAAATTGATATGCTTCTTCAACCAATGTCATCTTTACCATGCTCAATTCTTCTTGAACACTTTTTCTCAATCCATTGGTATATCTTGTGAGCTTTTCTTTTCTTACTTTTCTATGACTAGTTTTGATTATCATCTTATAGAATTATTCAATATACTTCTTCACAAATATTTTCTTTTGCCTCGGGTTTTGCAATCTCTTCAACAATTCAAGCTCATAATTTTCTAGTATGAATTGAATTTTCAATTTTGTCACCATTCTATCACATTTGATGATTCTTTCTTTGCCTCTCCTATTTCGGTCCAATTGAACTTCTTTTCACCATAATGCAACATGACCTTTCAACTTATTTTTCATAAATCTAACTCTTTTCAGATCTTCAATTTCTTCATATTCAAAGTATTCTTCCATTTCATTTATCCAATCAATCAATTCTTCAAGATTCAAATTTCCTGCATAATTTTGAATTTCCAATCTAGGTATTTTCCCAATCTTTTAAATTGTTTTCAACATCTTGATCTAATCTGATTCTTCTTATTATTCACCTAGGTCTTCTGCAAATTGATTCGCATGTTCTACTTCATCCTCACTTTCATTGTTTTTCCTAGGGTGTAGGCCTCACCTTTTATCCTCTTCAACTGCATCTAATTGGACTCACATTTTTTGCATCATTTCTAACATTTCATCCATTCCTCTAGCAACATTCACCATAGTAGGCACTCTCCTTGGCAACATTCTCCCCTCAAATCCGTTGTAACTGCCTTGATTCAATGATTTGGCTACAAGGGTTTCAATTACCTCACAATCAATTATCAGTTGAAATAAAATGTAGTTTGCCTCGGGTCGGTGATCTATTCACCTCAGGAATGCCTTTAGCAATCAAAAACTTTCTTTAATACCACTTGGTGCACTCATGGCAGGAGTGTTCCAGAACAAATAGTCTCAGTTATGCAACAATGAGTTAACATAGCAGAAATGACATAATAATTTTATATACAAATATGATACTTTATTGAATTGGAAATCTTACATGCAACACATGCCTCAAGGGTGAACATCTAGGGCTCATAGGCCTTCCATAAGGGCTTTCAATAATACAACTGACCAAAGGCCTTATTACATGCGCATGAAGGGTTGATGCAAAAACATAATGATCCTAAAACATCTAATTTATCACTTTTGATCTACAATGATTACAAATGCTTATAAATATGCTTCTCCAACTCCAAGAAAGTTCCATGTCGGCCACAATGGTTCATAAACATGATGAATGAACACATATGAAATTCACCCTCAAGCTATGGGAAGATAATCTCATATGAAAACAAGTAACCTGTAAATCTCCAAGATAGGTCCCAACAAACCCAAGATGCTTGTAAGGTGTCGCATTAAGCTCTGCATGATCTGGAATAGGTCTGCAATAAGAAATCTAGACAAGGTCAGCCCTAGATGCATTGACTGGTAATCACAGTGAAATTTTGAGAATGATAACTTCCAATAGGAAAATGCAAATGATGTCATATCCTACTCCATGAGCTAAGAAACAATGAAGCGATAAAATGCAGAATGAAATACCAGAATTGCTACTATATACAATGCAAGAAAAGAACTATTTTTGGTTGATATAGGATTGCTTTACAACCAGGGATGCTCCTACATCAAACCACTTACCCTCTTTTTATGCCCTAAAGGAGTTGATTTTTATTTTTGGCACAACTTGGGTATATGGTATCAATTTTTTGAAAATGAATAGTCATCAAAAATTAGGTTCCAAGCACTTTTTAATGGTGTTAATTATGACCGCCAGATTAGTATGAGTTGATTACGCTTGATCCATGAAGAATCGAAGAATAATGAAGTTACTAACGTCAAATCTCAATAGGATCATTCAAATAAAGATTAAATTAAACAATTATCAAAGCTAAGTATGCTAAACTACGAAAGAATTAAAATGTCTACCCTAACCCATCTAAAACTTATCCCATTGTGAGAATGGTGTCACGTTGATGTGGAATGGTGACCCTTTCCCAATCCATAGATAAATGAGCTTGCCCCAGTCAATTTTATTGCAAAAAACTAATGGAATGGTTGTGAGATGTGTATGAAAACATGATTTTAATTTACATGAGCAAGATGCAAGCTAGTTCAGATGAAAAAATACTGCTTAAATGAAAAAAAATCTGATTTTTAGATGCCACATTGTTGCTCTAGCAGAAGGAATAAGTTGGTTCTCTGCCCCCTTGAGAAATCAGGCAAAATTTTGAAATTTGGGTTGATTTCTTGATAAAGGTTAAATTGTTTCTCAAGGGGTCCGAAAAGGATCTGAGATGCAAAAAACATGCCAAAAACAAAAAAATAATGTAAAATAAGGTTCAGTTTGGAAAAATTAGGGAAAATGATGAAAAACCCTAGCTTGATGGTCAAATAAGGGCAAAAAACCCTAATTTGAAAGTATAAATAGGTGAGGAAGGGTCACTTTCAATTCATTTGTGTATTCACACCTTAGAGATTTCTTGTATTTTGAGCTCTAACCCTCTGACGAAATGGCACAACGAGTGCTCCCATGACACATTTCCGACTGGGTTCGAGAGTACCAAAGGCTTCCAGACACAAGACCATCAGTATGTGATTCGAAACCTGATTTCAATTTTGACAGTTTGATGCATTTAATGCCTTTTTAAATTTATACTTTGGTGGCATCACTCTAGAGTGACGCTAGTTTAAGAATCGGTGACGCTAATTTGAAATTTAGCGACGCATATGTGAATTGTGATGCAGTTCGTAATTTAGAATAAGGGTTTTAGATTCTCAATAGAGACGCATATGTAAATAGCGACACACATTTTGATTTGAAAATTAGAGTGAGGGTTTACTAAAGATCAAATTTTCACACATAGGTGCTTAGCGACGCATATCTTGATTTTCAATTTAAATGTTTTGGGGGCCACAATTTGGAATTTGAATTATAGCAACGCTATTGTAAATAGAGACACTATTGTAAATAGTGACACTATTTTAAATATAAATTATATTGTCCTTTTGGGGTATAAAAACTCCAAACTCAATCAAAGTTTTATGAATTTTGATGTTGTGTGCTTTGTGGGTGCAGGTAGTGATCCTGCCCTTGATGTCCCATGAATACTAGCCCATACTTGGTGATTTATTTGAGATGCAATAGGAGCACTTAGGAGAGATTGGCTTGTGGTACATTGCATACATGTTCATTTTCCAGAGACATCTAGCGATGATGATAGCGTTGTGCGAGAGATGGTATAATGAGACCTCTTCATTCCACCTACCTACTTGTGAGGCAACAATGGCGCTTGTCGATATACGATTAGCATGTGAAATACGATGTCAATGCCATATATGATGATTTCCATGAGGTGATGGACCAAGAGGAAATTATTCTATCCACTTCATTGATTGACCCCGAGATGTAAGGAGGTCGGGTGCCCACTTTTAGATTGATTTTTGCAGAGATCATCTAGAGTTTTTTTACTCTAGATCAACGAAGCAAAGGATTCAGTCCAGGATGGGGCCTGGCTTGACATATGATTTTGTTTAGGAGGACTTTGTATGCATGGGGTTCAGTGATGTTGGCCTCCTTATACCATGATATGCATGATTTCATATGTTGTGATGGTAGGGCTATTAGAACTGGGGTCACCTTACTACACATTTAGACTCAGGAGCACATCTATGTGCTTCGATCGATTATTCAGATGGAAAAATTAGAGCCAAATGATCATGTTTTCTAGAAATACAGGGGTTCCATCATAATATATCATATAGGGCATCTTGGCATTCCCTACTAAGGTAGGTTCATCAATGATATGACAGTTTCTAGATGGCGACCCTAGCTTCATATGCCAACATGGTATGATGATGTACAAAAAAATTTCTTCATTAGACAAACTCGATACATGTAGGTTCAAGAGCACATGATTATTGAGAGGTACCTACCTAATAGGGTGGCACGATAGTTTGGAGATAGGTAGGATAGGCTATATGATGCATATACCACCATCTTTTCCCGGTCAGCATGAGAGATAGGAGCGTGGGGACCTACTATCTCAGCCCATGAGGTTGTTGATGGCTTTCAGTAGTTGGTTTCTCGATTGTGGGCATATGATCAAGGACAACTGGATGCTCAGATGATGCCTATGTATGATACATGGTTCACATCCCCTCATTGATTGATAGATCCAACAAGTGTACCTCCATGAGGGAGATCGAGAGGGAGGGGGTAGGCAGAGGCAGAGGTCAGGGGAGAGGATAGGATGGCCATGATCAACATGATGGATAGGTCCTAGGAGCACCACTAGGACATCAGCATCCTCCGATACAACAACAGGCAATATAGCAGCAGGTAGTACAACCACCAACATTGGGGCTAGATCCATGTGATTTACAGATACAAGTGATTACGAGCAAGAGGGATCAAACACATTTGCAGATTTTGATGATTACTGGTAAGAGAGACCAAGCTAGGCAGTAGGTATAGGTTTTCGAGATGCAGTTTTCTCAGGAGGTTGGGTAGTGCTAGCAACTAGAGACTATATTAGATGAAGCCTAGGGGTGGACAATGTCTGCCATATTGTAAAGAGAGGCCATGATTGAGGTATCCTACTATCGGATGAACTACCACAAAGATGTCCCCATGGCACTTAGATATTTGGATTACTCGTAGAGGAGCGGGGCACATCCTAAGGCTGAGGATCAACCAGAGAGATAGCTTGGTGAAGGGAGAAGCCATCAGGGCTAGCTCATTTGTACAGAAACATTTTTATTATCACTAGATTCTTTACATAGATATAAATTCATGGGCTCCTTTTTGATAGCCTCATGGATATTGTATTTTTTATTGATATACATACACTAACTCAAATATTGTACCATGATAGTGATTTGTTAATATATATATATATGAGATTATACAGATTTATGATGTGATGTTTTATTTCATGCTTATGAATGTATGGATGCATTTTCTATTAATGTGATGTGATGCTTATATATGCTTATGTGATATGTGATGATATGTGATGCAATTCAATCCAATGATGCATGCACTTATTTTTCAGTATCTTCTTATGACATGTTATGGGATGGATGATGTGATATGCAAATGGTATGCTTATGCAAATGATATGAATACATTTAATTTTGTGTATTTTCTTATGCGATTTTTTGAGATGATGATGTATGCATATGGAGTATGTATGGATAATGCAAATGTTCATGTTTATGACATGATAATGTGATAAATGTTTATGATATATGTGCGACAATTTCAGATGCTTAGAATAACAAATCTATATTATTCATCACAACTTAAATGATAATGATGTTGTAGGATGTATGTTTTATAATATGCTATGATTATGAGATGTATGTATGCTAATAATTTTGTGGATGCAATATGGATGCATTGAGGATGTTTTTTTTTACTGTCACAATACCAGGTTAGCGTGGAAAGAAGATAGAAGAAACAAGATGATTGACCATTGATTTTGATGATTGATGCAAAAGATCCAACATGTCTATGATCTGCTGAGACTTTATTAGAGATGGTGATGAAAAAGGCATGATGATGATGATGATTTGCTCATATCTTTGAATTGGGATTTTCCATCATTCCTTATTATTGATATAATACGTAGACATGATGCATCAAGGTATTAATAACTAGGACAACGTTGTATCTAGTGTAATGGACTTTGACTCTGAAAAAAAGTAGGATAGTTCTTGTTCACATCTTGACATATAGAAACATCGTCAGAATGTAGTTTAGTAGTTTAGAATATATTGGGCCAAAGCATACACAATATTCAACAATCTACTCCAAACAACTTCCCTACACACAACTAAGCAAGTATGTGCCAATATTATTTTACAAGAATACCCACATGCACAACAAATGAAAGATAATGATCGATGCCCCATTCCTTTCTCTCTAAATAATTTTGGATAGACATCATCGAGATATCCTCGAAATGGGTTGATTAGGATGATGATGCTACTTTATGATAATTCATTGATACAAACTCCACTGACTCGTTTACCTATGATCTAGACTTTAGATTTTGACACTTAGATTCTTACTTTACAACTTGTGATACTTGTTTTCTATTTGTTTTTCGAAAGGTCGAAGGGGATGATCAATTTATTATGGATGAAATTTTATTGCAGGTGCAATTGAAATGGGATGAGTGGTTTTGGATTTTCTGGAATATGTCAATGTTTTGAGGTATTTTGAAAATGTTTTGAGGCTATTTTGGGGGTTTTTGAAATTTTATGTGAATTTTTAGGTTTTTCAGTTATTTGAGGTTGTTTAGGATTTTCTCCAAGATATTTGAGGCTATTTAGGTCTTTTGAATGTCTCTATGTTTTTGTGTTTTCTATTTTTTCTAATGTTTAGGGGTTTTCTAAGTTTTCTAGCCAAGAACCTAACCTCAAAGACCTACCCTAGGGGCCTCAGGGGCTGATCAAATATTAGCCTTGCCTACGTTATACATGTACATACCACATAGTTTGATCGACTTGACTTATTGACAATGAAATATTAATTGTTGATGGAATGTGAATTTATTATGAGGGACTCCTAAAGTACTGACCTAGGGTGTCTCAGGGGAACATCAATGATGGCCTTTCCTACATTCAAGCTCAGAGACTTGTAGTTCGAAAAGCATATTATTATTCGATTTTTGATGTTTTGACCTTTCTAAGGATTTTCATGTGTTTCATATGTTTTGGGATTTTGACTTTACAACTTTCTGAATGTTTTGGATTTTAGCTATACAAGAATTTGCAAATATTTTTGCATTTTATAATGAACATTTTATGAATTTTTTTGGGATTTTTTATTATGGTTTCCAAATAACCTTAAGATATACAAGAACTCGATCTGATCCATAATGAATTTCCCCAGTGTGATATGATGGACTACCTCAATATAGGTAAGACAAACTAACCTTTGGAATATGCCAAGTAGTACTAAGGGGATTACATGATACTTCACAATATCAAGCTATGGTAAGGATGTGGATGGGTGATGGAATAAATAGGATGAATAGGGTGATGGATGAAGGGTGATGCAAAGAATGATAGGATAAGGAGCCAAAGGATAGATGAAGGTGATTTATTTATGCAAGGTTCCTATTTGCTAGGTTTTCACCAAGGTGCTTTCCCAAAGTGCCACTGAAGTGGTTTTCACTAGAGGAGGATTTATTTTCTTTACTTTTTCATTCCTTTTTCTCAATTTTTTGGATTTTGATCATTTTTTGAATTTTTTGTACTTTCAAAATTATACCCTTCAAGACTAGGCATAAAAAAATTTAAGATTTAAGTTATTGGTTGGTTCCTCCAAGGGTTCACCTTTAGGTTGTTGGTGTTCCAAATCAACAGGTCAAATGAGTCCTAAAGAATAGCCACTTTATTATGTTTAGACTCAAAGATGGATTTGGCCAACTGATAGGAAATGAGATTAGAACACATTTCCCCTACACTTCAGGCTCTGTAGGACCTAGGGGGGTGACCTTTTAGCAACACCTAAAGATTCAGACACACATTTAATAGGGTATTGCTTAACAGATGATGATCTCACAAGAATATGTCGAGGAAAATAAAATATCACTCAACATTGGCTAAGACATTGGGTGAATTTCATTTATCAACATGGAGAATATGGAAAATACAAATACTTAGATAACATAATTGAAAAGTTTTTTGATTTAATAATTTGGGACCAAACTAAAAATAGAATATGCATAGATATTGACCAGTGCCAAGAAGAGGGCTAAAAAGTTATATACCCAGCATTTCATCCTATAGTGTAAGAAATGTTTTGAAGGTCTTTGAAAATTTTATCACATTATGATAACAAGACCACTGAAGCTTTATCAAATAACCATCCTTACAAATCCACCTAGAAACATAACACTCTTGTTACATTTGTTGAAGAAATTACTCCATTCTAGGAATAATAGGCAATAACAAATGCAGTTGTCACTCATTAAAGCAATTACATTATTCATTGAATATAAGGCAATAACAGATGTAACTCAAATGTGGTAAATGTGCATAA
This sequence comes from Sequoiadendron giganteum, assembly GCA_007115665.2. Classification (NCBI taxonomy): domain Eukaryota; kingdom Viridiplantae; phylum Streptophyta; class Pinopsida; order Cupressales; family Cupressaceae; genus Sequoiadendron; species Sequoiadendron giganteum. The sequence continues at coordinate 359,867,016 of CM021101.1, forward strand.
AAAACCAAAGCAATCTTTGATTATTGAATTCAAAAAAGTATTACATCTCAGCCATGGAGACAATCACATAATAAAATATAAACATGAAGCTCAATTCATAACACAATAACACTTCAGATTAATGACTAACGGTCATACTTCACCCTAGATTTACAATTATTACAGAGCTTCTACCTGCCTTCCAAAACAATTTAGAAAATGCATCCCTTTTCTATGAGAGAAGAAGAGAAGATATATAAGGAAGAAGAAAAATAACAATCCCTAAAATCAACTCATCGAAGACACATGGCAGCTTCATCCTCTATTGATCAACAATAAGAAATTGAAAATATATTCTCTCATTCCCTGCAATAATAAACTTACCACTGTATATTGCCTTCATTCTTCAACGGAAAATTCACCTACTCGTGAAAAACCTCTACCTCCAGTTACCATGCCTAAAAATGGCTCTTCTGTGAAATTTTTTTACTCTGACCTCATTTAGTTCCATAGGAAAACTTCCCAGCAAAGAAGGCTTTTGTTTATAAATTGAATAACAAATTCACTTTACCCATACTCTTTAGCTTTCACTTTCAGAAATTAAATTTTTCCAACTTTAATAATAGCCTCGTATTTATTTAATCTCCATTGTGCTCTTTCACTTTGAAAATATCTAGCAACAAATTCACCATTTGATTATGAAGGCTTTTAAAACATTCACTTGGGCCATTAAAATATTTCACCTATGCTTGTATTTGATTTTCGCTTTGCATTTTATTTGTCCTTACTCCTATGAAATTTTTTTCACTTAAAGTGAAAATACATACTTATATTCAACACTTCTCATTTTATACTGAAATTCCTTCAACTGGCAAAGATTTTAAAACAATATATTATCGGGCAATTTAACTTTTACTCATGCCCTTTAATACTTGCCCAGATTTTTTACTTATGCCCTTCAACTTCACTTTATATTTGAAATAATTCTTCTTTTAAATGAATATTTAAGCATTCTATCGAGGAACTTAAAAAAAATCACTCATGCTTATAGTAGCTTATATTTTAAAATCTAACTTTTAAAAGTGAAAACCCCATTTTTTGGGCAATATTTATTTTCTTGTTCCTTTCATATTTCACAGGCCCACCTTTACTCACCCCGTGCAAGCACTTTTATTATATTTTATTTGGCAAAGACTTCAATAAAATTTTGGGCAACTTTACCCAAGCCTTTAATATTTATCATGCACACCACACACCTTTCTCCATGATGTCATCCTCAGAACTACGCAGTATGCATGAGCCTTCAGGGTGTTTTTTGTGTATTGAATTCCTTCTTTATTGTGAAAATACCTTACATTGCAGTTATCAAGCCACAATTTCTTTTAAATTATTAACTCGGGAAAAATAATTCACTCTTATTTGGCAACATTTGATTTTAAATGTTTTTCCTTTTTTATTGGAGGCTTTTAAAGAATTAAATCAAGAAATAGAAACTTTACCCTGTGCCTTCGAAAAAAATTGCACACACCGCCCAACATCTCACATGACATCATACTTTGCTTTGCAACACCTGCGTGATGCTTCTACATAACCCCTGCTTTCTGCCACCTACGCGATGCTTCCACATAACCCCTTTTTTTATTTTCGTTGATTTTTTTTCTGGTTTCCACCCTAATGGTATAGTTTAATGTGTTTTTAAATTCATAATACTGAGAGGTTGGTATAGTTTTTGTTTAATGTTGTTGTAGAAAAATGGTGACAATGCTAAAACAACATTTCTTCAAACAAAAATTTTATATGTTTTCACTACAAGCGCTCACACTAGAACCATTGCATCACTTATTTCTTCCTCCATTTTTATCCAAAAATGGAGATGAGTTTCACAATGCAGCCATGAAAGTCGTGAAAGTCGCTTCTAGACCAATCAGAAGCAAGAATTAAACTTGCTTTGACCCAAAAACATTTGAAATGAATTTTATAATTTCCCTAAATGCCTCATTTATCCTTGCACAATATTTTAAATATTAACATTTAAAACTTTAGAAAAATTGTGACTTTTAATTACGTCTGCGAGCCATTTGAGAAAACCTATTTCCTCAAATTTTTCCTAGCCCTTAAAATTCAGGTACCTCCCTTGTAAATTGGCCACAGGACGTGTTTGGCGCAAAAGAAATACATTAAAATAATGTATCAAATCACCTTCGTTTTTTTATAAAAATGTAGTTGTAGAGGTTTTAGACCAAAACAAGAAATAGGTTGTCCTTAGATTTGCAAGATTTGACACTTTTCATAACACCATTTTTGGCCTTGTCACGATTAGAAAATTATTAAATAACCCATCAAAACTTATCTTGGGAGCCTGAAATTGAGCAGACATGTAGACATTTGATCCAAGAATGGAGTGAAAAATATGGTTCAAAAAAAGAGACCCCAAGGTGCAAGATATTAATCAACAAAGTTTCTTACTTCAACTTTTCTGCAATTGCACTTGTTCAAAACCAATCAAGGCTCACCAAGTCACCACTTTGAAAAAATACCAAATCAACTTCTGGGAAGCTTCCAATGGAAACACAAGCTCAATTAGGCACACTGAGTATGTGTGCAAAATGGATTTTCTTGAATTATCATTCTTCACGAGGTATTAGGGGTCAAAGTTGACCACCTTGAAACATTGCCAGAAATGCAAATGTAAAAATTGAACAAACTACATTTGCTTTTGATCTCGAAAAAATAGCAAATCAGATCATGAAGCTTTGAAATTGGATAGGGGGGCATATGAATGTGGGAGGAATTGAGAACAATAATCCTTTCATCATTAAAATCATGTATTTGTAAAATATAAGCTCGAACAGGAAGCCACTTTCTAGAACTGAAAGTTCACAAAAAATAAAACAGTGCCAAAACCCTCCAGCTTAGCTTTTCAAAACCCAGTCAAAACTCATCATGGGAAGCTGAAAACTAACATGCACATTCACATATGTCGAATTAGTGGGTCCACCAAGGTATTTTGCATCAAAATTGACAGGCTTCAAGATATGACCCTCCAAATTAGGTCACTTGGGCAGATTTTTGAGGTACACTTTTGAGTGTGCAAAGGCAAAATTTTCAATATGGGCACTTCAAATTTACAAAATTTGAAGGTTCCACCACAGGTGTTGACAATTGGTATGCTCCTGATCCATAGCTTGTTGTGATGATAAAGGGACTCAACCAGTTAGGCTCAAACTTTCCTTTATTGTCTTCATCTGGAAGATTCTTCTTATTCTATTTTAAGATAAGATCCCCTACTTGGAAAGACTGATATTTGATATTCTTGTATAGATTTGTTTCAGTCAGTTTTGATATAATTGCAAGTGATTAAGAGCATCAAGATGATGCTTGTCCAAGAATTCTAGCTCATTTAACCAAGATACTTTGTAGTCTTCATCGGTGATCGGGTTTTGTAGTGACACCAACAGTGATGAGAGCTCAATCTCAATAGGTAGAAGGGATTTTGATCCATAGACCAAGGACAATGAGGTTACACTTGTTGTCATGCATATACTAGTTCGATAGGCCTTGAGAGCGGGATTTAGCGGCAGATACCAGTCACAACTAGCTTCATTAACTGATTTATTTAGGATCTTCAAAATAGTTTTGTTTGTAGCATCACTTTGGCCATTGCCGTGGGGATAATATGGGGTAGAGAATAGGTGTTCGATGTTGAATTTTTTACATAGCTCTTTTACATCCTATTTCTTGAAAGGTGTTCCATTGTCTAAGATAAGGGTTTGTGCAATACTGTAATGACAAATTAAGTAATTCAGGATAAACTTAGAAATTTTCTTCTCCATTATATTGGTCATAGGAATGGCTTCAACCCACTTGGTAAAGTATTCAATTATCATTATGATAAACTTATGGCCATTGGATGAGGTTGTAGTGATCTTTCCTATGAGTTCAAGTCCCCACTACGAGAAAGGCCAAGGTGTGATCATTGGTTGCAATTCCTGAGCTAGAGCATGAATCAGATCTCCATATTGTTGGCAATGGACATATTTTTCCACATATTGATGACCTTAATTTTTTCATGGTTGGCCAATAGTACCCCATCCTCAACACTTTCTTACCTAAAGTCATACCACTAGAATGTGAACCACATATTCCATTGTGTACTTCTATTAAAATAGTAAAGGCTTCCTCTTGGTTAAGGCATCATGGTAATGTCCCTTTCATGCTTTAGCAATAAAGGGTATCACCTAGGATCACGAATAGATATGCCTTCTTAATAAAATTATTTTTAAGATTGGACGTCATATCAGATGGGAGGGTCCTGTTGTGTATTTTTTGCACACACACCCCATTGAAAGTTGGGACCCTCATTTTCTTCACTTTTTCATGTCTTGGCCTTTCTATTTTGGAATTTTTCTTGCTTGGGCATGTGCTTTGATGTTCATCCTGCCGATCGGAATGGCCCATTTATGATTTATATTGTCAACCTTAAGTTTTGGGTGTGGTTCGGGTTTTTCGCTGAGTTCGAGAAAATACGCCCTATCCGAACTTTCCTAGTTTCCCTTTGGTGTTTGGAAATGGTTGCCTTTCTATTTGAGTCCAGGGAAATCCGTCGTGTCTGGATTTTTTCGTAGTCCGTGGCTCTGTTAGATTTCTGGGTTTTGGTATCAGTCGTCTTGTCGATTGCATTAATGGCGATTGTGCAACCCTTTGGGAGCAATCATATATTGAATTTTGTGAATTGATTTATCATTTGAGTCTGGTTAATTGCTTGTCATTTGAGCTTGGAGTGTTCGAGCTTGAGGAGTGTCACTAGATTTTGCATTTGAGGAGATTTTGAGTCCTGCATTCGGATTTTTGGGGCATTGCTTGTATTCTACTCATGCTTGGAGGTTGTTTGTTGGCATCCTAGGTTTCAGTTTCTCCTACTCTCATGGTATGTGGATATTCCCTCTTCCTCTTCTGGTTTTAGTGCTTTGTTGTGCACTTTCATGTTATTCATTGCTTCATCTTTTGCTTGTGTGTGCATGCCATGTCTAGGCATCTGAGGTTTCCATGTTTTTCCAGTCCATTTGGTTGATTATACTGAATATTAGCTTTGGATGGTCTTTTTTTGCTATTTTTTGGGCTTGCTTTCCTTTGCCACAAACTTCCTATCCTTTTTTGCAAGCAAGTTGTGCCTGAGCTTCTTCGTGGTTTCATGGTGGAGGTTCTCAAGGTTCTTGACCTAGGGCATAGCCAATCCCTTTCAAATTGCTAAGAGGAGAGTTTTAAATTCATTATTGATCCATTGGATGTGTAGGTCAAGTGATTGTTGAGCTGCAAGCTCTTGGTTCATCTCATTTGACCTATTTTAAGGTGAGGATGAGGAAAACATAGCCATTCAAGTTTTCGTTGCCTTCGTGAAATTTCGCCCTTGCTGGATTTCCCCGACTCTTCCTATTTTTCCTTCTCTCCATAATTTTCTATTTATCCGGACTTTTGCTTACCTCGTAGAATTCCGCTCCCTCCGAATTTTCCCGGTGTCTGTTGCCTGGCTATTTTACCAAATTCTTTCTTCCACGGTGAATTTGTCTCGATTCCACTAAAAGCCACTCCATTGGGATTTTCCTGGATGTTCCTGGCCTCCTTTGTTTTCCCAGATTATTAAAACCGTTGTCATTTTTGAGGATTTTTGTCTTTGGTAGATTCTTCCAAAGTTTTGTGGAAATGAAGAATCTCATTGTTACAAAAGGAATTTTCTTATTGATAATGCATTTTGATGATTAAATGAACTTATGCTAAGTGGTTCTAAGCTATCATTTTATTGTACTAATTGATTGATTGATATTGTGGGGTTTGTATGTTTGTCCCGTTGGATTCCGCCTAGTCCAGATTTCCCCATAATTCCTCTCCAGTCTAAATTTTATGGAGGAGACTAAACCCTGAACTTTGAAATAATTGATGTTGGCATTTGTATTGGATCTCATTGCGGTTGCTTTACTTGTTTGTAGGCAAGATCAGGACAAGATGTTGTTAGGCATGGAAAGGGAAAGGCAACATATCCAAGTGCTGAAAGTTCTGCTATCTCTGATGCAGAAAAGGTGAAAATATACATAAAGAGTAGGATTCTTGAGAGCAGATTGATTTCCATCTGGTTTGGGATCACTGATACCAATGTGGGTATGTCAGATTACGAGGAGTTCAAGGCTGAGATGGTAGCACCGAACCTCCCTTTGCTAGCTAGAAGAACTCTAGAATTCAGGTTAGCACTTGTAGCTGGTTTCCCCTCCATAGTACAATGCTATGATTTAGTGCTCGAATGTGCCATAAACTATGACAGGGGAACACCAAGGGTATTTGGCCCTTAGGGAAGAATTGTGTCGAGCTTTGATCCTGTGTCCATTGCTAGGACTTTTGATATACCTGATAGGTCACATGTGGTGGCCTTTGATATGGATATAGAAAAGAAATATAATGAGGAAAATGTAGTTAAATATCAGTAGGTGATCAATTTTTGGTTGGAGAATCCCAAGTCCCGCTTCTCAAAGTTGCCAAAACAACTATTTAGACTTAAGCTCAAAAGGGAATACTATAATGTTATCACTTTCCTCAGTAGATTGGTAGGTCTGAGGAGTGCAGGAGTTCTTGAAAACTAGATGTTTAATGTCATTGCTCAGATGGAATAGGGTATGGATTATCATTGGGTAGGTGCCATAAGTGCAGTAATCCATGAACAGATGTGTAATATCTTGTAGACAAAGACTTTCACCATGACTTCCTACCTAGTGTATGCATTGGCAAGATTCCACCCATACAAGGGGTTGAGCACTAGAGGTGTATGTGGACATAATGCAATCTATGAAGTGTATCCACAATTGCATTTGGCAAGAGGTAGCTACAAAAGAGCAAATGATTCTTTTATAATGTGCATCACTAGGTTGGTGCAAGGTGCAGAGCATGTGATAATTTCGTACAAGGCCAAGGAATTGATAAGGAGGTATGGGGCATGGTTCATTTAGTTCCCCACCTTCTCCTACGTTAGGATTGATGGTTGTCAAAGGGCTCCCTATAGACTCCCAACGTACCCAGGTGATCACATCATACTACTGGAGGTCACTAGGCAGATTTGTGACTTTGATGTGATTGTGAAGGGGGATAAGCATAAAACAAGGTTTGGTAATGATTTCCCTTTAAATATTGGAAAAAATGAGGTCTACCCTTCCATCCATTCTACTCATGCTTATGAAGAAGAAATGAGTACTTTTGGTCTCTCTTTTCATTCTAAGAGAGCAAGGTTTGATATTACAGGTGAGGCACAAAAGAAGGCCAGTAGGGAATAGAGCCATAAAGATAACATTGAGGATTATTGGGCTAACATTGGCAATGAATTTGATGTAAGGAAAAGAAATTCTCCAGGCTGCCAATTGACTTAGTGAGGTTGTACAACATAAAGGCCATTCCTGACCAGGTGCAGGAAGATGAAAACCTAATTCAGGGTCATATCTTCGAGGCTGTGAAAGACAAAGCAATTGGAAAGATTGACTGGTTGGAAGAAGAGAAGACAGAGTTGGAGAAAATTATGACTCTGGTGATAAAGTATACCAAAATGTGGCTGAATCATAAGATATTAGAGCTAGAGAGTGAAGGTGTTAAATGCACCTACAATTTGATGGGAGAATTGGAGTCTCATTTTGCTTCTAAGGAATCACATGAATAGGACCCTAAGGGAAAGGCTAAGGTAGACTCTCCCTTCAATATTAAAGTTAGAGAAGTTCAAGCTGAAGAGGTAGCGGATGTGAGAAAGTAGAGAAAGCCTATTGCCAAAAAGAGAAGACATGATTCAAGAAAAGAGGCTGAAAAGGATAAGGAGGAGAAGGAAGATGTTGCTGCTCCATTGCTCAAAAGAAGAAGACTAGTGAGAATTTCACAAAAGGAGAAGGAAACTTCCAAGTCAGAAAAGGAATTTGAGACACCTGTGGTGGGGATAGAAAGTTTAGGGGAAAGAACAAGGGTATATATGATGAGGTAAAGGACTCTGTCCCCAAAGGATGCTACAACGAAGGAGGATGTTCCTATGACGGCTCCTATCATTGAGCAGGATAGCATTCCCTTTCCTCAGGATACTGGAAATATGCAAGAAGAGCCAAGAAAAATGAAGATCCTAAGGACTTGGGTGGAGAATAATTTTAGGCAAGAGACCTCTACAATGCTGAGGAAGAAATAGATAAGGTAATTCAGTATTTCTTGGTGGCCCATGCGGATTCACCTGCAGAAGAACAATTGAATAAATCCCCTCAATGGGAGGAGATACCAGCTAGGGTTCCTTCATCGACATAGGTTGTGGATGAGAAATCTTTAAACAAGGAGGATCCAATCAAAGAGATCCCTAAGGTGACTAGTATTGATAAGGATGCACCTAGTGTCCAGCAGGAGTAGGATAAACAAGATAAGGTGCTAACCGAATCCACTATTCTAGGTTGGTTGGATAGAGAGTTAAATAACAAATTGGTGATAGTGGAAGATGCTCCTCCCAATTGGGATGACCTAATGGCCAATATTGAAAAGGAGAAAACCAAGAAGAAGGCTAGGGTTATGTTAGGATTGAGAGGGATGGATCAGGCAACAGGGTGGCTCACATTTCTACCCCTAATCCAGACAAGGATAGGGATAATGTGACTGCAAAGGATTATCATGTGTAGACCATCAACTTAGGGCATGCTTCTATGGAATAGAACATTGAGTAGTATGAGGGCTCCAGTGTTGTAATTGTGGGAAAATTGAAGAAAGAGGTACTAACCAAGCATGAGTTGGAAAGAGAGAATGAGAATTTGAAGAAGTACTTGTAGGAGTTGATGAAACCCTTGCAGTCTATCATCTCTTCCTCCTCTGCTATAGGTTTCTTGCCCCAGGAGACAATCTTCGAACTAGAAATAATGAAAGGCACTACACATGCCACAGTTGGTTGGTTGTAGGGGATCCAAACCAAAGGAGATGGTGCCATCAAATATATCTTGTCAACTGCAGGGGATGCCATGAGATCAGTGGACTGGTTGAAAATTGTGTTGATTTAGGACAAAGAAGACATTGATCTCCTATTGCAAAAATTAAAAATAATCATGGAGTTTACTGAGGATAAACTGGTAAAGAGTGGAATTCTTCCTTTTCCAAGGGTTTCTGAGCCTTGGGAATGGTTTGATATCTTGCAGATGAGGCAAAGGGTCTTGAAGAAGATTCACAAACAAGGAAGGAAGATTGAGGACACTTTGACTGGTATTCATAATAAGTGTATCTCATTCTTTGAAATTATGACAGGGAGGAAGAAATTCGCTCCAAAGCATTTCAATTTGGAACAACTTAGGAAATGGTGGAGAGATGTCTATTCTCTAGTCAGTGATGGTCTAGTCACTGAAAATTAGCTAGATGATGTTGCAACTTACATTGCAGTTATTGATAGATATTTGACAAATAGGGCCGATTGGGATGGCATAGTAAGGCAGGCAATACATGACATTAAGTCTCTTGAAAGAAGAGTTAGGGTTTTTCCTATGCCACCTATTGTTGAGTTGGATAGAGTGTTGTTTGCAGTGCATTTTGAAGAGGATCGAGCTAAGAACATGGATGGAAAGTAATTATATGGGGCTAAATCAAAGTTTGTGCTTCCCATTATATACATGCATTGGGCCAACTTTTTGAGACCATAGGCCGACTTGAATGAAATTGGTGAGAATTGCACATTTCATGATATGTTCAAATATCTTTTGAGGCCGACCTCTTGTGTAGCATTTTATTATAAACTCTTAATTGGGACGACCTGTCTTTTCTCTATAAAATGGGCATTTTTCCTCATTCTGGGATATAGAAAAATAGTTAGAGAGACAAGTTATACAAGAATAGTCCTAGAATATAGATTTGAGTGAATTAGGGTTTACTTTCAAGCAAGTATTTTAACAGAAGGCTGGAATTGTTGCCATTTTGGGTGATCTAATATAAGAAAGGATATTGTGATTTGATATCTCTCTTTTGTTAAGTTTATATGGCATGGTTCTTGTTGTTCTATCTTTAACATTTCTTAAGTTCTTTGTTAGATAGTTCAGTGATGCTTAGGGTTTCATGTTTGGAATGTTTGTAGTGATCTCTAGTCCATAATTTTTGTAGTTAACTGACTGTTAGCTACTTTGCAAAGTTAGCCTGGACTTAAAATTGTGCTTAGTTCAATAATGAATGTTTTTTCATTTCAATTGCAATAGGATTGTCTTGAATGAATTTTTATGATTTGAAAATCTTTAAATACCTCAGAAGATTGCACTATTCCTATGAGATTGCAGATTTATCTGGGTCAAACAAAAAGTAGTTTATGAGAGATCGGTCCATTTTGAGCATCTTATCTTTGGCATTGTCAGTCTTAGGGTTAGAATTAGTCTTAGAATTATCTTTGAAACCTTTATATTTTGTTATTTATTTTATAATCTGAGTTCAATTGAGGATTTCAAGTATCAATTCATTGTTTAGATCTGATAGATTCAAAGCCTGGTATTTTCTTGTAGTAATTCCCTTTGTGATTACCAGCATTTTCATATTTATCACCGAGTTGTTTTATTGCATTGTCAAGACCTGACAGTAGAGACCTTGGGGTTATCTCTTTTCCCATAGATATTTACCTTTCAAGAGAGATAGGATATCATATTTTGTCTGAGTTGTTGTAGTGCATAGAACACCATCAACAGGTCCCTCTGCTTAGGTAGATGAATATTTCATGGTACCATGGGGATCCACGACCAAAAATGACACATACAAATTCAAATTCAGGTATTTTGAAATTCAATATGAGAAGTTGTTCTACTAATAATTCACATTGGAGGATGTTGTTCGACATATCTAATAGTGATCCAATTATTGCCATGGCATCTTCTGCTATGTTGTTCATGTGAGGAATCTGCTCAAAAATTACACGAATGAAAAGGTCCTTGAGACTTTCTACAATCTTCTTATAAGGAGTAATATTTTCATCCTTAGTTTGATAGTCGTCATTGACTTGGTTGATAGCTAACTATGAGTCTTCGCAGACTTCCATCTCTTGTATCTACCATTGAAGTGTTATTCTTAGACCTGTAATTAGGGCTTCATACTCAAAAAAAAAATTAGTACATGTAAATGATAGCCTGTATGAATTTGGGATGCAATCACCTTGAGGGGTGATGAAAAGAATATCTACTCCTAATCCATGTTGGGTGAACGATCCATCAAACTATATTTTCTACTAATTGGTTAGACTGATAAGGAACACTGATTCATCGGGGAATTAAGATATCAAGGGGTTCTCTACATAGATAGGCACATCTACTAGTTGGTCTGAAATTACTTGTCCTTTGATTGCCTTGTGCTCCACATACTCTATGTCAAACTCAATTAATATCATCACCCATTTATCCATTCGCCCAATGAGATTTTCTTTGGATAACAGGTATTTCGAGGGGTCAATCTTTGCAATGAGTTTGATTTGATGTGACAGCATGTAGTGTCTAAATTTTTTGAAGCAAAAAATACTACCAAGAATGCTTTCTCAATGGGTGAATAGTTCATTTCATATCCTACTAGGGTCCTTATTATATAATAGATAGCTCTTTCCTTACCATTTTAATCATGTTGTGACAAAAGAGCACCTAGTGTTACTAATGTTGTTGAGATAAATATAGGATCAATGGTTTGTTTGGTACCGATGACATTAGCACTAGAGGTGTTGATAGATAGTCTTTGATCTACTAAAAATATTTATCACACTTCTCATCCCACTTGTAAGTTATTCCTTTATGGAGAAGATGTGAAAAAGGGTGGATTTTGTTTGATACTTGCTCTATGAACCTTTTGATGGACTGCAATATTCTTTGTAACCCTCTCATTTGTATCAGTCTTTTTGGTGGTTCCATGTATAGGATGGATTTTACCTTTGGTGGATCAATTTCTATCCCTCTTTGTGAGACAATATAGATGAGAAGTTTCCTTGATATAACCCCAAAGAGACACTTTTTTGGATTTAGTTGTACCTTATACTCTTTGAGTGTGTCAAAGATGGGTCCCAAGACTTGTATGTGCTCACTCCTTCTCTTTTTTTTTCCAAAATATCATCCACATAATCTTCAACTATTTTGTGGCTCATGTCATGAAAGATAAGGGTCATTGCTCTTTGATAGGTTTCTCTAAATTCTTCAACCTGAATGTCATCACCTTCCAGCAATAGGTTCCCCATGTACAAGTGAATTCATTTTTGTGTTGATCCTCCTTGGTGATCATGATTTGATTGTAGCTTGAAAAACCATCCATGAGTGACAGCATTTCATGCCTAGCTATTAAGTCTACGATGAGGTCGATGTTAGGAAGAAGGAAATCATACTTCGGACATGCTTTATTTAAGTATTTGAAATCCGTGTATATTATGATGCCCCCAGTGGGTTTGGAGATTGATACCAGGTTTGAAACCCACTTAGGATAATCTATCGATCAGATGAATCAAATGTCAAGAAGATTTTATAAATCTAGTTTCACCAAGATTGCTATTTGAGGGTGCATCTTCTTTAATTTTTTCTCCATGAATTTGGCTTCAGGATAAACTACTAAGTGATGCACAACTACTTCTAGATCAATCCCCAACATACCAGTGTATGACCATGCAAATTTGTCTCTTCACTCTTTAAATAACGTTGCAAGGTTCTTTCGTTCTTCATCTAATAAGGATTCAACATAGAAAGTGATCTTGGGTCCTTCTTTTGTTCCCACATTGATTGGAGTGGCCTTTTCTACTAGCACTGTTGAATTATTGGATGGATTTCACTAAGGGGGAGATGTAATCCCTCATCCTTGGGTGTATCAAAGAGGTTTTCACCCTTGAATACATCCTTTATTTCTACTATTTTAGGATCAAAAAGTGCCACAGTGTGGTTTTCACTTAGAGATTTGCATGTTAGTTGTATTTCATTAATTTTGTGACAGAAGGACTCAATCATCTCCCCATAGTATGCCCCTATGTCCAGATCTATGTCAAAACCTGCTTTGTGATCTACCCATGGTAATTTTTCCTAAAGTCCCATGAATTTTGAGATTGCTTCATTGTTTTTGAATAAATCTAGAATTGATGGTCCTTGTCGGTCCATGTCAATGAGTTGTGGGTATACTAGGTGTATTTCAGTTGGTTGATTACTTGGATCAAAGGATGTAATGGATATCATGAAAAGGGAATTACCCTCAAATAGGTCAGCAACATCAAGGGGGAAGTCATCTAAGGTCATATCACATGATGTAGGTAACCAAGAGGAAGCCTCAACTCATTTAGTGGAAGTACCTTTTCCAGTAAAGGTGACCTTGCTAGTATTACAACCTAGACCAAGATTCTTTAGTCATTTCTCAAGAACAATGGGTTCTAGCAAACCATTATCATTTGTTCCTAGTTTCTCATTCTTGTTATAGTCCCATCCCTTCATTAGCTATAAGCCTTTATTGTCATTTTCCATGGGAAGAATAGGTATAGGTCATTCATCATGATAGAGGAATTTAGAGACATCCTCCTCATTGATATCCACTTGGTTCAAATCCCCCCACTTGGTGAAGGTAGTAGCTTCCATCTTGATTGTCTCAGGTTCTTTGTTGCTAGATGTGGGTTTCCCATGAGATTAAGGAGAAAGAGGTAGATCTCCCAAGATAAAGGTATTATACATTAGCTTATATTTTCCACAACCATCATCTTGGATTGTTTCTTTGATGTCAGGAATTTTTTGCACAATAGGTATTTTTGATTCTGAGGTTGATGCAAGGGATTATGGGTCAAAAAATGAGGTAGATGGTGTAGGCCCTTCATCTTTTTTGCGTATTTGGGAAATCTTATAGAACTTGGCCTCAAGATTCTTGCAGTAGTAAAAAGGCTTGGTACCTCCATGGATGGTCATTTCTTTTCCCTTGAAAGGAAACTTTACACATTAGTGATAAGTCGAGGCTACCACTTTTAGGGAATGGATCCGCGATCGACCAAACAAAATGTTGTAGGGAAGATCAAGGTCTAACACTTGGCATGTTGTTTCTGCAATAATGGGTCCCACTTGGATGGGTAATGCAATGATTCCTTATGATACCCGCTCTTGGTCATCATATGCTTTGATGGTGGTACTTATTTCTTTCCTAATAGTATCCTCTAAATAGCTCAAGTTCTTGATTAACTAAAGGGTATAAATTTTAGACCAGCACATCCATCTACTAAGACTCTTTTGACCTTGTTCTTATGAATGAAAACCTCAAGGTGTAAAGAATAGTTATGAAATGGTTGTGATGGTAGGTCGTGTTTTAAGAAGGTGAGAAGATGATTAGTGATATTCCCTACCATAGCTTGAAACCGATCTATATTAATATCCTCGGGGATGAATTACTCTGACAAAGCTTTCTCTAAGATTTCCCTATGTGTGGGGGATAGCCTTTATAGTTCTAAGATTAAAATCTATGTGGGTGTCTTCTTAAGCTAATCTAGGAGATTATACTTTTTGGGATTTGATGTTGGTAAATTAGGTTGTGCCCTAGATTGAGATGTGACTCCCTGGATGGTGATTTTTCCATGTCGTGTGGCGACTCCACACTCTGCACTAGGTCCTTTGATGATGATGGCAGTAATGATGCTATCACAGGAAGTGACCACATTGGAATAGGTATGTTGTAAATTTTGTAATCCTTAGCTTTCCCATTGTTATTCCCTTTGTTATGATCAGGCGTGGGATTCTTGTATATCTTAAGATCTTGGTTACCAGCTGGTACTTCAATAGATATGGTGTCATTTTCAATGAGGTCTTGGATAATATTTTTCAACCTCATCTAGTTTTTTATTTTGTGTCCTTTGATTTTGTGAATGTCACAAATATCATGCTCATTGTACCAAGATGGTTTCTCTTAGGGGTCCTAGTAATTTTCAAATTTGGGAAGTGTTATCATGTTTGACTCTACCAACTTTTTCATGATGGTTTTGATGGGTTTCAAAAATTGTGTGTACTTGTGTTTAGGATATTTGTTCTTGTTAGGGGTTTGTCTTTGTTTTGTCTCGATGTTGTTGATTTGATTGTTCTGAGGAGGTGTTATTTGTTGCACAGTTGGCTGAATGTTAGCAATGTGATTGTTGTTTGGTCTAGGAGCACTTAGGACCACCTTATCATCTACCACACCATCATTTGTTACATTCTTTTTTTTAGCCCAGACACGAGGCTTGTCATTTGAACTAATTGATGGATGATTGTCTTTGTAAGCTTGGGTATTCCCCTATGAGATTAGAGCTCTCTTGATGTTAATAGCTCTAGGGACAAGCTCATCATAAGATGTAATGCACTACATTTTCAAAAGAAAGGATAGATCGAGATCTAGATTTGCGATGATGATCCCCACTTATTATTCATCGGGAAGGGGCCACTTGCTCTTACTAGCTCTTTGTCTCCACCGTTGTAAGAAATTAGTGAAATACTCTCCTTTGTTTTGCCTGAGAGTGTACAATTCTTCTAGACTTACGTCCATGTCAATATTGAAGGACAAGTGATCGATGAATTTATTGGTAATTTCTTGGAAAAAAATTATAATGGGAGGCAGTTGAGAAAATGAATCCATGGCAGGACCTATTAAACTTCAGGGGAATAGGTGCATTAAATATGAATCATTGTAGGCCACCTACATACACATGATGTTGAATTCTTTGACATGGTCCATAGGACTTCCTCTCCCTTTGTATTTATCAAATTTGGAGATTTCAATTTTGAGAGAGAATGGTACCATTGTGATGTGATCGAATGGATATGGACATAGATTCTATGTATGAGGCATTTTTATCTTTCACATCCGAAGATCTTGCATTTCTTGTG
Organism: Sequoiadendron giganteum; assembly: GCA_007115665.2. Classification (NCBI taxonomy): domain Eukaryota; kingdom Viridiplantae; phylum Streptophyta; class Pinopsida; order Cupressales; family Cupressaceae; genus Sequoiadendron; species Sequoiadendron giganteum. The sequence goes on from CM021101.1 coordinate 359,882,840, forward strand.
ACGTCTTAAGTTGTGGTGCTACATCATCTTGTGGGTTTCATGCAGGAACATATGTTGCATATTGTGAGATGGTGGATGGATTATATGTGGGATTCTAATATGATAAAGTATTGGATGGTGTATATGGTGATGTGGGATTATGTGAAAGTGATTGAGGACTCGATGTATTGTTCCTAGCATGTTTGTATTGATGATGTTCTATTCAGGATTACAGTAGGAACTTTGTTGTCATCGGTGTTGTTGTTGTTGTTGTTGTTGTTTTTGTTGTTGTTTTTGTTATTGTATGGCATACTTCTAAGCTAGTAAGGCTTTTTGTTGTTGTTGAAATATAAGGGCTTCTTGTTGGGCTTCTTGTTGTTGTTGTTGTTGAAACACAAGGGCTTCTTATTGGGCTTCTTCTTCTTGTTGTTGCGTTGTGAGGGCTTGTTGTTGGGCTTGATGTTGCTAAGGATACTTGATGGGATTTGTGTTGTTGTTGGGATAAGGCTAATTACTATTCTACTAAGGTTTCTTGTTTTTATTGTTGTTGTTTTTGTGCTACTAGGGCTATGTCTTGTTGTTGTTGTTGTGCTGCTAAGGTTTGTTGTTGTTGTTGTTGTTGTGCTACTAAGCTTGATTATTGTTTTTTCTACTGTTGTTGTGCTACTCAGATTGCTTGCTATTGTTGGACGGGTTATTGATAAGCCTATTGTGCTTGTTGTAAAGCTAAGGCATGTGCTTACAATGTAGGATTAGTTGGTTTTTGGGACACTTGTGATGAATTATGGGTGTTGATGTTTTGAGTGGGTAGTGGATTGGTGATGAGAGGTTGGGGGTTCCCTTGGTTTAACATTCCTTGGAAGATGGTGGATTGATATGGAGGAACATAAGTTTTAGGTCTCGTTTGTTTTTGCATAGTAATAGGGACTGTGGGGAAAGATGAGGATGGTGTCATTAGATTTTGTGATGGTAATGACATGCTAGGACCTAGATTCCATTGATTGAAAAGGTTCCCTTGTCCAAGGTCTTGGGGATTTACTTTTGTTAGAGATGTGGACAAAGTATTACCTAGGTTGATGGAATTTATCACCAAGGGATTACTTTGATTCAATTTGATGATGGATGGAATGGACATGTTTTGTGAAACTAGTGGTGCAGATGAACCAGTTGGGGGATTGGGTAAACATGTCCCTATTTGCGTTAAGGTTTGATTTAGCATTATGGTGTTGGCATGTGCTTGAGGGTCAATTTGAGACACTTGGTCCACACTTCCTTGTCGGATATTGGGAAAACTTATGGTACTTGTGGGGATGGATGAAGATGGGTACCCTTAATATGTTGATGTTGTCATGGATTTGAACCACCAAAAATAAAGTAGAGGAAAGAGGATTCCCTAATGAGCCTCTAGGATTTTTCACCTAGAAGCTAGTGATAAATGAGTTCTCTTTCACATCAGGTTCACCAAAATGAACCATCAAAAAAAAGGTAGAGGAAAGAGGATTCCCTAATGAGCCTCTAGGGTTTTTCACCTAGAAGCTAGTGAGAAATGAGCTCTTTCACACCTTTTCATTTTAGGGTTCATTCAAAGGATTAGGGGTTGTGATGTGTGTAACTATGATATCTAAATGAAATGATCTAAGTGCAATAAACTGAAAATGAAATTGATTTATTATTGCTAATCCTAGGAAATGCAAACTGCTGGAAAACACATTATGATATGCAAGTATGTACAAGATGACCTAGAAATGTACATTAAACTAAAATAGAAAGCTATAAATGAAAGGTGTGCACATGGGAATGAGTTATAGACTGGATTGGAGGCTAGAAATGTTGTTGATGTTGAAATTCTAGCCTACTGGGACACTTACACCATTTTGGGTGACCTAGTCCCAGATCTAGAAAACTTTACTAGAGCTCATTTATGCCAAAAGGGTATCTAGAAACATAAAAATCTTTGAAAAACAAGTTTAGTGGAACTAGTTCACCATTATTGGCGACTTAGTCCTCTTCTGAATTTTTGAAGATCAAAAAGTGGAATCCGAAGCTCTTGGTCTACACTTTATGCTCCTCCAAGTATCCAGATCTGAAACTACAGAATCTGGTCTATAGGTGTTCTCCAAGCTTCAACTAGCATTAATTTAACCTTGAAATCTTTCACAAGTTGATGAAGGATTTTCCACCTTGGTTCTTTGCTAAATCTGCATACAAGACCTACAAATCACACTAAGAGGGAAAACTTGTTGATTGTTAGGGCATGGGGGTTTGCCTTCGTCAAACCCCTTTTAGATAATTAAATCAAATGAAGAGAAAAAATAATAGAGCATGAAATATGAAATGATGGATTCAATACCTTTCCATGATGAATGATCTTGTGTTGTTGTAGCAATCAGCCCTTGAGTCCTTCAGAAAAAGATGTCTTGTTGACTTAGAATACTCAAACCCTAGCTTGCTTGAGAAAAGTGATGAATGAAGAATAGGAAAAATAGTTAGGAGGGAGATAATAGGGTTGAAAATGAGGGAAAAACCCTTATTTATATAATTTGAGCACTAATTTTCTCAAAAATAACACCATATAGGCTGACCTTAGGGTTTAGGAGACAAAATCTTGAAAGAAATTTAAGTTTATTTAAATTTTTAAGCCACATGGGACTAGGTCACCCAAGGTAGCGACCTAGTCCACCTGGGAATTTTTTATTGGTTTTTGAGGATTAAGATGTGATTAATAATGTGTTTTGGAATTGTCGTCTGAAACACACTAAAATAAGACATGTATGTGCATTAAGGGGTCATTATCGCATAAGAAAGGGTTGATTTAGTGATGACAAGCCTAGGAAAGTGTGAAAATGTTTTACAACACCTTACAACACTTTTGAAACAAGGCTTGGAAAGGGGTAAAATATGTCCAAAATCCATAGGAAAGGCCCAAATGAGTGAAAAGTGTCAAGGCTACGCTTTTTGGCGACACAAGATTCATCAAGTGTAAGTGGTTGATGTTGATGTTGGGGGTGTTTGGGAATGATAGAAGTTCCAAATTTTGGTGTCTAAAAGTGGATGGATTTGTGTTGAGGGTATCCACAAGTGTATTGCTTTCGAATGGAAGGATTAGACTAAAGTCCTTGGCAAGACTAGTTGCAAGACAAGGAGTGGATGTTTGTTTTAGCACAAAAAAAGGAGTTGTTAAGTCTTGTGTCAAAGGTTGTGCAAAAAATGATAGGGAAATCAAAGTAACATTTTCTAAGGCTTGATGTTCTTGTTTTTACTCTAGGATTTCTTCCTTAGTAAGTCCAAATAGGATGTTTGTAATGTATTCAATCTCATATGGTCCTGATGGGCATGATGGGCATGATGGGCATGATGGTTGTTGAGATGGGGTAACTTGACTTCTCAGATCAAATTCTAAAGGATTGGAATCCCTTGAGTTGAATGTGACTTTGGTTATCTCTATGATTCTCTTGTGTTGTGATCTTGTCTTTACCATAAAATTTGGGTCACATAGGGGAGAGTTGTGTTGATATTTGTAATGTTTGAACTCTCTAGTTGAATAAAATCTAGGTAATAGGGGACTTCTAGCCTCAATATCATCTCTTCCTCTTCTTCGTCTATGAAATTTGTTGTGTTTCTCCACTGGCTTGGTGTTTCTTCTATTACAAAAGTGAATCTTCTCAAACTACTAATGATATTTGTTTGTTCTCCTTCAATGAGTTCAATGTTTGGTTGTATAATAGCAAGTGTAAGATTGGGTTGTTTAATAGGAGAAATTGGTCTCCAAATTGTCATGTCGGCTTCAACTTGTCAAATTATCTTGATTAAGTAAATTTATTTTACCATAAACACTTTTTTTTATTATGCTTTCAAACTAAATGTTTATGTCAAAAACACCATAAATTTCACAATATCCATTTTGTGAAAAGGATGAAGTTCAAGCCATAGTTGCTTATGTTAACTTTGGAAAATATGGATTGAGATATAATTCAAGATATTTATAAATATCTAAGGATATAAATCCTTAGGACAAGCATTAATATCAAGGATATTTCAAATGTATCCATACTTAGACCAGAGCATTTGAAATTTTGGATGAAAATTGTGAATGTTTGTTTGTAATGTTTTTGGACCAAGCAAAGTATTAAATTGACTCACAATCATTTACCACCTAGGTTGAAATGTCTGTACTTGTTGAGTCCCCACTTGGATTTCTCCAAACACTAAGACAATGCGAACAATTAGAGATTTGGTGATATTGGCTCCCCTCCACAACACACACTTCTCAAGACCACCAAATCTCAAAATCCTAAAGATCTAAAGATCTTAAGGATTTTTTTGTTTCAACAATGAATAGTAAAAATGTGGTGTAGCTTCATAACGACTATTCTTGCACCAACAACCATTAAGGTTTTTGGTAACTAAACAATTTGGCTCTTAGTAACAAACCAAGAACACCCAATCCTATAGACACTCGCTTTTCCACTTAAGGCTCTTACTACCATTCATGTTCCACTTAAGGCATGGTACTAGGTACAGTATGTCATGTAGTCCAGGATAGAAGGTACTTTCTCATGATTTCTCAACCTTCAATATAGCCCATCGGTAAACGTGCTTGCAAGAACTTTCCTATGAGTTTCCTATTGTGGCATGTGTCTCATAGTAAGTCCCCTCTTAATGGTGACACAAAGCATAAAGGTGTACTTAAGTATTTCTCTTCACCCAAATCACACAAAGCATGAGGAGATTGGATACGTAACGTACTATAAGTGCACAAAAACAATGAAGTACACTTGGAGTGTTTCTCTTCACCCAATAATGCACAAAGCACAAGGGGATTGGATACGCATTACAAGCATGTCACTATAAAGAAAGAACTCATTCATTTTAACTTCTAAAGCTAAGATGAATTCATTTTATGCACCAAAAGAAATGTTAAGTTTCCTTGTTCAATTTTAAACCCAAAATACAATGATGAAATGAGGGTTCAATTTTAGTCCCATTTGAGCATTCTTTTTAAACCCAAATAAAAATTAGTGAGTTCCTAAAGCATAAAATGAAAAGCATAATAAATTGGGTTATAATTACCCCAAAGCATCAAATTCTTGTTACACCCATAAGATTTTAAAATGTGAATTCTTCTTCAATTTTCCTTGTATCATTCAACCTACAAAACCTGGTTAGTCTATAAACTAAAACAATGTTAGAGGAATGTTAGTAATCTGATGAAGCAAGAAAATAAAACACATGCTGAAAAATGATCGTCAAATTTCTTACCAAATTTGGGCATCTCTATTCATGATAGCATCGCTCTGGTGAACTTGGGCGTCACTCTGTAGAGAAATCAATGACAATGATAGCATCAATTTTTGAGGTGTGTCACTATTTAAAAATTTTGATACCTCTAAAAATTATTAGCGTCGTTGTTTGGTTTAATCAGCATCGGGATATTAAATAGGCATATTGTTTCAGATGACAATAGTGCCGCTATATGGCAACACCTAGTAAATGTGTCACTCAAATTGTTTTGGGAGTCATTGTTTCCTATAAAAGTAAAAAAATGAAATTCGAGATAGAAATTGATAAAATTTGATCAATTTTGCCCTCCTTCTAGCACCAGAATGTGACTGATAGATTAGTATGGGCCAATTACACTTGATCCATAAAGAATCAAAGAATAATGAAGCCACTAACATCAAATCTCAATAGGACCATTCAAATAAATATTAAACTAAACACTTATCATAGCTAAGTATTCTAAACTATGAAAGCACTAAAATTTCTACCCTAACCCATCTGAAACTTATCCTATTGTCGGAGTGGTGTCATGTTGATGTGGAACGGTGACCCTTTCCCAATCCTGTGGATAAATGAGCTTGCCCCAGTTAGATTTATTGAAGAAATTTGATAGAACAGTTCTGAGATGTGTATGAAAACATTATTTTAATCTAAATGAGCATGATGCAATCTATTTTAATGTGATTTTATGCTAAAAATGATCTAGATATGCAAAAGATAAGATAATATGAGTGGATTCTAAGCTAAAACATTTAAACCCTAATTAATAAATAAGCTAAATGGATGCATTATGTAATCATGGAATCCATTAATGGAAGCCCAAAACTAAATAATGCAATTAAAATGAACTAAAATATGTTAAATGTGTGATAAATATGAGTGTGAGTGTGGGTGCTTTCAATAACATAAGTTTTTTTTTTGAAAGATGGATCCATTTGTCTCCAAATAGTGACCTATTTATAGGAAAGAAAATGAGAAATGAAGGGTTGAGATCAAAAATGATAATCAACAGTCAAGGATGGAGGATTGGAGGCGTGGATCATGGATTATCATCAAGGGGTGAGAATGCAAGATGAGATTTTAATCAAGGGCTAATATTCCTTCAAACAAACACACTTTTGACTTGTACTAGAGGTCAAAAGTTAAATTTCACAAGAATTCAAGGTAACTTGCACATTAAGCTAAGTAAGTTTGTTGAGAAAAAAGAATATTCCCCTTTTTCAAATGACTGAAGAGAGAGAATATTCCAAGGAATATTCTCATGGGTGAGGAAAAAGGATAACTTAGTTAATTAAAACTAAACCAAATTGTGCAAAATAGGAATATTCCCTTGGAATATTCGCTTGCAAGTGGGAGGAATTAAATTTAATTGATAATTAAACAATATTAATTATGCAATTAGGGGATTAGAAGAATTAAGATGACATTCATTAAATAAAATAATATTTTATTTAATGAAAGGGGGAAAGGTGAAATGACATTTAATTAAATACCTTAGGGTTATTTAATTAAATAAGAAGATTTAGGAATTTAAATTAAATAGTTTTATTTATTTAATTTAAAAGGACGAAGTGTTAGCATGAAAGGGGGTGAATTAATCTGATTAAATGAATTAGTTTAATAGATGCAAATGATTCCATTAATTAATTAATTAGGATAATTTAATTAATTAAGTGAAAAGAGGTTGGGTTTTATGAGGAAATGATGTTAGTATACCGGATTCGATTGTATGATATGATTTGGGACATTTTCAGTGTCTAAACTAATATTTTTTGTGATTTTGTTACTAGTGCAACTTATTTCTTGTGTAAGTCATATCATATTTTTTGGATTTTGAGCTCATAATTTTTTACCTAGATCTCTAATTTTTGTGAATCTTATGGAGTTGGAAAGTTATTAATGTGATATTCAAATCCAATCATATTTTTTTCTAAATTTTTCCCTAGGTATCTTTTATTTTATTTTTTACATATTTACATTCTAGCTTATTACTTAGACATCTTATCACTTGGAAAATTTATATTTGCATGAGATTCCTTCATTTTATCCAATTCATATGTATTCATATTGTCTAATATTATGGTGGTAAGCGTGGAAAACTAGCACAAAAATTCCTCCAGGAAATTGATAACCTTATCCTCCTTAACATATTTGAGAGTAGGTGTAGACACCTAGAATGAGACCTTACCCATCCACACCTAATTTTAGCCTATCCTAACCTATTAATTAAATAAATACTTGTTATTTAATTAGTTAATTTCCCATTTACCTTTATCCACTGCCTTTAATTAAATAAATCCTTATTTAATTAATTAAAGCTAACCTTTACCCTTATTCCTCTAAATACCCTAACCTTTTCTTAGGTTAATTAATCCTTGATTAATTAAATTTATCCCCATCCTAAACCTCATTATCACATTCTCCAACTTTTGACTCCACCCAAGTTAATAAACCCTTGGTTTATTAACTGAGCCTATCCCCATTAATCAGTTAATCCTTGATTAGATGATCTTACTCTCATCCCTAATCGTCATTATGATTATTTCCTAATTTTAAATTCCTACATCTCACCCCACTAACCTCTTACATAAGCCACCCTATGAACCACCCTACCTCTTACACGCATTTAATGCCTCTCTTCCCAATGTGTTCTCACACATGTGTGAGAACACCTCCCCATTTCACCTCCTCTATCTTATGACACTTGTCACAAGGATAATAAATCCTCATCCTTGATCCAAACCTCACCTTCTCAAACAATCTCAACCCTTCATTAGCCATTAAATATTAGCCCTTGATTCTTCTCACCAAAATTCTATATAATGAGGCCTTGGTTCTCATTTCATACAAAACACATTCTTCATATCCATATGTTTCTCAAATCTACCTCAAATCCATCCCCATCCTACCATCATCATGTTAAAATATTGAGCAACCACATCCCTTCAATAATTGGAACAAATCTACAAGAAATGGGTGCTTCTTGTGAGCTCAATCCATGAAGATGAAGGAGAAATGAAGGTATAACTTGTTTCTATTTATTTCTTATGAATTTCATCCATTTACCTTCATTATCATCTTTACCATCTTTAGTATGTATTTTAGTCCGCCTAGTTAGGATCCATTTGTATCCATTTCTAGGAGGTTTGATGATACAAATTATGTTAAGACCCCACTTTTAAAAAGGGTTATCCACCAAAATAAGTTTGAGAGGAAAGGTGGTGTTTCTTTTCCTTCTAGTTAACTACTTGCAAGGTTCATAATTTTAGGAAAACTTGTCATGTGCATCATTAAACATGGCTGTCTAAAATTATTTGACCCACATTATCCTTGCAATCAAAGTATTATCCAAGTAATGGAAACCTAGGAACACTTCATGGAATTCACACACTATTATATTTATTTTCGCTTGACTAATACACCTCAATAAGGCTCCATCGATAGTATATTTTGTAGACACCTAAAATAATATTTAATTAAATAAATACTTGTTATTTATTTAATTAATTTAACCCCTTCCCTTATATTAATAATTAATTAAATAATTATTCATTATTTATTTAATTAATTTCCCCTTTACCTTTGTCCACTGTCCTTAATTAAATAAATCTACATTTCTTTAACTAATCTCACCTTTTTCCCCTATGCCTCTAAAATCCCCTAATCCCACTTAGGTTAATTAACTTTAACTAATTCCTAATCCTCATCAACCCATTCTCCAACTTTAACTCCACCCAAGTTAATAAACCTTCGGTTTATTAACTCAACTCTTCCTCATTAAATTAATTAATCCATGATTAATTGATTTTAATCCTTAAGCCTAATCCTCATTATCATTATTTCATAATTTTAAATTCCTACATCTCACCTAACCCCACTAACCTCTTACACAAGCCACCCTATGAGCCACCCTACCTCTTACACACTCTCTTCCCAAGGTGTTCTCACACATGTGTGAGCACACCTCCCCATCATACCTCCTTCCTCTTATGACACTTTTTGCAAGGCTAATCCTTCTTCATTCCATGATCCAAACCCTATCTCCCTTTTAACCTCAACCCTTCCTTAACTAACCAATCTTAGCCCTTGGTTCCTCTTATAAAAATTCTATATAATGAGGCCTTGACTCTCATTATTCACATTCACATTCCCCACATCCTTATTCTACCAAAATATCCATCAAATACAACTTTATCCTACGATCATGTTTCCCAAATATTGAGCAACCACATCCACTACCAACATTGGAGCAATTCTGCAAGACATGGGTGCATCTTATGAGCTCAATCAATGAAGAGGGACACTATGAAGGTATAATATTATTTATGTATTTCCTTTATGAAATTCTATTTATTTACCTTCATTATCATCTTTTTCCTTCTTCATTTTGGCACACCTAGGGGTTACCCCACCCTTTTTCTAACATTTTGTGAAGTTTTTGTGAGTTTTGGTGAAGCGGGTGTCATTTTCAGGTTAATACTACAAAGATACACCTATTTTTCCCAAAAAAGAACCTCTATTTTAGTAGAGGCGTATATTTTACATAAAGCTACACCCTTGCATTGCTATCACAAATCTACACCTTTGTTGTGGCGCATGTGCAACCTAGAACTGCACTTTTGTTTTCTAATAGTTTTTTATGGTTTTGGCTCAAATTTAGGGTATGTTTGACTTCTCGAGTCTTGTTTTTAGGTTTATTTCATTATAAATCTCTATTTTGTAGGTTCATTCATCATTTTCATGCATAAACTAGGTCTTCTTAGGGTTTTGTAAGATTAGGGTTTCTTGCAAAGTTTCTAGGTCACCTAGGGTTTCACTTACTTTGAGATATTTTGAGCCTATAACCTAGCATGTTATGGAAAGATCCTTATTTTTTAGGTCTCTTACATGCTCATCTATTTGAATCCTTAGTTGGCCTAGTGAAACAACCTTATTTTTTACTTCTGAAGGTTATTTTTTGGCTCTTTTTGTAAAGTTGTGTCTTTGTTTCATAGAGTGGTGTCCCTATTTTTGCAGAAGTGCAGATTTTTCCACAAAGTTGTGCCTATGTTCTTGAGTGAAATTTTTATTTTTTTAAGGTATTTTTCGCATATAGCCTTCATTCTTGAGTCACTAGCTTCCTTGTTAAGTTGTTTCCTAAACTGGGTTATTGAAAGCCCTCACATGTTGACCCCTGGAAGCTATTTTTTGGGCCTAACTGTAAAATTGTTCCTTTGCATCATAAAGTGGTGCCTCTATTTTAGAAAAAGTGAAAATTTGTTTGGAAAATTGTGTCTATGCTTTACTTTTTATCTTTAAGGATTTCTTCAGCTATTTTCTTTAGCCTAAAAATACTTGTCAAAGGAAAATATCATCAAACTACTAACATATTTCTTGCAAATTCACTTTTCCAAGGCTTTATTTTTTCCACTAATCTAGGTACATTTCATTTCCTAATGTTAATTAACATTTTTTTTATGTGTCTTTGAGTAAGTGGTATGTATGCTCTCCTCTTGCACCTAGTGTGATCTTGAGTATCAAAAACATCACTTACTCTTCTATTTTCTTTTCATTGTTATCCCAAGGAACCCAACATGTGTATGCTCTCCCCTTGCACTTCATGCAATCTTGGGTGACCAAAAACTCTTGGATCATTCCTTTTATGGGGTTTCCTAGGTATTTCATCACCCTAGGGGATGACCTCAACTCTCATGTTTTGGTGGAGTTTAAAGAGTAGGAGGTGAAACAAAAGACACCTCTCTTAGAAGTGGAATCTTGTAAATATAGGCTAAGCTTCCAAGAACTTTATAGCTTGGAGAAGTGAAGGTAGAGATTGGGTTACCCTCTCCTCACATCTATTTTACATTATTCCCTTTCATCTATGGATTTTGGCCTCACATACCCTTGAGGTATTTTCAGGACTCCATAGAAGCCTTGTTCATCCTAAATTAAGACCTTTCAATTGTAGCTTAATGTGGTGCAAGGTATGTGGGTCATACCCTAAATTTACTCACCATGTACTCCTTTAGGTTGATATATAAGTCTTTGGGTGAACTAAGATAGTTCCCAAAGAGATAGAGAAGGTGTGCTCATGGTGATATTGACCCTGTGTCATTGGATCTCTAGCTATGTACCTTCGCAAGAAAGGGTGTTCCACCTATCTCAAGGATTATTAACCCCCCAGGGTGGCGGGCCTAAACTAATTTATAATCCCACTTGAATAATTTTAGGATTCTACAAGCGCTTGGTGTGTCTTCTGGTGCTAAACCAGTGAATTCCTATCTTCCTTTTTCCTCCTAGCCACTTTGTTTGTTTGTGTGATTTTAATTCTATCTCCTATTCAAGAAAGAAAAACCTTCACCTCATACCAACCAATTCTTCATATCCTAACTATCCTTCTACATCCTAAGCATACCATATTTTCCATCGTAATCATCCCTTTTCATCTTAATCACCATATCATAATCTTCCCATCCCAATCCCATATCCTCATTATAATCATCCCTCCTAGTCCTAATCATCCCCCATCTCATCATAACCATCCCTTCTCATCCTAATCATCCATTTTTCATCCTAATTTTTCCCCCTTTTTTATCCCAATCATCATTCATCCCTTATAATCCTCATAATTCTAATCGCCCATCTTGTCCTAATCATCCCCCAAAATATATTCAATCCATCACTAATCCATCCTCATCTGAAATTAACCCCAAACCTTCCTCCACCTAGTTTATCATCCATCCAACCTAATCTATTCTAATCCACCATCCATTCTAATAAACCCCAATCATATTTATTTTGATGAGGATAACCTTCTTGAGAAACCTTAATATGATCCCTATGATGATAGTGAGAGTATTGTGGATCACCTTCAATCCATTATCATTAGAAAAATTCTCCAAGATTCCACCAATTACCCATCAAAATTTCTCTTCAAATCTAACCCGCATCCTTGCCACTCATGTCATCCCTGTCCACCATCACCAATTTTATCCTCACCAACTACTTCAATAATGATATGAATTCCATGGTTAGATATCACCTTGGAATTGATGCTAAACTTCAATCCTCTCAACCTTCATCCAATCATAATCCATCCCCTCTTGCTTATCCTTCCTCTTCTTTTGACAAGGGAAACCAAGCCTCTAGCCAAAATTTCTCTCCAACCCCATCCAAATCCAAAATCCCCAACTCCAATTATTTCCAAGGTCCTCATCCTCATCCTCAATTTTCCAATCCATGGAAGATTCCACCTCTTATTCTACTTTTTCATATCCCACATCTCTACAATCCACATCACCCCAATCTTACCAACCCACATAATCCCATGTCTCTCATAATAATTTTATCCAATTACTATTTGCAAAATTTTCTAATTCCCCATTAAAAATAAAGTTATACAATATTCAAATTTCATGCATCCACCTTCATCACCTCCACATCAAGATAAACCCCAATCCCCCAAATCTCATGAACCTCATATTACTTCACCTATCCAAGTTATCCAACCTTCCTCCCCCATCACACCATCCACATCAACTAAAATATATCCATCTCCTAATCCAAAGCATTCTTACATAGATTCCCCTTTGTATAGAGATCAACGAACCCCTCCTCCTCCATCACATTATCCCCTTACATTGCATGATCCCATTTCCAATAAAGAACAACATATCCCTTCCATCCCATCCAATGATCTCATTCCATATCAAGAGAAAGACATCCATCTATCCCCCTCTCATGGTCCTCCCTCTTCCATTCCATTGTATAATCCCTCTATTAATCAAGATCAAATTACACCTTTTACCCCATCTAATGATAATCTCCCCTCTCATGATCAAAACACACGTCCCACTTCATTTCATGATCCCATTCCATATCATAACTAAGAGCACACTATACAGCCACCCCATCCCATGATTGTACCCCAATTCAAAATCAAAGAATCCTTTCATCTTCATGCCATGATCCTAATCCTCCACAAGATCCCATAACCCCTATCTAAGTTACCCATGAAACCCATACTTATCAAATGGGTTCCTCCACTTTCATCCAAGCTAGTTTACTCCAAGAACCTATCATTCCCTCCATTTCATATCCCCCTCATAATGGACTCGCATCTTGCTTTCAAAACAACAAGTATCCCATTGGAAAAAATATTTTTCAAACTATGCATTATCAAGGCAAAGGGTTAGGCCTCCATCAACGAGGCATCCTAGAGCCCCTACAAATCCAATAAAATCCTGATTATCATGGCCCTGGCTATAAGTCTCTAGAAATTGGCACTCTTCCACCCATCCTAAATCTAAAATCCCTCCACCTAAATCTAAATATCCACATTCCCCATCCTCCAATCTTGATCCCTTATGTTCCAAATCCTAATCCTTCATCCCTTCCATCTGTTTTGGGTCCCTACATCCCAAAACCAAGTCCTTCATCTCTTCCATCCATCTTGGGCCCTTAAATTTCACTACCTATCACTTCTATTCCAAAATCCATTTATCCTATTCATCCATCACCTCATATTCCTAATCAAGACCAATAAAGGCACACATCCTTGAAATCCTTCAAACATCCTACCTACACCAACCCATCCATAATACATAGACTTCATTCATATCCATTCACCAATCCCATTACTTTTGGAATTAATTTAAATGCCTGATCTCAAATGCATAAAGCCAATAAAAATCAAAGGATCGACATGTCTCATCAAGAAGACATACAAAAACAAAGAAAAATATGATCCAAAATCAAAAATTTAAATCCCAAAAGCCACAAAGCCCAATGAAGAAAAAATCATAGTCAAAAACCATGTGGATTCCAAAAATAATCATAGAATCAATGCATCCCAAAGATAAAACAAAATTGGCATCCAAACTTTCTTATCCAAAAGCTTCATCCAATCCTAAGCCCTTCACCCCATATAATAATCCTTCATCACCTGCATCCATTTTGGGTCCTTATATCCCAAAATCTACATCCACTAATCCATCTAAACCTCTAAATTTGAAGCCCAATTCTCTTCCACAACTCCACCACCCTTCAAGGTGTGTACCAATGTTGACCTTTCCAACATTTTCATCCACTCATCCACAAGTCTTCCATCAATCCATTTATTATACAACATCCATTTTCCATCCTTCCATCCCTCTTATCTAGTCCTTTGCATAAATCCATATCCCTCTCCATCTTTCAATCAATTTTATCCTCTTACCATCATTCTAACAATTTCTATGATCATACATCCAATGTAGCACATAATCAAGGGATAGCATCTATAAAACTAGATGCTTGATTCCTTCTGCCATATCCTTATCATTCATCCCCTCATGTCTAACCTTCCCATCTTATTGCACTCTACACTCGGGGGAAAGCTCTGTCCTTACCACATATTATCCACACCCTCCATTATCCTTCATCATCTATCCATCATCCTATTTAAATCCATACCCCCTTTTTTCTATTTTGATCTTGACAAGGTTAAGGATCTACATGAGCATCAAATATCCTATCTCATTTACGCTATCCATATCATTCTCTCATCCTATCCAAATCCATATTTTCTTCCCCTCTTTGATCTTGATGAAGGTCCTAGGGGTCACATATCCATGCATACATACCTTATCCACTCAACCTTGATCATCCTATCCATATCCTCCATCATGCATCCCTTATCCTATCTCCACCCCCCATCCTATCCAATTCACCCCCACTTTTTTTCCCTTGATCTTGATAAAATTGAGGGAAAAATATGCATTCATGCTTTGGACAATTCCATCCTCACTCTTACTTATATACATGTCATTTATGCGTTATCATTCCATCTCATGCTACTATTCTTCCATCCATGATTTCACTACCTCTAGTGTGATGTGTCTTGGTCCTTTGCAACTAGTCCTTGGAGCTCTATCCTCCTATCCTTCATCACCATCCTCTTATCTCCCATCACCTATCTTTCATCTACTAAATCCATTTATATCCTATCCACACAATCCATATATCCTTCCATCCTTTTCCTAAGACTTGGTTCTCCCTTGTCATTGGATCCCATCCATTCCTCTATCCTAATCATCCTATCCTCCATCCAATATTATCTTATCCAATTCATTTATCCATCCAATCCAATTCAATCATCCCCATCCAATCCATTTCAATGCAATAAATTCTAATTCATGCAATCCAACCTTGCAAGATAATGCATCATCCTTAACCAATCCATCATTTGATCCAAATCAATTAAAATCCATTGGTCCACTTTAATCCATTATCATCATAGGGATGTATCCTTCCCAATCCACATGTTTTTCTTATTGTTAATAAAAAAATCCTTAGGGTATGCATTTTTCTTATCATCAACTTTTATATCCTTCATCATCACCAATCCATCAATCCATCCACCAATCAATTTTTAGCTTGACTTGGAGCTTAGTCCTTGCTTTCTTTTTGGTTTGTTGTGCATGCTTTATTATTACTGTGTGTTTTATCATTGTTTGAATTTATCATGGTCTTTTTCACTCTATTACCATAGGGGCATCATGGTCTTCCATATCATGGTGTTATAAGTCATGTGTTTGCACTTGACCTTTTTTATCACGTACTTGGCACATTGTCATCATGTTTCCTTATGCCTTGGTGAATAGTGTCAAGTACAATATTAAAACTAGGTTTCTCTTATTATTGTAGCATGATGATCATCCATCTCCCTCTTCATCCACATCTTCATCATCCTTAGATATTTTTCCCCTATCCTTTCATCCTTCATCATCTAGTCCTCTCATCCATTTCAAGAGCACACCTATGTTCTTTGACCCTGCATGTCCTCTTGAGGGGGCATACCACTACCTCCTCATCATATTTTTTCATCCTTTCTAGTGACTAGGGCATCATGCCACTAGTCCTTATCCCTTACCTACCCGCTATGTTTTATTATTATTTGAAATGATGTTACCTTTTTTAGTCGCACCATCATCTCAAAGAGGGGAAAAATGTAGACAACTAAAATAATATTTAATTAAATAAATAATTTTTATTTATTTAATTAATTTAACCCCTTCCCTTATCCTAATAATTAATTAATTAAATATTCATTATTTATTTAATTAATTTCCCCATTACCTTTATCCACCACCCTTAATTGAATAAATATGTATTTATTTAATTAATCCTGCCTTTCTCCCCTATTCCCCTAAAATCCCCTAATCCCACTTAGGTTAATTAATCCTTGATTAATTAACCTTATCCACTTGCTAATCCTCATCAATCCATTCTACAAATTTTAAATCCACCCAAGTTAATAAACCTTTGGTTTATTAACTCAAATCTTCCCTCATTAAATCAATTAATCCCTATGCCTAATCCTCATTATCATCATTTCCTAATTTTAAATTCCTACATCTCACCTACCCTTACTAACCTCTACACAATCCACCCTACCTCTTACACACTCTCTTCCCAAGGTGTGCTCACACATGTGTGAGTACACCTCCCCACCACACCCCC
Organism: Sequoiadendron giganteum; assembly: GCA_007115665.2. Lineage (NCBI taxonomy): Eukaryota > Viridiplantae > Streptophyta > Pinopsida > Cupressales > Cupressaceae > Sequoiadendron > Sequoiadendron giganteum. The sequence continues at coordinate 359,899,580 of CM021101.1, forward strand.
TTCCTCTTGTGACACTTGTCACAAGACTTATCCTTCTTCATTCCATGATCCAAACCCTATCTCTCTTTTAATCTCATCCCTCCATCAACTAACCAATCCTAGCCCTTGGTTTCTCTCATCAAAGTTCTATATAATGAGGCCTTAGCTCTCATCTTCACATTCACATTCACTACATCCTTATGCTACCCAAATATCCATCAAATACATATCTATCCTACCATCATGTTGCCCAAATATTGAGAAACCACATCCACTACCAATATTGGAGAAAATGTGCAAGAAATGGGTGCATCTTGTGAGCTCAATCCATGAGGAGGGAAACTATGAAGGTATAATCTTATTTGGGTATTTCATTTATGCATTTCTATCTATTTAGCTTCATTATAATATTTTTCCTTCATCTTTAAATAAGGCCCCATGATGTGTTGATAGATAATGTAGGAGAGGCAAATGTTTTATATTTAAATTTATTAAATTTAGTTAATATTTTATCTATTTTAAGATATCTTTGGATGTATGAAATTTAATCCCTTTCAATATTTAACAAAAAATGATGAATTTTTGTTTTTTGGTAGTGTAGGTAAAAAGGATGGCTTCATAAGTTAGGATAAAGGATGCCTCTAAGTGGGAAAAGGATCCAAGGTGTATTTCTAAAATTTTTTGAAGAGGAGGGTGATGGTGATGATGATCCAGAGGATGGTGATGAGTTATCGTGGTTTTTCAATGGTGTGCAATTGTGTTTCTACCTGTTGGGTAACTAGGTGAGGTTTTGTTCACTTCCCCTTTGTTCTTATAGTGTGGCTTTTTAAACCGCAGTGTCGAGGGTTGCCCTATTGGTCTTTTCGACCACTAGGTGAACTGCTTGCATTGGTCAGGGGACAATTTTGTGATTTTGGAAGACTTGTTTATTCTTTCCTATTCTTGGTTGCTCCCTGAAGTCTTGTGTTTGCTTGAGGCCTCTCTTGGATGCTTGATTGGTGTTGTGATTAGGGGCTTGGCTCTGGCGGGTCTCATGTCTCTGCTTGTCCTTGGAAAGGGTGGATCTTTCATGTGCCATCATGTTTCTTCTATGGAGCTTATCAGTTTTGTAAGTTGTGTTGAGCTATAACTTCTCCTTGAGTTCGATAGTTTAGTTGTGGCTAGTGGGATTTTTGTGTTGGGTATGTCCCTTAAAGGGTTAAACATCTTGCTCTTTTATTCCAAATATTATGTTCTATACATGCTTTCATTTGCGAGTAGCAATGCTTTGATTGATATTTTGTTAGTGGTTGTTGATTTGATGTCTATGGTGGACTCTATGCCTCCGTCATTGGAGGTTTTCACTTTGTCTCTTGTTGCTAATCCACTTGATGGAGGGTGGGCAGTTGTTATATTTTTTTGATGTGTTCTCTTTGGTACCCTCACGGGCCTTTAAGATATTCTACCCTTTCAAGTGCCTGCTTCATTGTTTTTCTTGGGCTAAGTGCTACCACCCCTTCTTTTTGTTTGCTCTACTTTGTCTTGCTCAAGCTTATGACTATTTTTGTCCTATTTATGGACTCTGGTCTCATTGGTGTTTATGGGCTATTAATTATCTACACTTCATTATTCGAGGTAGGTTTTTTGTTCTCTAATTCTTCTATTTTGGATTTGAACACTCTTGATTCTATGGGTTTCAAGGTTAGGGTTGTCTTAATGACTTTGGTCACTAAAAATCATATTTTTGTGGATTTCTTTATGTTTCTTTAACTTTTCCTTGATGCCTTTGGTGTTTGGACTTTTTTGGAGGTGTCTTTCCTTTGCTAAATTTTTAAGGTGGTTTTCCTTGTGGTGGAGGGGGTAATTTCATGTTCTGAGGTTGATAGTTTCTTGATTTGGTTCCATAAAGTAAGGTTTTCTCAAGGGTTATAATTTATGCAATGTTTATGTTTGTTGCTCTATGTTCCTACCACAAGATTTTTGGGGTTTTTTTAAGGAGGTGGTTATTTTGGCTTCAAATGATGTTGTTATTGAGGCTATTATGGATATGTTGAACTTGTGGTACAAGGTTGGATTTGAGGTCCACTTTGAAGGATTGTTGGTTTCTTTTATGCCAAGATTGCAGATGGTCCTCAAGGGTGTTGTGGACTCCCTAGTTTCAAGAATCTCTTTGGTAGGATGACTTTCAAAATTCTTGTTGAAGGATTTGATTCTTTTTCCACTCTTAGTTGCTAAGAATTCTCTCTCTATTAGAGAGTGTGCTTTCCTCCTAACTCTATAGATGGTGTCTCCTCTTGATATGGAGTCCTCTCCTTTTGAGGTGGATATGGGTTCTTAGGTTTTGGTGGGTTTCTCATGCTTCTTCTACAAGTCTTCTCCCTTGTTGCTCCAATTGAGGTGGAGACCCTTCCTATTGAGGTGGAGTTCAAGTTTGCTAGCGATTCTTTGCTACATTGGATAGGGTGCTCTTAGTCATTTCTCCTATAGAGGTGGAGAGGAAAATTGGTTATTACAGAGAAAAATTTATGGCTCAAAATTTTTATTTTTTGAGCAACAGGTTTGTTGTTGGTTGGTTATTTTAAGGATCGTTGATGGGCTCATATTTTCCAAAAATTCCAATGTTCTAGTGTTTTGGGCTTGGGTTTCCTTTCCCACCCTTGGAGTGGTTGTTGTTACCAATGAATTTGGCCTAGAATAGAGGGAGCTAGTCTCTCAGATTGGTATAGATGGATGAAATGGAGAAGGCAATCATCACTTTGATGAAGGTCACCAATGGACTCGTGTGCCATGTCATGATGGGTGCGGTCTCAAGACAAACAAAGATTTGTTCGGGCTATATGATTTCTCTAAAACATTTGGTACTTAGTTTCATTATCTTAGACTGTTATTTCATGATAGTTATGTTATGGCTGCGTACCTATTGTACTTTAGTTAATTTTATAAATGGTTTACGTACTATTTTGTGGATTAATATGGGGATTTTTTTTTTATTATTTTGTTAATGGTTTTGTGTTACTATTTTGGGTACTTGGCCTACGACCCATTTTGGGCTCTAGTTTGTTTTGTCTGCTACTATTTTTTCGTAATGGATGGTTTTATTTTTTCCAACCTATTTCTCTATTTTTTGTTCTGCATTTTTAATGATGGGATCAGGGCCCTTTCCCTACTTAATAAAAAACAAAAAATGATGACTCTTGCACTAGGAAAGTTTTAATTTTAGGATCATCATTCTATGAAACATCTAGAATGGAAAAATTCTCTATAAGGTGATAGTAGTGGCCTTGACCTTAAACTAACTTAGTTTTTCTTTATCCTAATGGTATATTCCATTATCTTGGTGATCCAACTTGCTCTGTTTCATTTATCTCATATTTCTAAGAAATATCTATAATGGAAAAAATTATCTACAATGTGCTATCATTAGCCTTGGACTTAAACTAACTTAGTTATCTTGATCTCAATGGTATACTCCATTATCTTGGTGATCCAAATTTCTCTTTTTCAACTTATCTCCCTATGAAGAAGGTAATCTCTCATGTTGGAATGGATTACAAAAGCTTGTAATTTCTTATGGGATATGTAATATATGAAATGCTTAGGATATTTTATGAGTATAATATTGCTTCTCTATTCAAAGGTATACCTATACTCATGAATTATATTGGATGCTCATACCCATTTGCATCCTTTTGAGTGAGGATAACTACCATGCTAGAATTTGTATTAAAGGAATACATTATGAATTCCATTGATAAATATAGAATTATAAGTATTAAGGATTTCATGATATACTTCTTGATGAGCTATGAAGATTTCTTTACTTTAGTATTCCATCAAAATTCAACATACTTCTTTAGTAGTGACATGATAAATTTCACAAGGCCAACAAAGTTAGAAATATTCTAAGCAAAATAAACCTTTCTAAGTAAATATTGAAGACTTCTTATTTCAAGGTAATGGGAATCAATTGATGGTTCTCATATGATTGCAATATATTACTAGAAATTATTTTAAAAATACATGTCATAGAAGCTTCACTTCTATAATAGAAAAAAGGAATTTCCTTGGGTTAAAATAAATAAATAAATTGTAGCATCACCAGAATACTTCTCAAAAATGAGCTACATTTTCTATGAGGGAATTTAAAAATATAGTGATATTGTCAAATTATACTAAAATATACTCATTTATGGTAACCTTGAAGGAAATTTCCATGACAATCCAAAAGGTGGCACATATGTTGGTTAAACTTATAAGAATTCACTTGTAAGAAAGCTAAGGTAGCAAAACAACTTCCTACACTAATCTTGAGAGGATAATAATTCAAAACTTTTATAGATCTTTAACAGTTACAGAAACTTAAACACAAATATCATGCATACCACAAAACAGTGATTTACATGGGGAAAACCATTTCCGGAGAAAAAATCCACACTCCAAAATCCACCCAATATATTATTTAGAAATCACAAAGATTACAATATAATTTTTGAGTAAGCTTCTCATGGGAGTATCACCAACCAAAGATCCAAAGGTAACACAAGCACTATCAGAATCTCAGAATACATCACAATACACAGTCATAATACAATGATCTCATAAAATAGAATTCCCTTCTAGGGAAAGTCAAGCCAACAAACATATCAATCGTCAAATATGAGATATAATGATGAATGGTCTAGATTTATAATAATAAATTGTATATAAAATTTGGCTTCTGAGTGTATTTCCCCTAAGCCCTTGTCAAGGTGTGTTTCCTCCTGGACCCCCAGCCAGGGGGATGATACCCCTGGACCCCTCATGGGGGGATACCCCCTGTCATCGTTGAATGAAAAATACCTTATGTATCAACAGTGACTTATGTAATTACAAGCTTGAGACACATTTTACCAACATCACTGATTGGTGAAAGTCCCTTATTTGATGGTAAATGGCATCTTTATTTAATCTTCATCATTAACCCCAAATTGATTGTATTGAGAGAAACTATCTAGTATGATATGCATGGTTGAACCAACCACTTCCTATAAAATTTGATCCATATAAGGGACAAGATAGTGGTATTTAAGTGATGCCTAGTTGAGGTCACATAAATTTTCACATTAGTAGATTCCCTTGTTCTTGTTTCAAAAATGTACAAGATTGGAGACCCAAGTGGAGTGCTTAACCAAGAAGATGATCTTGGATTTCTTCATATTAGTGAGATCATTTTGTATCATTGGATCAATATGAAGATTCATGAGGTTTTTTTTTTATCACACAAGTGTGAGAGAATTGGTTTGAACAATGTGATGTATGGAATCCATAAAGTACAATTTGTGGTCACTCTAAAACCAACCAATATGTGTTTAAATTTTTGGGAGAGATTCATGAAGATATTTTCAAAATCATAAAGAAATAATTTAACTAGTAATAAATTGGTACATATGAATATTTTGTATTCCTAGTAATTCCAAGCTTAATAACCATGGTTTTTTATTCTTTTTGATATAACAAGTCATTGGAGTTAAAAAAAAATTCTTAGGCGATTATTGCTTTCCAATTTTCTAGGAACTTAGTTACATGATATGATCACGATAGACTTTAGGTAGATTTTCCCCAAGATAAATCAAAAATTTAGCTTCATAATATATGAAAAGACTGATGTCTTCATGACTATAAAAATATCACCAAGAGATGTCATTATCAACAATGAAGGGGGAAAAATAATGACGTGTGATTCCTCTTTGAGGTCCATTTGTTGATTTAAAAGACTAAAATTGGGTGTGAAATTCCCCCCTTTATGGCTATCCTTTTGAAACATAGAAAAAAAGTTGTGATAAGTATGGGATGATGCACCTATCTTTCTTACTTCATTAGGAAAAAGAGATCCCCAAAGGTAAGTGTTATCAACACGATTGCACCCATGTGCAAAAGCAAAAATACCTTGTGATCCTATGAAACATGGGAATACTTTTAGGTTGTGGGTACTCTATGTTGAAACTAGACCTCCAGATTATAGGTTGGCTTCCTTTATGATTTTATAATGGTCAACTATAACTTGGATGCAAAAAGGGAAGAAAGGCTTTAAATGAATGCAATATCTGAACTTAAAATGAATGGTGATGCACCTAATGATGGAAAACTTAATTTGAAAACTAACTCACAAATGATTTTTCAATATCTGTACTTGCACAACCAAATCTGACAACTTAATCACTTGAATGTTTCATACAGAGGCTTTGACAAAATATCTCTTTCGAAGGAAAACTCTATTTTATGAACTAAAATGATAAATTAATCACATGCACAATGTATAACCTATGAATTTAAGTATTACTACATACATGCACTTATGAAAGAGATAGAAAATTAGGGGTTTCAGAATTGAAACACAATAAACTTCTAATCAGATTCAACACAATGACGATGCCTAAAATCTTGATGGAAAAACTCGATAACTCTGAAAAAATCGAAAGGAATTCATCTGCTAATAGCAAAGATAAAATAACATGTAAATATTTGTTGCATAATATTAACTATTAATGCACCCAAATGGTGAAACTTCAAGCCAATTGGAAGTGAGAAAAAGAAAGCATGCTTCTCACGAGAAAAATCAAAAACCCTAAAAAAGAAGAGGCAAAACTGAAAAATATATGCACTGCAATGGCTCCAAACACCCCCTGATGATTTACTTGACTTAAGTGAACTCAAAAATAACTTCAATTTGACTAGAAGTCAAAGAGAAACTCCAAAAAATAAAGTGCATATGAAATCTCTAGTTCCACCTCCTCTTTTGCTTAAAAAGCAATCTCTTAGTTCACCTTCAAAATCTTGCGTGCATGAGTGAAAATTACTTAACTTATTTCCTCTTCAAAAAATAGCTTATTTCAATAATTTATTAAAACAATTATTAAAATTGTTCTAATAATGTTGAAAAAAATTACAAATCATTATGAAGGGATTAACAAAAGATATTTCTGAAAAAAAAAATATCACTCCTTATGTCTTCTAGGCATCATCATGAACCCACAAGCTCCATTCACATCATTAGGTCTTTTGACTCAAGTCATAGACCATGGGGAGAAAAATTATGAAATTATTTTATTTTTAAAACACAATCAAAAACCCATCATCACTGATGAGGTAAAAATAACCTCATCATAATAAAATTTGGGAATCTCATTCTTGCTAATTCAATCCTAAGCCTATGCCAATTTATTAAACTTTAGAAGAAGTAATTACTTATTTTTAGAAAAATTATGCTTTCTTTCTTTCTTTTAATCAATTGAGGAAATTATCCAAAACAGGTTTAATGGTTTGATTTGAATGTTGTTGTAGGGGTTAATAGGTCATCATGTAGCTGTTACAAAAGTTAGCCAGCACATGCCTCAAAGTGATGTTGCGAACCCACTCCTTGAAGCCTAGATGATGCGTCGAAGATTGAGTTTTAGTTCTTTTAATTCGGTTGTTTAAAAATTTATGGCTCTTCTCGAGCCTTCTACATGTTTTAAGAAGCTTTCAAGACATCAAGTTAGTTTTGAGATTAAGGAAGACTTTTTCAATAGCTATCCATGCCATCATAAATTTAGGATCTAGTTAGGAAGTTATCTATAAAATTGTAATTTCATAAGTAATAAAAGAGTCGGAGAAAAAGTATCGTTATGTTATTTACATGGATTTACAAATCACTGTGTAATGAGTTGTTTGGTTTCTGTTTATTGGTAATTGTTGAATACAATGATGGAGACTGTATGTTGTAAGAGGATTTGAACATATGCAGTTTATGTGACTTAAAGACGAAGTAGTAGCCCACGAGCTAGCCACTCGAAGGGAGTTAGTCTGGATAGATAAGTATCTTGTTGATTAAGTTATTTCCTTTGCTTAAGATAAGATGTTGTTCAATAGAAAATAATAAGTTGTTGAAGTGTTTAGTTCAATTGTTTTGGAGGACCTTTGTCTTTAATTTGTGTAAGTCTTTCTTCTGTAGTTGATAGTATTTCTTTGTTGTTAGAATATGCTTAACTGTTTGTTTCCTTACTTTTCTGCTTCCGTAGTTTACCAGTTATTTAGTCTACTTGTTTCTATGCTTTCTAATTTAGTAGTAACGTTTTCTATATTAGTTGTCTTATGATTTTTAATTTAGCTTTCCTTGATTTTCTTAGAGTAAGATCATTTTCGAGGTTAAGTAGTAATGGATTTGGTTTAGTCTCAACTTCTGTAGTTTAAAAGAAAAACTGAAAATATAAAATGAGTTGTTTAAATATTCTTCTTTTGTAAACTGCCTTGGACACTACCTGGTCAACAATTGACATTCAATTATTCTAAAGTAGTAGGACCTAATGACAGCCTATCACTTTTTGGTGCCATTTCTAGGGATACTTCTTAAAAATCCTTTGAAAGTCTTTTTGCTTAAAATTGTTATTAGGAGACAGTTTGAATAACTCAGTTTTATGCCAAAAATATCTTAGTCGGCTTTCTTTTCTGCATGGTCAGGAAAAGAGGCCCCCACGGAGGTTTTATACCAAAAACCCCCCCCAAAATACGTACCTATCATACATAGGGAAGCCCAGGGCTCAAACGACCACACTTTCGAAGAATTATTTGAGCCTACTCCACCTGAGTCTTTCCATTATTTACCTGTTGAGCAATCGGTCGAAGAGCCAGATACCGAGGACGTTGTTTTTGAGGACCACACTCTTCTAAATACCATTGGAGATCGTAGAGCTAAACCTAACCACAATGAACCTTAGCCTCCTAGAACATTTACCTATCCTATCATGTTGGACACTAACGATGATACTACCATGAAGAAAATTTCTCCAGCTTTCCTTCCAACCTTTTGTGGCTTGCCTTTGGAAGACCCTGACCAATTTCTCTTTGAATTTAAAGTTATATGTTAGACTTATGATTATAAGAAATACAATCAAAAGTTGAAGCTTTTTTTGTCAACTTTGAAGGACTCAACAATGTGCTGGTTCATGGGACTGGGTTCAGGAAGTATAACATCCTGGGAAGAAATGGAGACTGTTTTCTTGCACAAATACCAGAGTTACTGTAGGGTGAGTGATCGCAAGGAGGAGCTGTTTAAGCTAAGGCAAAATGAGGATGGAATTTTAGAAGACTATCTCGATAGGTTCCTCTTCCTCTCCAAGAGATGTGGAGAAACATCCATTAGTGTGGAGATTCTCAAAACAATATTTCTTAAAGGTCTTGATGATGAAGCTCGACGAAACCTTGATTTAATGGGAAAAGGTGACGTGTCTCAATTAACTCTTGAATACATATGTGAGCTTTGTCATAATTTCTCCCGTACCAGGGGAGGAATCCACAAAACTAATATTTTTAAAGGGTTGAATGAGATAGGTAAGCTCCATGAAGAAATAGCAAATCTAAAAATGGATATTCTCGTACAGTTGAATACCACCCTAGATGGTATACAAGCTAAAACCCGCAACCCAGAGACCTTGTCAATTTATTGTCCAAGGTGTCAGAATAAACATCTGTTGCGTGAGTTTCCTTTGGATAAAGTCAATGTTTGTCAATTGTGCGAGCAAAATCATCCTACAAACCAGTGTGATTTTTTATCGGATATTAAGAATACTAAGAAAAAAACCATTTAGGTTGAAGAGGAAATACATGCTTTAAACCAATGTCAAGGAGGTAATTTCCCTTATGGTCAGAATCCTAATCCTGCATGGAGACCACAAAATAACTGGGCTCATAATCAATGCATACCATCTTGGAATCAGTCACCTCCACCTCCACCTAATTGGGGAACTCCCTCTTGGGGATCACCTGATTGGACAAATCATACATGGGGCAATCAACAATGGCCAAATCAACACCAACAATAGTGGTACTAGCAACATGCGGTACCCCAATGGAATTGGGCACAAAACCAGTTCTATACTGAGCCAAGGAGGAATCAACAGCAAAACTTGTTACCCCCACCTCAGAATCCTCCTCAACATGAGCAAATAAATCAACCTCGGCTTCCAGTGCAACCGCTTCCCAATTCTAAAAATAATCGCTAGAATACACTAGTTTATTCTACAGAACATGAAAATGTTATTGGGCTCAATGCAATACACTTCAGAAATGTGCAGTTGCGTTATGGTTGAACTCTTCAACCACCAACCATTGAGGAAATAGAGGAATAAACTGAGCCTACCAGTCCAACAAGAGACACCTTCTCTAAACAAGATAGTACTCCTCACGTCAACGAGCCTTTTTCAGCGGTAGGGGCTGCTGACTTGCCTCAGGGGGAGGAAGATCCGTTCTTAAGTCAACAAAAGGAGGATCCACTCTTAAGTCAAAAAAAGGAGGATCCACTCTTAAGTCAACAAAAGGAGGATCTTGTTCCAAGAAAGAAAAGGATGGCACCGTATCCAAAATGATTAAAGTCCATAACTCCAGAAAAAACTCTGGAAGTATCTTTGGCTACGGAAACTATGTTAATTCAGGAGATTAAACAGTTGCAAATTGAAGCTCCTTTGCTGCAAGCAATAAAATAAATCCCTGAATTAAACCAGTTAATAAAATGGTTATGTATCAAAACACCAGGGAGGAAGCCAAAAATGATAAACACCATTCATATAGATGGTTATCTAGCTGATTTTCTATCTGGAAAGACTATTGCTCTGAAATACGATGATCCTGGAAGTCCTCTTATAACTGTTACGGTCAATGAGGTAACACTACCAAATGCATTAGTGGATCTAAGAGTAGCTATTAATGTGATGATAGTGTATGTGATGGAAAAATTAGGATTAACTGATTTACGTCCTACAACCATAGTCTTACAAATGGAAAATCAGTCTATAGCCATCCCAAAGGGTGTCATTAAGAACGTCCTTTTCAAAATTGATGGATGGGATTATCCAGTCGACTTTCAAGTGATTCAATCACTGAAACCTAAGGATAGCTATCCTATAATCCTTGGAAGACCTTGGCTAGCTATGGTTGCCACTAAGATTGATTGTAGGGAAGGAGGAATGACCATTTCGCATGGCCAGGATAGCAAATGCTTGTTCTTATATCCCCTTGCTAAGCCCACTAAGCATGAAAAAGTTTGGGTTGATGAACCTGAGGAATCTAATGGTTCATACAGTTTAGCCTCCCTAGCTATGGTGGTAATCAAACAACACGGGGAAGAACTGGAAGAAGAATTAGTAAACGAGATAGCATGCCTTGCTATAACCCAGAGTGATGAGGAAACGGTAGATGCTCCGAGAATTTTTGGACAGCCAATTGATATAAGTGGAATAGAGCACAGTTACACTACAATGGGAATGTCATGTCCCTTAGCAAATATGATTCCTAGAACAAGTCATTTCTATGAGGATATCACAAGGTTTCACCATCTGGTACCTCATAGTTGTCCTCTTAATATGTTGTTACAACCTATGTATATTGTAACTGCGGTTCATCCTGGAATAAAATTGATAATGCTATTACTATGAAAAACCTTGAATATCAATAGTTGGTTGACAAAAACTCAAGAGGATAAGTTGTTTAATATGTTGGTACAAAGATCTAATTCTTTTGCTTGGGATTATATGGACATAAGGGGAATTCACCCAAGTTTTTGTACTCATCATATTTATACTGATATCAATATAAGGTCGGTTTGCCAACCGCAAAGGAGATTAAGAAACTCCTTCGTGCTGGAATTATTTACCCAATCTCTGATAGTAAATGGGTATCACCTATGGTGGTAGTCCCAAAGAAAAATGGGAAGTGGAGAATTTGTGTAGATTACCAAGAACTCAATAAAGCCACTTACAGAAACTATTTTCCCTTACCATTTGTGGATCAGGTCCTGGACAACTTGGCTGGGAGGAAGTATTTCTCCTTCCTGGATGGATTTAGCGATTATAATCAGATACAGGTTGCTCCAGAAGACCAAGACAAAACCACGTTTACCTACCCTTAGTGTATGTTTGCATAGAGTGCTTCCTTTTGGACTATGCAACGCTCCAGCAACCTTCCAAAGAGTTTTTCTTGCTATATTTTCTGCTCTCGTTAATAACTGTGTAGAGGTTTATATGGACGATTTTATAGTCTATGGATCAAACTATGATGAAGCTCTTCAGAACCTAGATCAAGTTCTGCAAGTTTGTGAGGAAAATAGACTATCCCTTAGCCATGAGAAATGCTTAATAATGGTGGCCCTCGTGCTCTGCCATAGGAACTCGGAGTCCATATCATGGTGAGGAGGATTTCTTCAAAGCCTTTACTAAGAGCCAATAAGCTAGTTAATTAAATATAAGCATCACTTACTGGTATCTGAGCAATTTTTCCTGTTGCTCTCACGGAACTGCCCTCTTGTATCATCAAGCCATCACCCATTAATACAGCTCCAACATTATCTAATTCTAGATTTAGGGCAATACCTACTGTGCCATCTACAAATTCTACTAATTCCCCTGCCATTACTTTATCAAGACCATGAATACGAGCAATGCCATCTCCTACTTGAAGTATAGTGCCAATATTAACAACTTGAACCTCGTTATTATATTGTTCAATCTGTTTACGTATCATACTACTGATTTCATCGGGTCGAATAGTTACCATTAACACTAGTTAATTCTCTTTTGAAAAATAAGACCTACTATACTATATATAATATATAACTAGTATTAATATATATATAATATATATAGAATATATATAGAATGTTAATCAGTTATGTTTTTCATGGCTAGGAGCAGGTCGATATTATGTTCGATCGTACGTAAATGTAACTCGTTATTCAAACGACTATTCAGAGTTCGTAGAGCTCTTTGTACAGCTTGGCGAGAAATTTGTTGTTGAACCTGTTCAATTACTCTTTCTTGTTCAAAGTGAATGGTCTCATTCTTTGAATTTTCTAATTGTTTTAAATTAACAGAAGCAACATTGATAAGATAGTCTTTTTCTTGTTGTATTTGAGAGTATCCATTTACCCGAATTTCGCGCGCTCGCATTTCTATTTCCCGTAAGCGAACTCGGGCTTGCTCAAGCTGATTAGCAGCTCCTTTACATAATTCTTCAGAATTCTGAATAGTACTCAATATTTTCTGTTCCTGGTCAAAAATATAGTGAAATTGTGTTTCCCATCCTTTCACCAAATCCCGCTACTAATAAAGCAGCTCACTTCCTGAAATATCCCATATATGTGGGTGGTAATAGAGGAAGAGGACAAATTTATCCCGATGGTAGCAAAAGCAACAATATAGTCTACAACGCTTCAGCAACGGGTAAAGTAAGTAAAATTGCACATAAAGAAAAGGGTGGATATCAAATAACTATTGATAATCCATCAGACGGTCGACAAGTGGTTGACTTTGTACCTCCGGGACCGGAACTTCTTGTTTCAGAAGGCGAATTCATCAAGGCGGATCAGTCGTTAACGAATAACCCTAATGTAGGTGGATTTGGTCAGGAAAATGCAGAAATAGTACTTCAAGATCCTTTACGTGTTCAAGGTCTTTTATTATTCTTAGCATTTGTCATTTTAGCACAGATATTTTGACTAAGAGCCAATAAGCTAGTTATTTAAATATAGATAGTTCTGACTTACTATCCAACTCCCTGGTTTTATCGGGTATTAAACGAGAACTGCGAGCAAATAAAACACCTTTAAGTAATATTAATACAGTCACATGGATAGTAAATGCATGAATATGGTGTACTAAAAAATCAGCAATTCCTAATGGAATCGGTAACAAAGCTACTTTGGCACCTACTGCTACCAAATCACCACCTCCCCAGGTTAAGCTGGTGCTTGCTGTTGCATCAGGAGCTGTCAACATACCTGCTAATATATTTTATGAATTGTATGCCTTCTTTTTCATCAAACTTATTATAGCCACTACCCACATTGCACAAAATAGTGCACCACAAATAAGAGCTAATAAAGAGACCTGCAATCCCATAAAAACACATCACAATTCCTTGTGGAACAAAAAGTATTTGCTGAGATGGCAATAAGGGTATCAGGTTCCTACCGAGGTAACTTGAAATTCCGACCACAAAAAATCCTAGTGAACCCAAAAAGAGGAGACAAGCAAAAAACAAATTGCTTATTTTTCGAGACCCTGTTATGGGTTCTATCCAGAGCCATTTGGATCGACGATTCATAACAAATTACGTCCTATTTAATTCGAGGGATTGAACAAATTTTCACTCCCACCCCGAAGTCATTCTCATAAATTGGCTATATTAATAAACTAGCCATATACATATAAGCATTTTTTTAATAGTATATATCTATAACGATTCTATTATTCTTCTTTTCCCATGTTCTTTTTTTGTCTGTGCTTTTTTTTAGCATGGAAATTTTGTCCTTAACTTATTGATTATCAAAATGATACTTCATTGTATCAGTCAAATGAAAATATCAATCTCTATATTGAAATGTCTATATACACATATTTTGAAGTATAAGTAAGAAAGATTTATTCTTTCACACACGGGTCTGTATACTATGTATTGTACATATTATACCATATACATTTACATTCTATCCATAGATTGTTATTTATCATATATGAATAGATCTAAATAAAGAGAAATATCTATTTAGATCTATTTAGTAAGGTTTTATCTTATATTAGACAAAAGAAATATATATAGGTATATATATATTGATCAGATTCATAGAATTTCGTCATTTTGAATATAGAAATAAAGAAAAACCATTGTAATTGCTGGAAAAAACAAGCCCACCAAAGGCACGAAAAGAGAGGGTAAGTTGTTCATTATTATATCAAAAGTATATTAAATAGTCTTTTTTTCTATTACAAAGATAGATTATAAGATCAAATGAGTGATAGGACCAAATAAGCGGGCGTGCCTTTCTTCGTAAAATACCTAATTCATTAGGTCTTTTGTAAAGTAATTTATTACTTTACTTTGTTTGATACAAAACAAATGGGACCAATTTCCACATTGTATATTGGTACATATAAATGATAAAATATATCCGCTTCTCAATTCTATTTTTTGAAACTGTTCTATTAATAGATGTTCATCTTTGAGACAAAGGTCTAACTCCATAGCATAATCTTCTCTAATGCGAGAAAGTTACATAGTGTCTAGTTTTTCTGATAAAGGGGTATTTTCATGGGTTTGCCTTGGTATCGTGTCCATACCGTCGTGTTGAATGATCCTGGCCGGTTAATCGCTGTGCATATAATGCATACAGCTCTAGTTTCTGGATGGGCCGGTTCAATGGCTCTTTACGAATTAGCAGTTTTCGATCCATCCGATCCTATTCTTGATCCAATGTGGAGACAAGGTATGTTCGTTATACCTTTTATGACTCGTTTAGGAATAAAGGATTCATGGGGTGGATGGAGTATAACCGGAGAAACTGTATCTAATCCAGGTATTTGGAGTTATGAAGGTGTGGCCGGGGCACATATTGTGTTTTCTGGCTTGTGCTTTTTAGCAGCTATCTGGCATTGGGTATATTGGGATCTAGACGTATTCTGTGATTCCCGTACAGGAAAACCTTCTTTAGATTTGCCTAAGATTTTTGGAATTCATTTATTCCTCTCAGGAGCAGCTTGTTTCGGATTCGGAGCATTTCATGTAACGGGTTTGTATGGCCCTGGAATATGGGTGTCTGATCCTTATGGACTAACTGGAAAAATACAACCTGTAAATCCGGCATGGGGAGCTGAAGGTTTTGATCCTTTTGTTCCGGGAGGAATAGCTTCTCATCATATTGCAGCAGGTATATTGGGTATATTAGCAGGTCTATTCCATCTCAGTGTTCGTCCTCCCCAACGTTTATACAAAGGATTACTTGAGAAGCTTGTGCCCATAGAAAGTCACGGAGCCACCCGTTAATTGTAATGGAACTCTGTGCAAAGTTTCCTCCTGTAATATGAGTTACCACTCCCTGATCACTTATACTACCCCAAACATCGGACTGCATTTTCCAGCTAAAATGGAATATTACTACCGAAATTGCATTGTACATCCAGAATAACCCTAGGAAGACATGATCCCAGGCAGATACTTGACATGTTCCTCCTCTACCAGGCCCATCGCAAGGAAAACGAAAACCAAGATTGACTTTATCGGGTATTAAACGAGAACTGCGAGCAAATAAAACACCTTTAAGTAATATTAATACAATCACATGGATAGTAAATGCATGAATATGGTGTACTAAAAAATCAGCAGTTCCTAATGGAATCGGTAACAAAGCTACTTTGGCACCTACTGCTACCAAATCACCACCTCCCCAGGTTAAGCTGGTGCTTGCTGTTGCATCTGAATAGTACTCAATTATTTGTGAAGTATGCATCCGTGTATGCCCGATAAATCTACCTGTTGTGGATTGGAAAGTCGGAATAGATATTGGGAAAAAACGATTGGAAAATTATAGTATTGATTTTGGAATTTGTATCTTTTGTGGGAATTGTGTCGAATATTGTCCCACAAATTGCCTGGCGATGACTGAAGAATACGAACTTTCGACCTATGATCGTCATGAATTAAATTACGATCATATTGCTTTAGGACGTTTACCTATATCGGTTGTTGAAGATTTAACAATTCAAACAACTCCGAGCTCAACATATTAACTTAGTATGTCTGAAGAAACTACGGACAAATTGGATTATTCAATCGCTTCTACGATTATTCAGATTGAGTTCCGATCAAAGAATATCTGATAAATAAAATACTTTTTTGACAAGTCAGGAATTATAAATCCTATTGACATTTCATGAATAATGTCACATGTATGATTGATCAGAATCTATTATTAAACTATAGATTAATGAATCAGTGCCCATATCAAATGAAATATTTCAAGTACAAATCCAGTATAGCATATAGGTAAATGGGGTCACTTTTTATTGAATGAATGGGAGGAAATAATATTTAAACTTATTGTGCACATAATGAATCGACCTGAATCGATATATGATATTCTTTTGGCTCCTCTAACGCTAAGTCTTATATTAGGAGGTATGGGAGTAGTATTATTTACTAATCTAATTTATTCCGCTCTTTCATTGGGGCTAGTTCTTATTTGTATATCCCTTTTCTATATTCTATTGAACGCGGATTTCGTAGCTGTTGCACAAATCCTGATCTACATAGGAGCTGTTAATATTTTGATTCTATTTGCCGTGATGTTGATTAATAATCCGAAATATCCCAATTATGCCCCTCCCTGGACCGTCGGAGATAGCATCACTTCAATAGTTTGTACGATTCTTTTTTGTTCATTAATTACTATTATCTTGAACATATCATGGTTCGGAATATCTCTGACTCAAAAATCAGATCAAATGTTAGAACGAGATTTAACAAACAATATTCAACGTATTGGGGCTCATTTATCCACTGATTTTTTTCTTCCATTCGAACTTATTTCTATAATTCTTCTAGTTGCTCTTATAGGAGCTATTACTATAGCTCGTCGAGAAGAAACAGTTTGAAAATGAAAGCTCTCGTGCGTATTAGTAGCATAAATGTGCTGTTTTATCTTCATAGATCATGAAAGAATCCTTTTGTTCTTTCGATAATGGAAAAGGAGAAACTTATTAGAACTTTTGTTTGTATCTGAAGAGGTTAAGGTATGAGGAGTTCCTCTATTATGCTCGAACATGCACTTATTTTAGGTGCTTATTTATTCTCTATCGGTATTTACGGACTAGTAACAAGTCGAAACATGGTTAAAGCACTTATGTGTCTTGAACTAATACTCAATGCGGCGAATTTAAACCTAGTAACATTTTCAGATTATTTTGATAGTAGGCAAGTAAAGGGGGATATCTTCTCGATCTTTGTTATAGCTATTGCTGCTGCTGAAGCAGCTATTGGATTAGCTATTGTTCTGGCAATATATCGTAACAGAAAATCAACTCGTATCGATCAATTTAATTTGTCAAAATGGTAATGGAGATCTCCTTCCATATGAAGAATTTGTAGACCTATTCCTATTCAAATAGATACCAGGCCTGTCTCTTTCAAAATAGATCTAGATCTCTCTTTTCTCTTTATTTTAGAGAGATTTATTATAAGTATTACGATCAATCAAGAGCATAATTCATATTTAACTCACTATCCAAATGATCTGTCTAACACGATTAGACCAGATTCGGCCAAATCTGGAGAAGTGAAAATTAGACAAATCTGTCTCTTTTATAAAACAAACAGATAGAATCTGAATCTATTCATTATATCACCGATAATACAATTATTGATTTGCTTGATATTCATAATATATCATCATTGGCCATATATTAAAAAATCTTATTCAATTTAAAACTTTTTATATGATAACTAATGGAGTTCTTAGATCCAATGGCACATTCAGTCAAAATTTATGATTACTAAAAGAGGAATAAAATATAATCAATATCTAATCATCACTTACTGGTATCTGAGCAATTTTTCCTGTTGCTCTCACGGAACTGCCATATTGTATCATCAAGCCATCACCCATTAATACAGCTCCAACATTATCTGATTCTAGATATTTTTATGGTAAGCTAGGAATATGTGTTGAAAACATTAGCCCCAGCGTATCTAAATCAAAAAAATCAGAATGTAATATGTGTTTATGTCGCTATTGGTCAAAAAGCTTCTTCCGTAGCTCAGGTAGTTAATACGTTCCAAGAACGTGGCGCAATGGAGTATACCATTATGGTAGCGGAAACTGCGGATTCTCCTGCTACATTACAATATCTTGCTCCTTATACAGGAGCAGCTTTAGCCGAATACTTTATGTATAAAGAACAACATACATCAATCATTTATGATGATCTTTCTAAACAAGCGCAAGCTTATCGACAAATGTCTCTTCTATTAAGAAGACCACCTGGCCGGGAAGCTTATCCAGGAGATGTTTTCTATTTACATTCTCGTTTATTGGAAAGAGCAGCTAAATTAAATTCTCAGTTAGGTGGAGGGAGTTTAACTGCTTTACCAATAGTGGAGACTCAAGCTGGAGATGTCTCAGCTTATATTCCCACTAACGTAATTTCCATTACCGACGGACAAATCTTCTTATCAGCTGATCTATTCAATGCAGGAATTCAACCTGCCATTAATGTTGGTCTTTCCGTATCTAGAGTAGGATCCGCAGCTCAGATGAAAGCTATGAAACAAGTAGCTGGAAAATTAAAATTAGAGTTAGCTCAACTTGCAGAGTTAGAAGCTTTTGCACAATTCGCTTCTGATCTTGATAAAACTACGCAAGATCAATTGGCAAGAGGTCAACGATTACGCGAATTACTCAAACAATCTCAATCAGATCCTTTGACAGTGGAAGAACAAGTAGCTATGATTTATACTGGAACGAATGGATATCTAGATGTATTAGATATCGTACAAGTGAAAAAATTTATACTTAAGTTGCGCGAGTATTTAGTCAAAAATAAACCCCAGTTTGGAGAAATTATACGTTCTACTGGAACATTCACGGAACAAGCAGAAGATCTGTTAAAAGAAGCTATTCAAGAAAATATCCAACTTTTTCTTCTAGCATAGAAGAGCTTAATAATCACTTTGCAACATTTACAAATACAACGAATTATTACGTCCAATAGGATTTGAACCTATACCTAAGGTTTAGAAGACCTCTGTCCTATCCATTAGACGATGGACGCTTTATTTTCATTATTCCTTGAAATACTTTATCGTTCACAAAAAAGTACGATTTTTTTCTCCGTCCACAACGAGATTCGGGAAAGAAAGAGAAAGAATAGATATGTAACATGGACATGAAAAAATATTTTGAATAAGGAATATGAATGAGCGGGTAGCGGGAATCGAACCCGCATCGTTAGCTTGGAAGGCTAGGGGTTATAGTCGACGTTGATTCTTCCCCTATGTTGGTGACGAAATTTTGTTCTTTTTGGGTTCTAGTCGATGGTTGTCTAATACTATTTGAATCCCATCTCTATTTCAGAACCGGATATGAAAGTTTCTTCTCATCCGGCTCCTTGTGAAGAATCTATGGCCTATGGCCAAATTTGATAAGAAATATTGATGGCCAAATTTGATAAGAAATATTGAGATCCTCTGTTATATAGGAATAAATCTGTATTTACTCATTACACATATCATATACATATAATATGAGGATACAAATACCTCTTTTATTGTATATCGGTACTGCTCAATAAGTATCTTACAGGCGAAATCGGTACTGCTCAATAAGTATCTTATCGGTACTGCTCAATAAGTATCTTACAGGCGAATATTTACTCTTTCAATATTTGGGGTCAACTTATGGACTCCAATGAAATTAATTCTTTATTGGTTTATTTCGCCATCCTTTCCAATGAATGATTAAGATTTTTATATGATCTTATGCAGTCACAGGTTCCATCGTTTCCATAGCTTTCAAATGGCTGCTTAGGTTTACCCTCTGCAATGGAGCTCTTATTTATATTTCTTACAAGAATCAATTTTCTTAGTTTCCATTGATCCGAAGCTCTTTTTTTTTTTTCGCTCATAAACTGACTGAATATAAATAATCAGGATAATTCTTATGCTTTATCACACTGCTCTTTGGGGGTTATTTATGAACCATACAATACTGTAAGAAAGAAGATTTCATTTTTTCTTTTTCTCCTTCCTCCCCTTTTTCTTTTCTTGCATTACCAAAGACTCTTTTTCGATTTACGAGAGATATAGGTTTATCTTTTCGTCTAAAAAAGTCTTTCGTTTATTTGATAGAACTATCTATATTTAAATAACTAGCTTATTGGCTCTTAGTAATTAATAAAAACAAATATACCAGAGACCTTATTATATCAACGGCAATCAAATCGTTTAATTTTTCAGACAAATATTGAAATTCGAAACTACCTGTTACCCAATAAAAACCTAGGATTCCTAATAAGAGTCCAAAATCCCCCGCACGGTTAGTTATAAATGCTTTTTGACAAGCATTAGCCGCACTGGGTCGCGTAAACCAGAAACCTATCAATAAATAGGAACACATTCCTACTAATTCCCAAAAAAGATATATTTGTAATAAATTAGGGCTAATAACTAGTCCCAGCATAGAAGCATTGAAAAAATTAAGGTAAGCAAAAAACCTCACATATGTTTTATCATGAGACATATAATTATCGCTGTAGATCATAACCATGGTTCCAACTGTTGTAACTAAAACTAACATAATGGAAGTAAGTGGATCAATCAAATAGCCTAACTCTAATGAAAACTTATTATTGATAACCCAGGACCAGAAATAGCGATAGACGGGACCGCCGGTAATCTGTTGCAAGAACAAATTGAAAGAAAGAAACATAGCTACGCTTAACAGAAAAATGCTAATAAGAGCCCATGTACGGCGAACACTCTTAGTTGCTCCTGGAAAAATAAGGATCCTAATGCAATTGGTACAGAAGCTGAAAGCGGAAGGAAAGGTACGATCCAAGCATATTTGTATATAAATTCCATAGAAAGATTAAATCATTATTCTCAATATTTTCCACATTCTTAGTTTCCAATCCACTAGATCCTGAAGAGAATAAAATAAAAACAACAGATCATGAATAAAGAAGAACGATAGAATATGGGATGGAATCCTATCGATTTCATATTTATTGATGACCTTTTTTCATCTTTTTTCTGCAAATACCAGATTGAAACCGATCAATACTAATACTAATCAAATATTTGTAAGATGAGCAAGAAGGAACTCTTTTTCAGTCTAGGTACTGACTATTAGTCTGCTATTGTAGATGAATAGTAGTTAGAACTTAATCGAAGATTAAACCAATTTTCACAATCCAATATCCCTTGCAAATCTAAAAATTCTTTGACATTTTTTTTGATTAAAGGAGTCGATGCTCTTGATTCTAATAAATCCTTCGCATAGGATCCCTTCATGGATCGTATTTGTTGCCAAATTTTATGAAAAACATATGCTTGAGAAATATGTTTTGTATCCTTTTTGATAATTGGGTTGATAATTCTATTTCTATTGAATAGTTTTTGAATTGGTTCAATTTTTAGCGTCAATTGCATGTAAAGTTGGAAACTGGACTCGATCAGATTGAAAATGCTTATTTTAAGATCAATAACTGATAGTTTCGTCCTAAAATAAAGAACTTTCATAAAATAGGGCAATTTCTTCCTAATGAATCGAACGCTCTTCTTTTGGAAGATAGAACCCCAAATTTTGATTCGAACCAACTCTTTTTTGAATCTGGATTTTATGTCAGGAGAAGGCTGATCCATTTTGTTTTTAAAATCAGCTTGCAACTTTTTATAAATCTCTAAATTCACCAGATACTCTTCATTCATCTGCTTGATTCGATCATGCATCGTGGTTATCCAATCCTCTGTATCTTCCAGATCCAGATCTGGTTCGACCTGCATTGAAAATGGTTCTAATGGATCTTGTACAATTTCTAAAGAGAATTTAATATTTGACGTAGGCCTGGTCCGAATTATTACGGGAAGCTGATCATTTTTTTCTGTACTCTCAATATCTGGTCGAATGTTTATCTTTATGGTCTTTTGTGAGCAAAGCAGTTCTATCCATTGGATTACTCTTTTCCTTGATGAAATGGGAGGAATCGCTATACCAATGCCTAAAATCTTTACTATGTTCAGTAGCTTTTCAATGGCTTCTCTTGCATTGCCAGGAATGAGTGGTTTTGTAGCAAAATTTATGATATTTTTGGGAATAATTACTAATAATAAATATTCTTTGACCTTTCAGATCATTATTACTGCAATAGCGGCAATTGGAATGATATTAACTCCCATTTATTTGTTATCTATGTTACGTCGAATGTTCTATGGATATAAAGTTTTGAATGCCCCGAAACCTTATTTTAAGGATTCGGGACCACGCGAACTTTTTATTTTGATCTGTCTCTTTTTACCGATCATAGGTATTGGTCTTTACCCCGATCTAGTTCTATTTTTACATAATGCTAAGGTAGAAGCTACTTTATCTCAATCTTTCTATTAATCGTAATCATTTTTTTTGAGCTTTCAGATGAATTGGAAACTATCTAATAGGCCTAGTTATACCCTTTTTTTACGAGATATAAAAAAAATGAAATAGAGAAAATTGCTCTCTAGTTCGAGTTATTTCAAGTAATAACTTGGGCGAACTCCCTATTAATTCAATACCATAGAATCACTGATGATTATTCTAAACAATTCATCATATATAGAGTAGAATAAGGTCTATTAATCCTTTTTAATACTTATAAAAGTATACATGCCAGGAACCAGATTTGAACTGGTGACACAAGGATTTTCAGTCCTCTGCTCTACCAACTGAGCTATCCCGGCTGTTCCCCTATGCATCATACTAGCACAGTAACCAAACTCTTGTCAACTAAAAACAAAAAGCTAAAAGTCAGCATTTGAAAGAGTAGAAACAACGATGCAAATAAAAACATACATATATGTTATATACAGTTATACAACATACACATATACAAAGATGTATATATACAGAAGCAGACACAAATTGATCATACAATTCAAACTTCTTATGTGATAAAGTTTTCTTATATTCTTATTAACACATCTAACAAATAATAAAAAAAAGAAAATAAAACAGACCTCTTTGATAAAGAGGCCTGGGGATAGAGGGACTCGAACCCTCACGATCTATAAAACCAACGGATTTTCCTCCTACTCCAATTTTCATTGTTGTTGACATTGACATGTAGAATTAAGAGAATTGAATTTCACCAAAATAATCTCATTGGCTCCTGAAGTATTATAATTATACACTATGTAAAAGTAATGTCAGGCATATTCCTAAAAAAAGAGAAACATGTCTTTATATTGAGCTTGTAAATTCCTAAGAATTAGTTCGTCATGGGTAACGATACTATTGCTAATCTAATGACTTATATAAGAAATGCTGACATGGTAAAAAAAAAAACAGTTCGAGTGGCAGCTACTACTATTACCGAGAACATCACAAGGATTCTTCTACGAGAAGGTTTTATAGAAGATGTTAGGGAACATCGAGAAGGTAAAAAATCTTTTTTTGTTTTAACTTCAAAATCTAGGGGAAGGACGCAAAAGAGATATATAACCGCTTCAAAGCGCATTAGCAAACCTGGTTTGAGAATCTATTCTAATGCTCGAGAGATTCCTAAAGTTTTAGGTGGAATCGGGATTGCAATCCTTTCTACTTCGCAAGGAATAATGACTGATCGAGAAGCTCGACAAAAAAAAATAGGAGGGGAATTATTATGTATTTTATGGTAACTCCAAAACAAAAAGTAAATAGCTGAAGAGCCTTGTATTTTTGCCTCCAATATTGGAATGCCGAATAGTCTTGGGTCATCATATTTCTTCAGAAGGAATAAAGGTAGACCCTAAGAAAATTGAAGTCATTCAACAACTGAAAACTCCTCAAACTCAGACAGACGTAAGAAGTTTTCTTGGACATGCTGGTTACTATAGAAGATTCATAGAAGGGTTTAGTAAAATTGCAGCTCCTATGTTCTCTCTTCTACAGAAGGAAGTAGAGTATGTCTGGACATCTGAGTGTCAGCAATCATTTGAAGCAATCAAAGGAAAACTTGTCTCTCCTCTTGTTCTGAGAGGGCCAAACTGGATTATACCCTTTCATATCTATGTAGATGCTTCTGATGAGGCTATTGGAGCAGTTCTAGGACAAGAAGATGAAAATGGAGGGAAGTATGCTATATATTTTATCAGCAAAAATCTTACTACGGCAAAAAAGAATTATACAACAACAGAAAAAGAATTCCTGGTTGTTGTTCACACTATCAAGAAATTTTGCCATTATATTACAGGATATAAGGTCATAGTTTACACGGATCACTCAGCTGTGAAATACTTAATGAACAAACCTATGGTAAATGGTCGAATTATGAGATGGCTATTGCTTCTTCAAGAGTTTAATGCCACGATTCTTGATAAACCAGCAAAATATAATGTCGTACCCAATTTTAGTCACAAATCAAACAAGAGAAAGATGACATTACCCCTGTTCAGGACAATTTTCTAGATGAAAATTTATTTGCAGTTTCTGTAAAATCACCTTGGTTTGCAGATATTGCTAACTATTTAGCTGCATCTGAGATACCTCCTGGATTCACATCTAAGCAAAAGAAGCAGCTAATCAGGGAGAGTGCTCCATTCAAGTGGATTCATGGAATGTTATTTCATTGTGGGCCTGACATGATTTTGAGGAGATGTGTAAGAACTGATAAAACATACAGTATTTTAAGGGCCTGTCATGATGACTTGTCAAGAGGAAATTACTCTGAAAAAAGAACTTCCCACAAAGTCCTAGGTGTTGGATACTATTGGCCCTCAATGCACAAAGACATTAAGAACTATGTACATCATTGTGATGAATGTCAGAGGGTAGGAAGACCAACTGCTTCTTTAGAGATGTCGTTGCAGCCTCAAGTAGTCCTCGAACCATTTGAAAAATGGGGTTTAGATTTTATCGGACCCATAGATCCTTCCTCTCAAGGGAAAGAATATATACTGGTTTGCACTGACTACCTGGCAAAGTGGCCAGAAGTTCAAGCTTTGAGAATAGCTAGGGAAGAACAGGTCACAGACTTCCTTTATAATAAAATCTTCCTTAAATTTGGAGCCCCTAGAACTATTGTAACTGATCAAGGACCCCAATTCATGTCTCGAGTGCTTCTGGCATTTACCAATCATTTTCAAGTAAGCCATAGAAAGTCATCTCTGTACCACCCTCAAGCAAACGGCCAATTCGAAGTGACTAATAGAGAACTAGAAAATATTCTGACAAAAATAGTCTCTTCCGGGAGAAAAGATTGGGTCGGGAAGCTCCCTGAAGCCGTATGGGCATATAATATTACTTGGAAATCTATGACTGGATTCAGTCCTTATGAGCTAGTTTTTGGGAAGAAGCCTCTTCTTCCCATTGAGTTTGAGTTACAAACTCTACGAACAACAATGGAATTAGGTCTAGACTTAAAAAGAGCCCAAGTTGAAAGAGTTCTACAATTAAACGAGTTAGATGAACTTCATTTAGAATCCATTCATCAAACTGAACTAATTCAGCATCAACAGAAGGTTTACATGATAAACATATTAAGGAAAAGGAGTTTCAACAATGGGGACTGGGCCTTGCTATTTGATTCTAAATACAAAGACCATAAGGGCAAGCTCAAAACTCACTGGTTGGGACCTTTTGAAGTTGAAGAAGTCTTTTTGAATGGGAATGTTCAATTAAAGCCAATCGATGGTGACACGTGGACTCTATTGGTTAATGGTCATCGCCTACGCATTTACCATAAGCCAGTCAATAGGGAAGACTTTACAAGGATGGTCGAAATGCAAGGTGAGGTCAAATGTGTTGACTCTGTCATGGCAGAGTCTATTCAGTAAAATATTTTCTTGTTAAAAAAATAATAATAATAATAAGACATGTATGCTGATATATTTCCTCTCATTTTATCTTCTAGCATTTTTGGACTTAGCTAATTTTTATTTTTATCTTTTCAGGACTTCTCAGCAAGCGAAGAGTAACTTCCGGAGCACCCTCCAAAGATGCTTTGGAACATTATGGGACCAATGCTCCGAAACTTGACGTTTCCAAAAGTTCGATGCTCCGAAACTTGACTTGAGCTTATCACAAAGAGGAGGATCTGCACTAAGGTTCAAGTCGCAAAGATTCTTAGCCATGTCATTCAACCATCCATTTTTTTGTTGCTCCGGCTGCATCTTTTAGCAAAGCTCCAGAAACTTCCATTCCATTGCTGCTTCGATTGCATCTTCCAGCAATGCTTTGGAACCTTTCCATTTTGTTGCTGCTCTGGCTGCATCTTCCAGCGATGCTCCAAAACCTTTCCATTTTGTTGCTGCTCTGGCTGCATCTTTCAACGATGCTCTGAAACCTTTCCATTTCATTGCTACTCTTGTTGCTGCTCTGGCTGCATCTTTCAACGATGCTCTGAAACCTTTCCATTTCATTGCTACTCTGGCTGCATCTTTCAGCGATGCTCCGGAACCTTTCCATTTCATTTCACTCCAGTTGCATCTTCCAGCGATGCTCCAGAACCCTCCATTTTATTCTTGTTTCAGTCGCGCCATACACCGGTGCTCCGGAACTTATGCACTCGTTCAAGTGCGTTGACCAAAATACATGCTTATGAACTTCTTTGGTTATCCTCTGCCACCTTTTTCAAAATTTTCAAATTTTCACGATTCTTCCACCAAATATCCGATACATCTGTCTTTCTATTTTTGCTCTCATTAAAGGTAAGCCACCGAAATCCATACTCCTCATTGACAGCTTTGTCCCCCATAGAATTTTGCACCATATCATAATAACTTCGTCGTCATCTCAACCAATTCCTTCACGTCATCCTGTGAAATCTGTGAGGATTAAGATCTTCGAGCGATCATGGAACAAGAGTAAGTATTACTTTTTTCTTTAAATAGGTACTTATTTTCAAATAAAGAATAATAAATTGGCACGAACCTCACTTCCAAATTATTAATTCATGCCACCCGGTGATCAATCACTTGTACGGCAAGCCTTTCGCAAACCTCCATGCAAATTATTGAACTATACGTTGCACATAAAACAAATAAGTAATTCCTGAGACAATATTTTCAAAAAGAACCTGCGAAGGAGCTTTGTGCTGGAATTGAATTTCTTGCAGTGTACGAAATCAAAATGGGGGGTGGAAAAAGACAAGCAGAGCCAGATTTAGCGGAACAATTACTGGGGTTGATTAGCATCTCCAAACTCTTCGAAGAAGCAGGGTGGCTAGACTTCATCAGGAAATTTGAAGGCCATAATGAAAAGCTAGTAAGGTCCTTTGCAGAGAACTACACTAATGGTGAAGCAGTACTTCAGGGGAAGCATTTTAAGGTAAGCTCTAAGATCATTTTCCATTTATCTAGATTAGAGCATAAAGGCATAAATATCAAAGAAACTTCTCAAGTAACATACTAAAAATTAGTTAAATTATTTGTTAGAGAAGGAGACCCATATCCAATGGTGGTAGTAGGTACCAGAGGGAAAAACAAGGGGTTCCAAATAACCTCCATATTAGAACCCTGGGATACTGTTGTTACATGGATAATAAAGTACTTTACTTGTGAAGGTCAGCTTACCATAGTTGTAGGGCCTTCCTTTCGTATGTTAACTCATTTATGTCACGGAAAGGAGGACCCAGCCCTTAGGGTTAATATGCCAAAATTCTTGTTTGATTCCTTAAGTACTTCCATGGAAAGGTATAAAATAGGGTCTGGGCCCTTGAAACAACATGGATTAATTCAGCTAATCTGCAAGTATCACTTTCATAGGAAATCAGAAGGGAAATGGGAAAAATTTATAGAGCAAATGGAAAATCCTACAATAGCAAGAATCATAGAATTGGGGGAATCATCCCAAAAGGCTATTCCATCTTCCGAAGTAACCTCCCCCAAGGGCTCTCCAGCTCCAAAAGCTCTTAATCCCACTACTCCTGGTGAGGATATGCCAAATATTTGTGATGATAAATTCTAAATCCCTGACATGCAAGAACATATTCATGTTGTTTATTCTGACATGAGAAAACCAAGGAAGAAGAGAGTAAGGAAAAACCCAACACCTATCATCTTGCAAGAATCACCTCCACTCAGAAGAAGTAAACAGTTGGCTTTTGAATTCTCTAGAACCCCAATACAGAGTGAGGAGGGAAGTTCAGAAAAGAAGAAGCCTAGGTAGCTACAAGAACCCATAGAAATTTCAGAACAAGCCAGTGGAGATGAAACACCCCTAAATAGACAGAATTCAGGTGAAGTATTTCCTTTTCAATCTGCCCACATAGAAGAAATTTTTAATGATGGAACTCAGGACAGAGAACCTGTAGGGGATTGCAGTGTGCCAAAAAAATTGTCACCTTTTGTGGATAGAATTTTTGAAACAATTGAAACCAGTTGTGCTAATACTGAATTAGAAAAATATAAACTAGAAATTGCTAATTTACAGAGGCAATTGTCTGAAAATAATAAGTTTATAGAATTTCAAAAAGAGAAGTTAGTTGTACAAACTACTGT
Source organism: Sequoiadendron giganteum (assembly GCA_007115665.2). Taxonomy (NCBI): domain Eukaryota; kingdom Viridiplantae; phylum Streptophyta; class Pinopsida; order Cupressales; family Cupressaceae; genus Sequoiadendron; species Sequoiadendron giganteum. The sequence goes on from CM021101.1 coordinate 359,928,542, forward strand.
AATAAGTAAAAGGGATCAGGAAATAAAAGATTTCGAGCTACAATTGCAGGACAAAGATTCACACATCTATAAGTTGCAGGAATAGGTACAAGAGTAGTGTGAGAATCATAAAGCCTATAGTGAGAATATTGCACAAAAAGATGTGGAAATAGGAAAAATAAAACAGAATTTTATACTCATGCTTTCAGCTTTTGAAGAAGATAAGAAAATAAAGATTGAGGAGTTAAACACTTCTATTAGCAGAATAGTTGAATTAGAAGAGGATCTAAAGGAATGCACTGTGAAACCCCAAACTGAGTCCATAGCAATTCAAATAGAGCCAGTTGTAACTAATTGGTTCCAGGTCAGCATTCCGCCTCTTCTAACAAAATGGATGGAACATTGATACTTCCTCAGAAATATACAAACTAAAAATCATAGGCTAAAGAAAGAACTGGTGCTCCTAAAGGAGTCATTTCACAAAGCCTACCGAGGGAAGCAAGATGCCTATCAACTTATGGACTATTTGTTGAATTGTAGAAGGCCATCGAGAATGTACTCAATGTTTTTAAATGAACAATGGCTTCGATGGAAACTGTTCAGGATCTATAATGATCAACCTTATGAGCCTAATGACAAAGAGTTTGTAAAGATATTTGTAGAATCAACTCATGAAGATCAAGATTTAATTTGTGAATTATTTTTACATGATTTATTATTAGAGAATCATACAGATTTCTTTATTAATCTGTTTGTGGGAGAGGTTGAATTATGGGCATTTATTTCAACTATGATAAATCAAATCCATTGGCAAGAGAGAACAAAAGAATTTGTACAGGTAGAGAAAACATTGGGTCTCCAGATCAGATCGCCAAATTCAAAGCCTGAGGGGTTGAAAGCTACATTACTATCTCTTCTGATTAATGAAAAGATGAGGGAAAGGTATGACAACAGCCTTAAGATGTGTTATGAAAATTTCATAGCAAATGGACAGAAATGAATTGGCAAAGCATGGCATACCTGTGAGGAAAGGTTCACCCCTCTTTCAGCTTATTTAAAGAAAAGAGAATTTATTTCTCCTTTAAACATCAGATGGTCATTCAGAAGGGATAATGCTCTAATTAAAATCATGAAAACACTTAGAACAAAGTGCATAAGAATGAGATACAGGCCCCTCTTGCTACTGAATCCGCCCCCAACTTTTAATATTTCCACAGATCAGAATGATAGACTCTTTAAAGAGTGGAGAGAAAATGTGATGTTCCATAGAGGGTTTATTCATAACCCTGAAACTTCCGATGCATCAGCCAGGGAAACTCATGATCTCAGTACTCTTTATGAAGAATGGAATAAAACTCAAGGATTTAACTATGGAGCAGGAGGACCTACCAAAAATTAGGTAGGGGAGGAAATGATGAGGTAAAAATAACCTCATCATAATAAAATTTGGGAAGCTCATTCTTGCTAATCCAATCCTAAGTCTGTGCCAATTTATTAAACTTTAGAAGAAGTAATTTGTTAGTTTTAGAAAAATTATGCTTTCTTTCTTTCTTTTAATCAATTGAGGAAATTGTCCAAAACAGGTTTAATGGGTTGATTTGAGTGTTGTTGTAGGGGTTAATAGGTCATCATGCAGTTGTTACAAAAGTTAGCCAGCACATACCTCAAAGTGATACTACGAACCCACTCCTTGAAGCCTAGATGATGCACTGAAGATTCAGTTTTAGTTCTTTTAATTTGGTTGTTTAAATTTTATGGCTCTTCTCAAGCCTTTTGCATGTTTTAAGAAGCTTTAAAGACATCAAGTTAGTTTTGAGATTAACGAAGACTTTTTCAATGGCTATCCATGCCATAATAAATTTAGGATCTAGTTAGGAAGTTATCTATAAAACTGTAATTTCATAAGTAATAAAAGAGTCAGAGAAAAAGTATCGTTATGCTGTTTACATGGATTTACAAATCACTATGTAATGAGTTGTCTGGTTTCTGTTTATTGGTAATTGTTGAATACAATGATGGAGACTGTATGTTGTAAGAGGATTTGAACATCTGTAGTTTATTCGAGTTAAAGACGAAGTAGCAGCCCACGAGCTGGCCACTCGAGGGGAGTTAGTCTAGATAGATAAGTATCCTGTTGATTAAGTTATTTTCTTTGCTTAAGATAAGTTGTTGTTCAATAGAAAATAATAAGTTGTTGAAGAGTTTAGTTCAGTTGTTCCAGAGCACCTTTGTCTTTAATTTGTGTAAGTCTTTCTTTTGTAGTTTATAATATTTCTTTGATGTTAGAAGATGCTTAATTTTTTGTTTCCTTACTTTCCTGCTTCTGTAGTTTACCAATTATTTAGTCTACTTGTTTCTATGCTTTCTAATTTAGTATTAATGTTTTATAGATTAGTTGTCTTATGCTTTTTAATTTATCTTTCCTTGATTTTCTTAGAGTAAGATCATTTTTGAGGTCACATAGTAATGGATTTGGTTTAGTTTCAACTTCTGTAGTTTAAAAGACAAACTGAAAATATAAAATGAGTTGTTTGAATATGCTCCTTTTGCAAAATTCCTTAGACACTACCCGGTCGACAATTGACATTCAATTATTTTAAAGTAGTAGGACCTAACGACAGCCTATCAATCACTTGAATTAGGGTAAAAGGTAAAAGCTTTGAAAAACTCCAAGTCATTTCGCTCACTCTTTACATCCTTTTGGAGTTGTGTTGCCATGGTTTGTTGGCACCTTAGGATTTGAGCTCAAAATTTACCATTCCTTGTTGCCTCTAATTATTTTATTGAAGGAATATAAGAGAAAAACCGTGGTAAGTCCTTCTCTGTTAAAAAATCTAAGCTTTTCTTTCATTTTGAAGGGAATTCTTGGATTTCATTTCTAATGTATTTTTTGGTTCTCCACTCTAAGGCCACCATGATTGAGAGTCTCTAAAGTTTTAATATGTGATAGTGAATGTACCTCTCTTTATAAAATGATGAAGGTACACTTTTCTTCATCAAATTTTTCATTTCTTTTCTTATTTTCTATAGAATATGTGCTCGATTCGAGCCTTAAAACTGAACAAAATGTTAAAAAAACTTTTAGCTTCCTCCATGTAATATTTTTTTTTAAACCCTTTCAAACTCTATGGCCGCCATTGAGGATTCTGACTCAAGCTCTACATTGTATCTAGTTTTAGGTTTCATCTATTTGCTCATGTGAGGGTTTTATTTATGTTATTCTTGCAAAATGTAAAAGCCCATCAAAAACTCCAAAGTTTTGACTCTTCCTCTATAGACTCATAAAAAATGAGTGGTTGTTGGCTTTTTCCCCAAGATTGATTATGGGTACTGAAGCACTATGTGGGGTTTCATGATTTTTTTGTGACACAAGCTCGGCCTCCTATTTGTACCTCTTTGAGGGTTTCTAAAAAACCCTAGGACATGGCTACAAAACTCGTTTTACAAATTGAATCCATTGTTGATCTCAGGAAGAGGACCTGCACCTCAACTATTCGATTTGTTCTACTTTCTTCTAACAAAATTCCAAGAAAGCTTCATTGCACTTTTTCTCGAAAAAAAACACTACTAAAATCATTCAAAACCTTGGCGAAGAATTCAAAACTTGCTAATTTTCTCTGTTGCTTATATTATGCATATCAATATAGTACTAGGTGTTTATTTTTAGATCTTATGCATTTATTTTCACCAATCATCTGTTCAATTTTTTAGAGAAATTTCTATGAGCTTTCTCCAATAATTAATTTGTTATGCTTTTCTTGGCCTCTCATTGTAGGTTGCAATTGTACCTTGTGGATTTCAGTGGAAAAATCCCCCTCATATATTGTGCTCTATATTTTGCAAGTTGTTGTACCATCACCTTGTTCACTTGAATTCATTTTCTAGAGGGATTCTTGAATATTGTGTTTCTATCTGATTCAGAAATAGTGTAGTCTTTGAATGATCATTGCTTGTTTCCCTTGTAATACTAGATATAGAAAGCATGACTACCCCTCAATGAAGTGACAGGAATATTGTGGTTGCTCTCCTCTACACATTGCTTTGTTTTGCAAATTTCATTTTGATACGCATTTCTACAGCCTATCTTTTAGACAGAGTTGTAAACTCTTTTAGTTGCTCCTTGAATGTATTGCCCTTCTTGCATTCATTAGGTGACTGATTTGTAAGCTTGTAATAACTATTAATCTGCTTTAAATTCTTCTTTATGTGACAAAGGATTGTAATGATCATGTGAATTTGTCACTTGCAGCTAGAAACCTCCTATATTTTCTTGGATCTCTTCATATGAATAATGATAGAATATCTTAACCACTATTTTTACAATGCTCTTTTAAATGGGCTTTGGTTATTTCTCTTAATCACTATTTCTTTATATCATATTGTAGTGTCTATCTTTACATTTGATATTCAACACTGTGAACTTTTGCATTGTGATTGAAATATAATCATGGTTGTGTTGTACATGTTCTTATAACTGTCCTTGTTAGGAAGCTCAATGAATTGTCATTTTACTTGATTTGTACAGTGATCAATAGCATTGTTAACTATAATATAATGAAAAATGACTGAGTCTTATGTTCTCAAGACTACCTTCTAGATGACTGTTACATTTGAGATTGTCTTTTCTGAATTGTTGAAGACATAGTGACTTCTATACCTTACTATCAATAGGCTACAACAGTATTTGCATTCCTCCATTGTATATGATTGCATCACTATTGTGAAAGGATATGAGCACAAAGACATTATTTTTTAGCATAATCACTTTAAAATTATGGCACCTATAATTTTTTGGCTATCTTTTTTACCCTAATCAACTTTGTGGAAGCAGACTCATTACAAGGCTGCCTTTTGACCTTTTGTATATGCTCTCATGTACTAATGCATACGGAGAGAGTTTCTCCTTGGTAACAAACAATTACTAGAGTAGGAGCACTTTTTTTTCTTGTTAAATGATACAAGACCACTTGTTGTTATGAACCTTCAATGATGATCCACTTTTCTAATTAGATGAATAGTTTCTCTACTCTGGTAACTATATGCTATCATTGCATACATCTTTTATGCATTACCATGTGAATATTTCAGCACCTTTAGTATGTTGGGATCGACCCTTGTGGGATCTCATTTTCCTTTGTTGGATGTTGTGGTTGTGTTTCTAATATGTGGTTGTCATTGATGTCAACACTATTAGCATTGATGATTTGAAGTTTGTATATGTCGAGGATATTAAGAAAATTATAATAAACATGTCGCAGGTTGTTTGTGAAGTTGTGAAGTTTAGTGTGGTGGAAAAATTAGTATATTTATATTTAGAAATTGCACTTTAAAGGGTTTTTTGTTGAGCCTATCTAGTTTATAATCTAGAAGTTTCAAAGGTTTGCATCAAGATCTGTGCAAGTTATTTTTTTTGTGTTCCTATAGTTATTTTGTTACTGTAGTTGATGTTTATGGAAGAATAAAATGTAATTATGTTAATTCTAGTTATTGTGTATGATCTTGTGATGTTCATTAATGTTTCTAGATCATGCTCTATCCTTGTTGCACGTCTTCGTTGATCGGTGTGATCGTGATCAAAGATTTTTTTCGTTGTGTGTTAGGGTTTTCATGTTCTTGGTCGACATGGTGGTTGTAACATGTTGCAGATCCTCGTGGATTAATATTTTAATATTTGGAGTGTTTGAGGAAGTTTTTTTAAGTCTTCATTATGTTGCGACCGACTTCAATTGGTGTGCATTGAGATTTGTTCATGAATTGGGTTGACAGTTTGTAATTCATTTATTCTTTTATTTTTGGCCGACGGAGTTGTTAATGTAATTCCATGTAGTAGATATATAAGAGCGGTTGTTTCTTCATTTTTAAGTGTGCTCAATGTGTATGAAATGTGTGAATAGCAATTAGATCATTCGATTGTAGAGCAGAGTGTGAAGAATATTGAGCAAAGTATGAAGAAGTGTTTTGTGCCTAACCGGAACTATCATTAGGCTTTTGCAGAAGCTAATTTATCAGTTTATATTCTTTAGATGGTTTTAATTTGAATGTTTATATAAGGAAGTGAGCCTTCCCATTTGAGCAATGAGCTCTAGGTAGTGTGCCTAAATGCATGTGCATTCCTTATTCATTTTCATTATACTTTTAACAGGGTATAATCTTATGGACTAAAATCCACCGTGGTTTTTCCCATAATAGGGTTTCCAGGTATAAAATCTTGGTGTTCTTGTGTTTCTAATGTGTTTTTGATTCATGATTTCACTATTAATTATCAAATCTGAGATTAAAGGTTAATAAAATTGAATAATTTTTAAATTTTATGAAAATTGATTCACCCCCTCTCAGTTGTTTATTCTTATTTTTCCAAAAATTGGTATTAAAGCAGGTTCCTCTAAAGAATTTTAATAGCTTGAGGTGATTCGATATGGCATCATACAAGAAGGATAGTCCTAGATTCAATGGAACAAACTACTCTTTATGGAAGGTTAGAATGGAGTGTCATTTGAAGTGAATTGGTGATCCCTTCTTGAAGATTATAAAGAGCATATATGTTATCCCTTAGAATGGTCCCTCTACTCTTGTTGAGATCAAAGAAATTGAAAAAAATACCAGGGCTATAGAAGCATTATTGAGTGCTTTGACAGATTCAGAGATGACAAATGTGATAGGTTTGAAAATAGCATATGAGATCTGGAAGAAGCTAGAAACATTGTATGAAGGAGTTGCACAAGTGAAATTTGCTAAGCTACAAAATCTAAAAGGCAAGCGGGAAAACTTAAAAATGAGTGAAGATGAAAACATTATTTCCTTCATGCAAAAAATAAATGAACCAGTGATGGGTATTAGATGTGCTAGTGCAATCTTGGATGAAGAAGAGATTATGGCTGAAGTGCTCAGATCATTGCCTACTTCTTACAAAATTAAAGCTCATGTTATTGAAGAGCTCAGGATAGTAACAAATGTGACAAGAGATATTTTGATTAGTAAGTTTGTTTCCTTTGAATTAAGTGAATTTGGTAAATCTACTCCTAAGATGGAGTCTACATTTAAAGCTATTGTGTCCAGAAGAAACCAACAAAGATATGATCCGGGAGAAAGTTCTAGAAAGACATTCAAGTATAAAGATGAGATGAATCAAATTGAAGAAGAAGAAAGAGAGTTAGAAGAGCTAGAAGCATTGATTGTGAAAAGTGAAGCTAGAGGACAAGGTAAGTAGAAAGGAAATTTTCCTATTAAATGTTTCTCTTGCAATAAGATGGGTCATTTTGCATCAAGGTGTCGTGAAAGAGTTCCTAGGTACAAACCTGATAAGCCTAGATTTCAAAATAAATGTTATTATGTTGAAGAAGGTGTTACTGATGATGAATCGGATAAAGAAAATGGAAATGAAGATGGATGGGTATTCATTTCTATCAAGGAAAATGGTATGGTGTCCATTGAATCTACTAGTGATAAGAAAATTGACAAAGCTCTTGCAGCCAAAATTGAAGAAAAAGATGAATGGTTGATTGACGGTGGATGCTCACATCATATGACAAGTGACAAAATCAAGTTTATAAGCTTGGAAAAATATGACGGTGGTGTTGTAAGATTTGGAGATAACAATGTTGGTGTGATTTGTGGTAGAGGCACTATTTCTCTTGGTGGTAAATATAATACTGATAATGTCCTTTATGTTGAAGGACTAAAGCATAATATATTGATTATTGGATAGATGGTAGATAAAGGATACAATCTTCAATTCAAAGATGGTAAGTGCAAGATACTGGGAAGTTCTAGAACTATAATTCTTCAACTACAAAGACAAGAGGTAATATTTTTCACCTGAGTGTTGCTAGTGAATGTTGTTTAATTTCTCAAATTGATGTAAGTTGGTTATGACATAGGAGGTTGTGTCATGTTAATTTTGATAACATTGTCAAAGTAAGCTCCACTCAAGTAGTTAGAGATCTTGCTAAGCTAGTGAAGCCTACTAACACCATATGCAAGGAATGTCAGATGGGAAAGCAGACTAGAATTTATTTTTAGAGAAAACAACATCATTCTAATGGAGTACTGGAGTTGGTGCATACTGATCTATGTGATCCCTCCAAAATCAAAATTATAAAAGGAGAAAGGTACTTTATGTTGGTTATTGATGATTACTCTAAGATGATATGGGTTGCTTTCTTAAGAGAGAAACATGAAGCATTAGAAAAGTTCAAAAGTTTCAAAGCTATGGTCGAGAATGAGACAGGTTTAAAGATTAAATTCTTAAGGTTGGACAAAGGTGGTAAATTCACTTATCGGTTATTCAATTCTTTCTATGAAGAGCATGGAATCAAAAGACAGTTATCTACTCCCTTGACCCCTCAAAAAAACAAAGTTGTTAAGAGAAAGAACAGAACAATTCTAGATGTTTCCAGAACTATGATGTTGGAAAGTAATGTTCCTCATATCTATTGGAAAGAAGTTGTAAGCACTATTGTATATGCTATCAACCAAGTAAATGTCAATGGTAATTCTGGTAAGACTCCTTTTGAGCTATGGTTTGGTTATAAGCCTACTGTTAAATATTTCAAAATCTTTAAAAGTAGATGTTATATCAAGAGATATGAAGATATTGGAAAGTTTGATGCTGTGAGTGATGAAGGAATATTTTTGGGTTACTCTACTAAGAGCAAGTCCTATCGGTGCTATAATAGAAGATTGAGGAAAATGGTTGAAAGTGAAAATATCAGAATTGATGAAGACACTACTAGATCATCTAGATATTGTGGATATGATTCAGATGACCAACGTGAAAGTACTGATAATGGAAAGAATGCACAGACACATAATCAAGTTCAAATTGTTCCCATGAATCAAGAGAATCAAGAAGGAGAAGCTAGTGGAAGTGCAGAAGAAAGAACAAAAGAACCAAAAGTTTGAGAGAATCCTAAAGTTCTGAGGTATGTAAAGCTAAATCATTCTGAACATTAGATTATAGGAGATAAGATCAAAGGTGTGTAGACTAGATGAAGAATTGCAGAAGAGTATTTTCTAGTTTCAAAGATTGAGCCAAGCAATGTCAATGAAGCATGTAAAGATGAATATTGGATGGAAGAAATGAAGGAAGAATTGATGCAAATAGAGAAAATGATACATGAATTCTTGTTCCCAGACCTAAGGATAAAAATGTGATTGGAACCAAATGATTCTTTCAGAATAAGTTGAATTAACAAGGTGAAGTGGTCAGGAATAAAGCAAGACTGGTATGTAAAGGGTACTCATAGATGGAAGGTATTTATTTTGAAGAAACATTTGCCCCTGTTGCTAGAATTGAAGTTGTAAGATTATTTCTTGCTTATGTTGCTTTTAAGAACTACAAAGTCTATCAAATGGATATAAAGTCGGCATTTCTAAATGGTGAGCTGGAAGAAGAAGTGTATTTTGAGCAACCAGGTGGATTTCAACTAACTGATAAAGAAGACATGGTATGTCGATTGAACAAAGCATTGTATGGACTCAAACAAGCCCTTAGAGCCTGGTATGCTAGACTAGATAAATACTTTTTGAAGTTTGGATTCAGTAAATATACTACTGACAGTAATTTGTATTTCAAGATGGATCGGGATAAAGAGTTGATTATTGAAGTATTTGTTGATGACATCATTTTTGAAGGTGATGATGACTTATGTATGAAGTTTGCTAATGAAATGAAAAGTAAATTTGAGATGTCAATGATTGGAGAGCTGAAATTCTTTTTAGGATTGCAAATTACTTTGTTAGATGATGGAATCTTTATATCTCAGTCCAAATATGTAAGAGATTTGTTAAAAAAGTTTGGCATGGAAGACTCAAATCCAATTGGTACCCCATGGTAACCGGATGCAATTTAACACAGAATGATGATTCTCCTAAAGAAAATCAAACAAGATATAGGTCAATGATTGGTGGATTACTTTATTTGACTCAGACTAGACCAGAAATCATGAATGTTGTATGCATGGTTGCTAGATATCAAGCTAATCTGAAGGAATCTCATGTGACTGTTGTGAAAATAATTTTTAGATACTTAAAAGGGATAGTAGATTTTGGTCTTTGGTATCCTAAAGATGATGATCATACCTTGAGTTCCTTTACTAATGTAGATTGGGTAGGAGATTTGGATGACAATAAAAGTACTATTGGTGGTGCCTTCTTCTTGGGGAAGAATTTGGTGTCTAGGTTAAGTAAAAAAGAGAATTCCATTTCCTTATCTACTGTTGAGGAAGAATATATTGTTGCTGCAAACAATTATACTCAAGTAATATGGATGAAGCAAATGTTGAGAGATATAAAAATTGAGTGTGATGAGCCTATTGCTATATTTTGTGATAATTCAAGTGCCATAAACATTTCTAAGAATTTGGTGTTGCATTTAAAGACAAATCATATATCTATCAAATATCACTTTTTGAGAGACAAAATGAGTGATAAAAAGTCAGAATGGAGTATGTGCCTACCAAGGAATAGATTGTAGACATCTTTACTAAGCTATTGCCTAAGGATAATTTTTAGTATCTCAAAGGCAAGTTAGGGGTGATTTCCCCTCCTAATTTGAACTAAGATGCAAGTCTTTGCATCAATCTGTGCATTCATATTCATATCTTGATCCAGATTGATGTTGTGGTGGCTGCTACTTAGGGGGAGTATTCAGATGATTCTAATTTCAGAGCTTGTGTACCTTTTCCATTGATATCAAAGGGGGAGAAGTGTAATGTGAAAAACCTTGTGAAAAACATTGGGGGAGAAGAGTTGAACAAAAAGAGAAGAGTAATGTAAGGAGGAGAAGAATAGTATGAGAAGAAGGAGAGACTGTTGAAAGAAGAGTTAGTTGTATTGATGGTGAATTTTTTACATCATGTGTTGTCCTCAATGCCAAAGGGGGAGATTGTTGGATGTTGTGGTTGTGTTGCTGATATGTGGTTTTCATTGATGTCAGCACTATTATCATTGATTATTTGAAGGTTGTATATGTCGAGGATATTGAGAAAATTATAATAAACATGTTGCAGGCTGTGTATGAAGCTATGAAGTTCAATGTGGTGGAAAACTCATTATATTTTTATTCAGAAGTTGCGCTTTAAAGGGTGTGTTTTTTATCCTATCTAGTTTATGCTCTGGAAGTTTCAGAGGTGCACATCAAGATTTGTGCAAGTTATGAGTTTTTGTGTTCCTATAGTTATTCTATTGCTATAGCTGATGTTTATGGAAGAATCAAATGTAATTCTAGTAATTCTAGTCATTGTGTATTCTCCTACAATGTTCATTGATGTTTCTAGATCGTGATCTATCCTTGTTGCACATTTGTGTTGATCGATGTGATCGTGATTGGAGATTTTTCCGCTATGTGTTCAAGTTTTCATGTTCTTGGCTGACATGGTGGTTGTAGCGTGTTGCGGATGCTTGTGGATTAATCTTTTAATTTTTGGAGTGTTCAAGGAAGTTTTTTTAGGTCTTCATTATGTTGTGACCAACTTTGGTTGGTGCGCATTGATATTTTTTTGATGAATTGGGCCAAAAGTTTGTAATTCATTTATTCTTTTATTTTTGGCTGACAGAGTTGTTAATGTAATTCCATGTAGCGGATATATAAGAGCAATTTTTTCTTCATTTTGAAGTTTTCTCAATGTGTGTATGAGAAGTGTGAATGCAAAATGTGCGAATTGAGATCGGATCATTCGATTATAGAGCAGAGTGTGAAGAATATTGAGCGAAGTGTGAAGAAGTGTTTTTATGCCTAACTAGAACTGTCATCAGGCTTTTACAAAATCTAACTTATCAATTCATATTCTTCAGATGGTTTTAATCTAAAAAAATTTGTAAGGCAGTGAGCCTTCCCATTTGATCAGTGAGCTCTAGGTAGTGTGCCTGAATGCATGTACATTCCTTATTCATTTTTATTATAATTTTAACAGGGTATAATCTTGTGGACTAACATCCACCGTGGTTTTTCCCCTAACAAGGTTTCCACACATAAAATTTTGGTGTTCTTTTGTTTCTGATGTGTTGTTTATTCATGCTTTCACTATTAATTATCAAATATGAGATTAAAGGTTAATAAGGTTGAATAAGTTTTAAATTATGTGAAAACCAATTCACCCCCCTCTCAGTTGTCTATTCTTTTTTTGCCAACATCCTCCAGTAAAATATTTGAATATGATGAACGAGTTATGAAACATGTACCTGTACCTACATAGTGAACAAAAAAGTTAAATAAAAATAGTGAATTCAATGTTCTTTTGATGATTTGATTTGGCACTTTTGCATTTATCTTTTGATGGCTCAATTGATTTAATGCCTCACAGTTGTAAGTTATATGTCTATTGATAGTATATATGATTAGGTTTGTATCTAGAGGTCTAACAAGACTATTTCAATCAACTACAGATGCTTTTGAAGATCAGATACGAGAGGAGATTGAAGACAAAAAGAACCATATGAATATAGGAGAAACAACAATCAACGCCAACACTGCCAGGCAATGATGGATGTTTTCTCTTTTCATTTTTTCTTTTCTATTTTCATCTTCAGATGTATAGCTTACTCTCTTTGTTGTATTGAAATAATTCAATCATTCCCACGCCTTGTGTGGGACTTTTAAACATTTCTTTTGTTGAATATCCGATATACTGAGAGGGGGATGAATCAATATCTACTTAAACTTATTGAACAAATACCATCCAATTAGTCGAAAGCATATGATGATTAAGATAAGCAGAAGCATCAAAAAATCGTGAAGCACAAGACACAAGAGACACCATATTTTTTACGTGGAAAAACCATGGTGTGGATTAACTCACAATATAGTACAACCAATTATAAGATATTACAAAAGGGGTGTCTTACTTCTAGGACTCACTGTCTAAAATGGGAGGCTCGTTGCCTACAAAAATGAAGTAACAAAATAGCTAATTGCTAAAATTAAACTTATCAAAGTACACCACAAGTGAAAATTCAATTCCTTTGTAGCTCAAGAAATTTGCATGCCAACAAATCACTCTTCGCTCTTTTTTCTTCCACACATAGTTTGCTAATATTTGCACACACAAAAACGTATCTAATATCCTCAAAACCATCTTGTATATATATATATGATTGTCCATAGATAAAAATCAAGTTGACTTTACAATTCTTCTCAATAATAATTCAAACATGTGGCACATGACAACATGTCGACATGGATTACACAAAAAAAAATTAATCTATTATTTCTTCAACCACTTGAGAGGTAAGCCAACAAAAGACCTAATAGAAAAATTGTAATCAACAAAATGATAGTGATGATAACCATGAGCATTTGTATGTACAAGTTCCTGTTCATGCATGCATTTATCAATCACAGACCATTTCCCAAAAAACTAAAGTGGCAACTATTTACCATAAGGGAATCCAAAGAAAAATACCAGAGGATCATCCTGCATTACTAGTTTAGAATACCGGATTAATATGACTTTGAGTCTTGTAATTTTAACTCATATATTATGGTGACATCAATGACAACAAAATTTGTTGATGGTGAAAATGACACAAACAACGTTAAAACAAAATATTTCTACTCTGTTTTTCCTAAAAAAGAAAGACATGTAGTAGCCTAACTCCCAAGGTCCTGGTAGTTGGTTCTCAACTGTCTGGTGTCACTCAATTGGTTCATGTAACTATAATATTCAAGGGGCCTGGGATGGTAACAACGAAAGCAAGTTATGACTTATTTATTAATCTTTCTTTAATAAAAAGGAGTTTTTAAATAAAAGAAAAAGATAGATCAGAGGGTAAATCAATAAACATGAATAAAACTTATCTAGCATCTGGACATATATCTTCAACAATGAATTTTTTTCCAACAGATCAAGAAAACCATAGTGTAGTGTTCTTTAATCAGCTTGATAACTAGGAATACTAATTCCTCAACTTAAGGATTGGACATCACAATAAGCAGCCATAATCTGTCAAAGAACCTCATTTACTTATCAACCCGAGGATGTAGACTTGAAATGGGACAGAAAAATATATGAACTAACCACCCTTCCAGACATGCATGATTCCCTAAAATGCTAAACTCTAAATTATGGAATTACTTTACTGAATAACTTGTTGGAAACAAAAACTAAAAGGTAAAACTACTCTGTTTCTAGTTGTTGCAGGAATAGTCAATAGTGATGTATTCCCGTTGCTGCAGGAATAGACACATTTAACTTTTACAAAAGAAAGTATAGCTATCATAACCTACAGAACGAAAGTACAGGCAATTTCCTAAGTGGGCCCCCTTAGGTCATGCCAAAGTAATCAACATATTAGGTGAAAAGCTCCATAAACTTTATTGATTTAAAGTGAACAAGTACATAGCACAATCCTTCTTAACTGTATTTCTGATACTGAAAAATGTATTACAAGTGACAAGATCTTCCAGCTCATTCTCTAAAGCAGAATGGGCTATTTATTGAAAACTAATCCTAACTGCTAACCAACCTTCCCTTATAAATCGGGAGGTATTTATTACATCCAACTAACTTTGATTAAAGAGGTGAATGATAATGCAAGGACCAAGTCAAATTGGTTTGGTAGACTTAAAGCGCCATCATCTTGGATTTGAGCAATAGCAGGATGCCTGGCCTAGATTCCTGGAACATTCTTCTTGCTTGGCAGATAAGTTTAAAACTGTCTCCCCATCTTTAGTTGTTGAACCAGTCTTTGTAGATTTGGCCTTCTACTCTTCTTAAGGTATTTAAATTTGTTCCTCTAATCATGGCACCTACAAAATAACTTACCATCTTTCCTAGAGAAGAAGGTTAGCTCAACACATTCATCTTTAAGACAGTCCATTACTTCATTCATTCATTCATTAAGTATTAAACTAAAGCAAACATCATTTCAGATATGGCTGCAGGAAGGTTTTATGATCATAAAAAGCCATAAAGTATTTATCAGACTAATAAAACATTAAAGATAATAATCATGGGGCTTTTTACCATAATATATTCATCATATTAAGTCATAAAAAGGTCTATGTTCTATCCCATAATCAGACTGAATGTTTTTTTTTAGCATAATAAAAATGAAAAATTACTTATAAGAATATGATCAAAATGTGCCAAAGCATTGGCTCATCACTCCCCTCAACCAACTACTTGTTGGAACCTTCAGCAAGTCTAGCATTCTTCCTTTTGGAAAACTCTCTCAGATATGCATTCAACTGCTGTCCACATTTACCAGTCTGAAAACTCCAGAAGTGAGCCCTCATTGCTTCCAGTCTTTGCCATCGGCTATCCTCTAAACTCCTGTTGTAAGTATTGTTGTCACCTTGTATAGCCAATAATGGCCATAGGAGAATAGGCAGTTGCATAACCAAGGGCAACCAATCCTCCTTCCTTATTCTGGCATTTCTCATGTACCTCTCTGCCCTTCGAGTTGCTGCATACAAAGTATTGGGGGTATGTGGCTCTGCTTTCTTTAACTGAAATGAAAGGTGCTCTCATCTATTCTGAATATGCAAAGTTGCAGCATTAAAATCATTGTTGATAATTTGAGAATATTGAGAAAACACCTCTTGTCTTAGAGGTTCAATCAATGGCCTGGCTCTCTCATCTCGCCATAATTTTTTCCAGTCAAAATAAATACCCATGCCATTTCGAGATTCATTTCTCATATACAATGGCATATTCTTTTCATCATGCATATGACTGTTAAATTGTTCCCCTCTGTTGATTTGATTGGTGATCCAGGAAATCAAGGCACTGATATGAATATCACCTACATAACACAAAGGATTCCATTCCTTGTCCTGGGATACAGCCAAATTGTGCAAGTAAATCTCACACAGGAGGTTCCTAATGTGCAGAGGTGAATCCTTGTATGCTTCATAAAATTCCTTAGGGGTTTCCAAAGAAGGGTTCTTCCCTTTCCAGACTCTAATCAGCTGGAAGTTCAAATATAGTTCTTTGAGATACATGGCGTAAACTGGTGAAGGCACTCGACACTATAGTAGCTATGGAACAAGTTCTACTACCTGATTGAGAGTATCAGTTAGATTGGCGATTTCCATATTCTTATTCTGGATTACTCTTTGTAGTCTCTCAACTTTAAGTGCATAAGTAGTCTGTTGTTGCCGAAGTTCCTGAAAGCATGCCATTCCTACAAAAAAGTTTGTAACATGGAATGGTGATCTATGTTTATAGCATATTGCAGGTGTCTCCTGCACTTCTTCAAGTTCATCCATCTTCCCCTGTTCTTCTTCCATTACCTCAGTCATGCCAAATTTTTCATGTTCTGCATCTGCCAGAAACACAACTGTCTCTTCTTCCTTCTTATCACATTCCATACCTTCCTGTAGCTGCTTTGCAATAGCAACCAACTCACTCAAACCAGCCCCTTCAGGTGTGCTCATAATCTCTTCGATAACAGGTTCTTCTTTCCCTAGTTCAGAACTGGGAGGATTTGAAGGTCGTGTGGTAGGAGTAGTATTAGGCGATTGGCGGGCTGCTTGATTTTGGAGCCTAGAGCTCCTTCTTATAGAGGTAGGAACTGACTTATGCTTTTTGGAAGATTTTTCTACAGGAACAAAGAAGTTCTCCTTCCGCTGCCTTTTCACAGGTTCAAGGGTTACTAGAATAGGTGACTTTCCTTTCCTATTTTTGGAAGAAGGCTCATGGGTTTTAATAGGGCCTTGGGTCGACTGCTTGGAAGTTCTTTTAGAAATAGGAACATCATCCTGTGAATCAGATGATGTCTCAAGAGAGGATATAGCAACAAAGGTCTGAGCTTTTGACCGGGAAGTTCGTTGCTTAAAGGTAAGGGGTTCACCCATAGGTCCTACATTTTGAATTTCAAGGTTGAATTGGATAGTGAACTCCTCCCAGGTCATCCCTGATGTATCTTGAACAGACTTCTCAACAAGCAATTTTATTAGGCAATGGTGGGATACAGAATTAACCCTACCTTTCCTATATTCAGCGGCACTATTGGATAAAAAGTTATAAAGGAAGTCGGGTACATTCATCAATAAGCCATGACATAAATGAGACAAAAGCTTAAAATGATGAGAATGTAAGACTGAGAATCTACCTTCACAGGTTATGTATTTCATTATATACCCTGCTCATGGCACCCATTCCTAAGGTAGACTCATCCTCTGTGCACCTTGCTTGTCTACCCGTAGAGGAGGATCATTTGGCCAAGTGAATTCAGCCCTGGCGCTTCTTGCATCTCTTCCCCTGGGATAGGGTTCTCCAACTTGGGGTAACCCTATTATTTCAGCAATCCTGTTAATTCATGCATTGATTGCTATGCCCCTAACTGTTGCTTCACCATTATGAAATGTTCTCGTGAATTCCTCTGCAATATCTGTCTTGAAAGTCTCGAGCTTCACAAAGTAATTGAGCCACCCATATTGTCTGAACAATGGTACATGCAGCACATCCTGCAACAGGATGTTGTGGTCTGTAGGCTCATGTCGAATCAGCTGACCTCCCATTTCTTTGGTTTACTGTAATCAAATGCATTGAAGTATTGCTCTCCTGACCTTTACAACAAAACTCCCTGCAATCCAACCAATGAATACTCTGTAATTCTTCAGCGCTCTGCCCCTCCCCTCAACTAGGACTTTTGAACCTCTCTTCAAAATTTATAGGAAAATAGAGAAAATAATGTGATCATCCAATTTTGTGGAAGGAGAGAGCAATCATGAATTGGCGGAATACACTTAGGGTCATTATTGTAGGAAGTTGTAGGAAGACAAGATTGTTCGATTAAGGATTATAGTTTCAAATATTGGGGCTTGTGACAATTAATGGAACGAAGCTTATAGCGGCGATAATAAGGATGTGGCAGAAGTGGAGTTATGGAGAAACACGCTCATTCGTGCGGATTTAGCTGAAGGAAAAGGCAATCATATAGGAAAGTTGTTTGCACTAATTAATACTAAATTAAATGCAATAAATAAAGCAACTTAAGTGATCTTAAAGTGAAGTGGAGCGTACCTAGAGAGAATCTTCATAATTAGTTGATGTGACCTCCTTCATTATTGCAATATGTGACACGAAGAAACGTGAATGAAATGGGAAATGACAGGTGGATGATGTGGAAGAGAGAGAATGAGTACGGATTGTGGATGAAGTGAATGAATGGAATGGGGATCTTAATAAACATCCCTTTTATTATGGTGTGGTATGCACTTTTATGCATGGCCTGGGAATTTGAGCCTAGACTCAATTCCTTTGGCTGCAGGATCACTACTGTCCTGCTCAAATTCAAATTGTCTCAAAAATGTTTCTTTGTCAATGGGCTTAGAATAGAGCTTTAGGAGATTCCCATTGACTAATAGCTTGAACCGGACCTCATCAATGGTCCTCAATTGAACGGCTCCATTTGTGAATACTTCCTCTATTTCATATGGACCCAACCATCAGGTTTGCAGCTTCCCTGGACTGTCTTTGTACTGTGAGTCATATAGCAGAGTCCAATCTCCTGCTTTGAATTTCTTTTCCTTAATGTATTTATCATGCCACCTTATTCTCTGGTTTTGTATCATCTCAGTGTGTCGTAGGGCATTCTTTCGAAGCTCATCCAGAGCATTGAGCTACATGACTCTGTCCTTTTGTGCTTCTGTCAAATCCATGTCCAGCTCTAATGTTGTTCTTAGTGTCTTATGTTTGAATTCTATCAGCATCATAGCTGTTTTACCATACACCATTTCATAGGGTGTATATCCTGTAGCAGTCTTTTAGGTAGTACGGTAGGCCCACAGAGCTTCTGGTAACCTTGCGGCCCAGTCCTTCTTATGCAAATCTATAGTTTTAGTCAAAATGGCCTCTATGTCCCTATTGGTGACCTCAACCTGGCCATTAGCCTGAGAATGATAGGGGGTTGATTTTCTATGCCTTATATTATATTCATTGACTAAGGTTCTAATCAAGGTAGAAGTAAACTGTGTTCCCTGATCTGTTACTATTTCCTTAGGGACACCAAATCTGGTGAAAATTTCCTCATAGAGGAATTCTACAGCTTTATTATCCCTAGCGTGTTTCATAGGTTTAGCTTCTACCCATTTTGTCACATAATCAGTGCATACAAGGATATAGGACTTACCATTGGAAGATGGATCAATTGGTCCTACAAAATCCAGTCCCCATTTGTCGAAGGGCATAACAACAATTTGTGGAAATAGAGGCATCTCATCAGATCTAATTGGTCTTCCCATCCTTTGGCATCTATCACACCTTCTGGTATATTTGGTTGCATCTCTATGCAGAGTTGGCCAATAGTAGCCAGTGTTTAAAATTTTCATTGTTCTTTTGGCAGCAAAATTTCCACCACATGACTCATCATGACTTGCATGTAATATATCATAAGTGTCTTCCTCCTGCACACATTTCCTCATAACCTGATCTGGCCCTGTATAAAACATGCAATTTGCAATCCAAGAAAAGTTAAAACTTTTCTCTACCAATAATCTCTTTTCTTTAGGGGAAAATTGAGGAGGAGTCCTTCCTGCAGCCAAATAATTTGCTATATCAGCATACCATGGGTGAATAACCTTAATTGCAAACAGGTGCTCATCAGAAAAGGAATCTTCAATGAGTGTAGAGTCATCTTGCCTTTGAATTCTAGAAATAAAATCAGCAACCACATTGGCTTTACCTGTCTTATCCACAATTGTAATGTCAAATTCCTACATCAGCAATAACCACCTTGCCAGTCTTCCGGCTATTGAGCTTTTGTTCATAAGATACCTAATTGTTGCATGATCAGTGTGGATAAAGATCTGATAACTAGTTATGTAATGCCTACATTTATTGAGGGCATAGATGACCTCCAACATTTCTTTTTCTGTAACAGTGTAGTTTAATTCAGCCCCCTGCAGATTCTTGCTTATGTAATACAGTGCATGCTCAATTGAACCACCTTTTTATCCTAAGACAGCACCAATAGCATAATCAGATGCATCAGTATGAATATGGAAGGGAAGTGACCAATTAGGTCCTTTCAAAACTGGTGCTTGTGTAAGAGCAACCTTTAAATTAAGGATAACTTTTTCACACTCTTCTGTCCATGCAAAATCTGCATCTTTCTTCATAAAATTGTATAGAGGGGTAGCTATTTTACTAAAATCCTTGATGAACCTCCTATAATATCCAGCATGGCCTAGAAATCTTCTCAGCTCCTTTTGTTTGGTGGGAAAAGGTAAATTAGAGATGACCTCAATTTTAGAAGGATCAAACTATATTCCTGCAGCAAAAATATAGTGACCAAGCACTATTCCTTCCTGCATCATCATGAAGCACTTCTGACTATTTAATGACAGGTTATGATCTTCACATCTCTGTAGCACCTTTTGTAAGTTTGTTTGAGCCTCCTCAAATTTTGCACCATAAACAGTAAAGTCATCCATGTATATTTCCATGCAATCATATGAGATGTCTGAGAAGATACTAATGACTACTCTCTGGAAAGTTGCAGGTGCATTACAAAGACCAAAAGGAAAAACAGAGTAGGAAAATGTCCCCCAAGGGCATGTAAAAGTAGTCTTTTCTTGATCTTCAGGTGCAATCTTTATTTGATTGTACCCACTGAAACCATCCAAGAATGAGAAATACTTTTTCCCAGATAAATTATCTAGAACTTGATCAATGAAGGGAAGAGGAAAGTAATCTTTCTTTGTTGCCAAGTTAAGTTCTCTGTAGTCCACACATACCCTCCATTTTCCCCCTTTCTTAGGAACAATAACCAGTGGGGAAACCCACTGACTATCCGAAATGGGGTAAATAAGTCAGCTGTCAACATTTTCTACAACTCTTATTTAACAATTTCTCTCAAAGCTGGGTTTATTCTTCTTTGAGGCTGCCTGACTTG
Organism: Sequoiadendron giganteum; assembly: GCA_007115665.2. Classification (NCBI taxonomy): domain Eukaryota; kingdom Viridiplantae; phylum Streptophyta; class Pinopsida; order Cupressales; family Cupressaceae; genus Sequoiadendron; species Sequoiadendron giganteum. The sequence goes on from CM021101.1 coordinate 359,949,362, forward strand.
CCTAAACTCACTGTTAATGAATATGCAATGTGTGCAGAGTTTTGGGTCTAAACCCTTCATATCACCATATTCCCAAGCAAAAGTTGACTTACGATTGGTAAGCATCTTGACCATAGATTCTTGTTGCTCATAGAAGAGGTTCTTATTGATATTCAAAGATTTTCCTACAGCTACCTCGACTTGGGAGGTTATATCAAGCATAGATACTTTAGGTAGGAATGGAATTTCCACTTTGTGAGGTAGTAAGGTATGCAAACAATCAATTGATGCAGGATAATGAGCTGATGTAGGCGAGGGAAGAATGGTCTGCAAAGAGCATGGATTCTTGTTACAATGAGGGTATTCAGTACCATAGTTATTCAACAGGATACTGGACAGTATATCTTCCTCAGCTTGTTGTTCAATGAAAGGCTCTCTGGTAATCATCATTAATTTGGCCACGGAGTTTACTTCCTCTTCTTCTCCCAAATCAGGCCAAACAGCCTATCCAGACTCAAGTTGAGGTTGGGCTGAAGAATATAGGGTAAGTTTTTTTGTGGTATACCCATCAGATATTGTCATGTTACCAGTCCTACAACCTATATAAACATCAGCAGTAGCTAACCATGGCCTTCCTAAAATCATAGGATAACCTCCTAATGATGCTTTTGGAGACAAAATCATGAAATCAGTAGGATACTCCCAGGAATCTAGGGTGACAACTAAATCTTCTACTACCCCATCAAGTTTGATAGTGGAACTATCAGCAAGTTGCAAGACTATAGGTGTAGGTCTTAGGTCTGAAATATTTAGTTTTAGCACAAGGTCTATGGTCATGACATTGATAGCAGCTCCAAGATCGACCAAAGCATTCTTAATTTGAACCCCATTAATATTAATTTCAACAACAGGGCTGCCAAGGTCTACATATTTTGGGACTGAAAGCTTTCCTAACATTAAATCAGAGAGTTGCCCTAAAACATGAACATTCTGAGGGTCTTTCTTCTTCCTACCTGGCTTCTTTAGACACGCTTTCTTAATGGCCTTGCTACAAATGGGTACTTCCTTAATGGCTTGAAATAAAGGAATTTTAACACATATATGCTTCAATTGGTCAAGGATATCAAAGGTAGGGTCTTCTTATTTCTTTACAATTTCACCATCCAACCTTTGTGGAAAAGGAGGTGGCAATGTATTAGATACCTTAGATAGTGATGGAGTCTGTATTGGCTCATTGGGTTGGGCTAGGCCATTGGCATTTTCTTCTTGCTCAATCTCCTCATATGGTAATTCAGAAATTAGAGGAGGAGATGGTGTAGGCAACACAGTTCCTAAACGTAAGTTGATATTGTTCAGGTTGAGAGCATAGGCAGGTTGATTATTAGGATCAGCAAAATAAACTTGTTGTTGCTGCTACTGCTGGCTATTTGCATTGGGTGTTGCCTAAGCAGGTAGTTGGGTTGACTTTGGATTCTGACCTTGATTGGCAACAGGAGGTGGCATAATTGACTGCAGTTGGGGTTGCTGTAGGAAACCAGTTGGTGGATTTGACCATTGCTAGCCTCCTCTCCATTGGTTAGGTTGCTACCAATTTCCTTGCGGAGGTTGCCACTGATTTTGCTATGGTGACTGCCAGTTTCCTTGCGAAGGGTGCCAACAGTTTTGTTGAACATTTGGCCAAGGGTTATTCCATTGAGGTTGATAATATGGGCCACAACTTGGAGGGTACTGGTTCTGCCATTGATTATTATATGAACCAAAATTTTGCAAGGGGTCCTGAGGCATACCTTGTCTTGGGGCCTGTGGCCTACACTGAGTGACAAAGAACACATCTTCCTCTCCTTCAATGGTTTTGAATTTAGTAGGAAGATGTTGCACTTCCAAATTGGCCACTGCTTTGCATCTACAATCCCTCTTTCTCAGTCTGTAGTGAGGGAAATATTCATCCAACATCACATCAGCTTCTTCTTTCTTCCTCCTAGCCTACATGGTGTCCAGCTGAGTAGCAACATCATTTATGATGTCTTGCTTGAAGTCGGACAGAGGATTAGAGAGTTCTCCTTTTGATACACATGTACCGCTTCCTTTGGCAACAAAGGGTCGGAACCCCCTGCCTTGCTTCACATTTTCCCTAGAGTAATTGAGACATATGTCTTAATGTCATCCCAATTGCTTTGGGTAATATCTCCTCCAGCCATGAAGTCTAGTGCTTCCATGCAAGTATCATTGACTCCCCTTAGAAAGAGATATTTTTTAGACTCCTCATTTAGCTGGTGCTGAGTATTTTTCTGCACACTGAACAAAAACTTGGATACATAGTCCTCCAAGGTTTCATCCTCCTTTTGTGTCATCTTGAAAAGGTCATCTCCTCTCATATCACTACCCCTACAATATTCTTTATACTTCCCTAAGAAAAATTCCTTAAGTTCATTCTAAGTGGCTGTTGCATTACCTCCTAATCCTATGAACCATCTTAAGGCTGACTCCTTTAAAGTAGAAGGAAACAATTTCATCTTATGGGCTTCAGTAGTATAATCATAACTCCTACATAGAATGTCAAACTCGAACAAGAAGGTATGATGGTCCTCTGTAATCAGGCCATAGAACTTTGGAAGTAATGAAGCAGGAATGTTTTTGAGATTGTTATTGTCATGCAACTCAGGGAGTGGAAATGGAAAAGTAGGCACTGCCATCCTTCATGGTGGTCTTGGGTTAGCTCCTAGCTGGTAGACAACAAGGGCTAGTGGATTGTTATGGGGATGTTGGTTATTGAAGGTATGCAGGTTATTCAGCTGTGTTGTGAGTAAATCAAGATTCTCAGGTGCATCAAATAGGTTCAAACTGGCCTCCGAGGAAGAAGAAGAGGAAGTGACAAGGTCTTGACCGGCATCCAAATATGGTTCTTCTGGGACAATTTTTGGGTCAATCTCTGGGTTGTTTTTTTGGATATCAAAGCTTCTAGGAAGGAATCTTCCAAATTGGTCTCTTCTTCTAAGCATACAGTAAGAAGTAAATCTAACTATGAAAAATACTAGAATAGTGAATTTTGATCTAAATTCTAGGAATAAACTTCAAGCTACCTGCTAGCATGCCTGCAATAGGTTCTTAGTTTGACACCATCCCCAGCAACGGTGCCAAAAATGTAGTGTTCTTTAATCAACTTGATAACTAGGAATACTAATTCCTCAACTTAAGGATTGTACATCATAATAATCAGCCATAATCTGTCAAAGAACCTCATTTACTTATCAACCCGAGGATGTAGACTTGAAATGGGACAGCAAAATATATGCACTAACCACCCTTCCAGACATGCATGATTCCCTAAAATGCTAAAACTCTAAATTTTGGAATTACTTTACTGAATAACTTGCTGGAAATAAAAACTGAAAGGTAAAACTACTCTGTTTCTAGTGGCTACAGGAACAGTCAACAGTGATGTATTCCTGTTGCTACAGGAATAGACACATTTAACTTTTACAAAAGAAAGTACAACTATCCTAACCTACAAAACAAAAGTACAGGCAATTTCCTAAGTGGGCCCCCTTAGGTCATGCCAAAGTAATACACAGATTAGGTAAAAAGCTCCATAAATTTTATTGATTTAAAGTGAACAAGTACATAGCAAAATCCTTCTTAACTGTATTTCTGATACTGAAAAACATATTACAAGTGACAAGATCTTCCAGCCCATTCTCTGAAGGAGAATGGACTATTTATTGAAAACTAATCCTAACTACTAACCAACCTTCCCTTATAAATCAGGAGGTATTTATTACATCCAACTAACTTTGATTAAAGAGGCGAATGATAATGCAAGGACCAAGTCAAATTGGTTTGGCAGACTTAAAGCGCCATCATCCTGGATTTGAGCAACAGCAGGACACCTGGCCTAGATTCCTAGAACATTCTTCTTGCTTGGCAGATAAGTTTGAAACTGTCTCCCCGTCTTTAGCTGTTGAACCAGTCTTTGTAGATTTGGCCTTCTACTCTTCTTAAGGTATTTAAATTCCTTCCTCTAATCGTGGCACCTACAAAATAACTCACCATCTTTCCTAGAGAAGAAGGTTAGCTCAACACGTTCATCTTTAAGATAGTCCATTACTTCATTCATTCATTCATTAAGTATTAAACTAAAGCAATCATTTCAGATATGGCTGCAGGAAGTGTGGTAGTGGAGGCTGCAGGAAGGTTTTATGATCACAAAAAGCCATAAAGTATTTATCGGACTAATAAAACATTAAAGATAATAATCATGGGGATTTTTACCATAATATATTCATCATATTAAGTCATAAAAAGGTCTATGTTCTATCCCATAATCAGACTAAAATTTTGTTTTTAGCATAATAAAAATGGAAAAGTACTTATAAGAATATGATCAAAATGTGCCAAAGTATTGGTTCATCACATAGCATGATACAATTTATAGAATAATCCATACTATTGCATACATCTAAAGTGCTTATTTTAACGTCACAGTCACACATCACAAATATTTCAAAGTTTCTAAAAGAACACACTTTCATTCATCGCCAAGATCATAGATCAACAGACTTCAATAAATTCAATCCATCGATAATCTAATGAGACAATCCTTAAATCTAGTTTCTTCTAATGACTTATATCACATAAGAAACTTTCATACTTCAACACAATCACTAACATACAGATAGATTATAACTCATCAACCTTATCAAGTAAAAACTTAATTCTAACACCATATTGCGTAAAAAAAAAACCTATAATTATATTTAACTATAAAACGAAGTACAATGTATCTATGTAACAACTATCCAAAAATTTCTATCTCCTACAATCAAGTGGCTAATTCTATTCTATATTAGCTGACCTTTACAATATGATACCCCAAGGGTATTTATAGAAATATAAAATCTGAAGTCCTCTTCTATTTTAAGTCGACCCACCCTTTTAGGGATTATAGCTATCTTGAAAACTCAGTTAAACTGGAAGAAAAAGAAGATTGGAGAGAAGAAAGCCATGTGCTTCAAAAAATACCAGTCATGCATGCAACATGCAAAGAAAAGAAGAAATTCATGCATGCATGAGATTTATGCATGCAAATTTTGTCCGGTCATGTACTCATCAAAACTGGAGAAGACTTGTTGTAGTATGTCCAATTCCATCCCATCAGTCCAGTTGTCTTCAAACTTAATCCTTTCCAACTCTGCTGTAGAAAACCCTCTCATATCCTTCAGCTTCCTCAACTCCCTCTTAGTTGCTCTTATTTATTCTTTAATATCCATTAGTCGGTCTAGCAGTAGATCTTCACCATCATCCCCTTTTTGCATGATCTCTTTAAATATTTCATTCCACTTCTCCTTTATTTGGCTTAAAGGTAGGCCTTCCTTTACTATTACCTCCACGTCACAATGATAGCAATGAAGGCTTCCAACTCCTCAAATTGTTCACTCAGATCCTTAATAAAATCTTGAACTTCATTTCTATGCTTATATAAAAAATATAATCTAAACCGGAGTATGCAAGAAGTCTTTTCCAAGAAATCTTTATTATCTTCTTCAAGTATCAATTGTTCTAGGAGAATTGTTGTAGGAAATTTATTAACTTCTTTCAATCTCTAATTGTACCCTTTGTACTCCTCCTGTTTTCCTAATGTTTCAACATATAGGTTCATTTCCTCTATTAGATCTTTTGTCATTTTCTACATCTCAAAATTGTCTTCCAATACTTTACTTTTTTCTTGATTCAATTTATCAAGCCATCAATCCAACATTTCCGCCTTGCCCCTTACTTGTACCAAATCATCTACTTCTTTCTTACTCAGCAAAACTGGGGTCTCAATAGTGGTAACCTGTTGTGTCCTTGGGGCAAAAACACTTTCCAAGAAAACATGCAATTGATCTAACTGAGCCTTAAGCTCATCTTTCCTTTGTTTATCCTTCATTCTGGACATGATTGAAGATGCTACCTCATCAATTAAATTCATTTTTTGATCTCTGGTAGGTCTCCCCAAATTAATAATACCTAGTTGATAATCTATCAATTTCATGTCTCCTACATCCTTGTCTATCATGGGTATAGCACATTCCGCCACGATTTCTCCTTTGTCAGTTAGCCTAGTGGAATGTAGGATCTTGGCCTTCTTTTTAGGCTTTTCTTTCTCAATTTACTTCATCATATCCTCTCAATTGAGAGGTTGTGAAGGTGTCGATGATCTCTTCTGAAGATCTAACTTCAACCAAGTGGGAGCACCTGGAGTGACAGTCATCATAGTTGAAGAAGAAGAAACAATAGTAGAGGGTGGTTGCACATTTTCTTGAGGTTGAGAATCAACCCCTTGTTTCTCTTGCTGCTCTTGCTCCATATTTTCCTTAGCAAGCTTTTCAGCTTCCTCCCTATCCTTTTGTTCTTGTACTCTCTTATCTTCTTCCTCCTCCTTCAATCTTTCTTCTTCTAATCTTCTTTTCTCTAATTCTTGGTTTCTTTCTTCCTCTAAAGCCTTAAGCTTTTATGCATCTTCCATTCCTTTTTGTTGCTTCTTGATCGATTCTTCAACATCTTTCTCCTTTTGCAATCATTTTGCTTCCTCTTTCTCTTAATAAGCTTCTTCAACAAGCTTCAACTTTTCCACTAGAACTTCTCTCTCCTTTCGATGTCTTTCCTTTTCCTCCTCAAGTTCATGAATTTTATCAACTCTAATTTATCATTCTCTTCCTTGACCTTGAGCTCATGCTCTTTTTGCTTCTACTACTTCTCTATTTCATCAACTCTTGACTTAGCTTCTATGTGTTGCTTCTAAAGTAAGGTATCAACCTGTATCTTGGTATCAATTGTCTTATGTTTCTCCATTGTTGCATCGTGTGCTTGATCATCAACAACCTTCTTGGCCTCTTCGAATAATGCCCATTGATCCTCCTCTATCAACACCTATTCAGTATCCTCCTATAGAGGCATATTTTCTTGTGCAACCTTCTCTGACAAAGTCTCAACAGAATCTATTCCAACATCATGGATCTCTACCTCTATTCCTTTTCCCTTCATGGATTCAACAATATTATGAAGATTCCCTTTTTGCACTTCTTCACTTTTTTGTTTTGCAAGTGGGACTTGAGTAGAGGACTCACCTAATGCAGGTTTTGAAACTATAGGTCCTATTTGGACATCTCCCTCTTGTGTCTCTGGTTCATCTTGAGCCACTGCTTCAAGCTCAATATCTTCAATGTCTGGAGGAAATTTTTCCAAGGGCTCCTTGGAAGGTAATTTCCTTTTAATTCTCTTGTAGCCCTTCCCCTTCTTAGGAGCTGGTTCTTGAGTATTTTTGGTTCTTAGGACCAACCAATGAATACTTCTATCCAAAACTGTCCTCCCTATTTCCTTTATGTCAATTGTTTCCTCACTATCCCAGTCCACCGGATCCAAGTTCTTAGTGCCAATGTTTAATGCCTCATATGATGGATCTAATACCATTCCATCATTTACTAATGCATTAGGGATATCATCTTTGTTCCCAAGCTCTGCCATGAGTGAGACGGGTAACCTCTCATAATAATTCTTCCTGACGTCATACTCATCCTGTCGGTCACTCCAATTTTCTTCCAAAAAATTGAAATGTTTATCAAAAATAGAAGGCAGCAAGGCATTCATTTTCTTCTTTGGGTCAAAGTACTTCTGAGCTGTATACAAACCTAGTTTTAGATGTATCAACTCACTACACACTACCTTTGCTCCCACCAGATGCTGACAGTTATATTCACCCAACTGTATGGGGAACTTATGACATCCTATTTTGTGCTTCAGTCCAAACCGGGCATTAACTCCCAGAGCTTGATAAACAAATTCCATCAACACTATCCTATTGTTGCAACATCTTGGAAGAAAATGTGGATGACCTTCAAATCCAACTAGCCTAAAGTATATGAACTTGGGGTATTGAATGTACCAACATCCCCATTCCATGATAAATGCCATAGCTTCTTGGCTCAATCTATATCCATCATCCCCATTAAGTTGGTTAATTATTACATATAAAAATGCATCATTAACCCTTCTAAGTTGTGTTTCAGATACTTACAGAGATAACTGATCATAATGGTCCCACAATTTCTTTTGTCCCTCTCTTTCTCCCAATATTCCCACTCTCCTTAAACTTAGAAATATACCTCCTCTAGCCACTGCATAAACAACATAAGAAGTCATAAAGAAACATTTGGTTTCCCTTATCCTTGTCAACTAGTCATGAATAGCATCAGAGACCACCATTGGCTAATCAAACTTTTGTTTTCCATTCAGGATGGTCTGTATGAAAGGAAACATCCACTCCTTGAAGTGAAATGCATCCCTCTTCCCAAATACCCTAGATAACATCATGATCAATTCTAATACTTCTTTGTAGAATTTTTTCCTCTCTGGTTGATCATGAAGTTTGGTCAAAGACTTCTTCTTTGTTCTCAACTATTTCTTATTCAAGTGAGTTTTGTTGGATGCCTTGTATTTTTTATATTTCTCTAAAGCTTCAGCCTCCTTCAACTACACCAGGTTCTTTAGATCCGAGACACTAAACATAGTCTGAAACATTTTAGGAGTGAGATCAATAATCACATTGTCCTTTGAATCCACACATTTGCTAGTGGCTAGATTGTAAGCACTGGTTGCTATCATAATTAACTCCGGGCATTGGACAGATAGAGGAAATAAAGTGATATGAGCCTATCCAGACTCAACAATTCTTTGTGTTCTCCCTATTATATCTTCAGCAAACGTTTTTGAATATAGCTCAAAATTGTATGAGCCGAGATTGGTGTCGGTGATATCTAAACAATCTGATTCCACTTTTCTTGTTGTGACCGTAGGACCCCTATGATTATACCTTAAAGTATAAGGTAAATGTTCAGGCTTTATCTTCTTGGGCTTTGTTGCTGCCTTTGATGTCTCTGTAGGCCGATTTCTTTGGGAGGCTTCTCCTAATGCTCCTGACATCCTTTAGTTATCCTGCACAAAAAAAAAACACAATTAGATCCTTCAATAAATATCACAAAATATTCCTTAAAACCTTACCCTTCATATATACATCAGAGGTTGAACCAAACATAAAAACATTCTAAACAATCTTCTTTAAAACACTGTCAGGCTCAGAGCCAAAACCATTATTGAGATTTCAATAATAACAAGCGGGCTCAGAGTCGAAACTGGAATGGTGATCGGAACCAGGATCGGAATGGAAATGGATTTGGTTTCTTTCAGATTTTCTATTTTCCCATTCCATTTCGCTTCCACCTAGGTTATCGCTATTTTGAAAGAAGGCTTCTCACTATAAGCAAAGTTGGACACGGGATACAAATGGAATCGATACCTATTGGAAAACATGATGTAAATTTCTAGATTGATTTTGATCCTGCTTCCGCCTAAAAAGATCATGACGTCGTAAATGTTTTTAACAGTTTAATGCATAACTTCATGATTGAATACTAGGTCATATTAAAACGAAAAAGGGGCTAAAATATAAGATGATAAGACCCTCCCCATATGACTGAGAGGTGACTGTACTTTCTAGGGCATCATATTTCAATTAAAATACGAATACAGAAATGCATCTAAAACCCTAATCTAAAACAAACTTTATATAAAAACTAGGACATGGATTTACCCTATTTATTTAACTAGATTAAATGCAAAACAAACTTCCTAAGTAAAAACAAGATTTAACAAACCCTAACTTACTGTAGAACCCTAATTTAATCTACGCCTTTAAAATCTAAAGCAGCACGACGCGATCACGACTAAAATGTGAAAATGATCGTGCCCTAAAATAAAGAAACATGATACAAAAATAAAAATAAAAAATGAAGACAAGAACAACGAACAAAGAAACAAAGAAAAACTAAACATGCAAACCTACTGAGAAACATGAACTTTCCCATAGCAAACAATATAACATGAACATCAACAAAAAACATGAAAGTAAATAAAAGAAGAACAAAAAATAGGAAATAGTACCTCAAATAGAAAATAAATAGGAAAACCTCCTAAAGAAATATGCAAGCAATGATCTCTCCTTCAATTAATTCACTCGGACAAAAGCTTTACTACAACTCTAGTTCACTCTTCAATCTCTTAAGAATAGTGATAATAACTATGCATTAATCCCTAATTAAGGTAAAACTCAGAGTTCATGCATGCATGGCAGCTGTCATCAATGCAATAATTGCAGTGGATCATATTAGAACTGCAGAAGAATTGGCCCATTACTACAGTGTGACTTCAATAAAAATTAAACGACCAAGAAAACAGTGGGAGTGGAATCAAAATGAAAATTGATTTGGAAAATTGTTTAAATTTACAACTTGGCTTTCGTTCCAGCTTCGGTTCCGCCAACAAAGAATAAAACAAAAGCAAACACAAAAATAAAACAAAAGACCGAAATATGAAAACTTAACATGCAAAACCTAGTCTAAAAAGAAAGACTAAAAAGCGGAGGCGGAAACGAGATGAGATTTGTTCTTGAAATTTTGAATAAATACTAACTAAACTTCCACCCCAGCTTCGGATCCAACAAAAACAAGACAAAAAGGTTAAAAAGAAAGACTGTCGGGATGGGGATCATTACGAGTTTTAAAGGAAGTTTCAAAACCCGATTCAGTTCCGGTTCCGATTCTGATAGACTAAACCAAAGAAAAATAAAGTGTTTGAAAAGAAAGAATCCCAAAATAAAAAAACACAAAGGGGGGCCCATTTTGACCAAGGAAATATATGGGGTGGTTATGCAAGGCATAACAAATGGCAACTCGGCTGGGAAAATGGTTTCTCCATTTTCAAGATACCCAAAGAAAGTTCTAGTCACCCTAAAACTACTTGGTTTATGAAACACACTAACTTGAATAAGATCATATATAAATAGGATAAGTTTGAGCTGGAATCTAAGATGTATGTACTCATGAGTTATTTCTGAATCTGAGTCTATGCATATATTGTGCATCATTCTTTGTAGATACTTTCTTTGTTCCTAAACAACTATACCTAAGATTCAAGCTACATAGGTTGAGTCCTTTAACTATCATGCAATAAAATCCTGGGTATTGCTCCGCTGCCAAATAGGTGTCCATAGCCCCAACGAAGATACCTCTAGTTCTCTCAAAGCATTTCTCTACTTCCAGCCAAGCTTCCATAGCCTCGATAGAGATACTTGATTACCCACTTCATATTGAGTTTGCCTTCTTCTTTCTTCTCTTTTCTTTTTTTCATTATCATTTTTTTTTTAAATCCTTGCTTGTGGAAATATTTTATGCACCTTCCTCAATACTCAAAAATAATGAATCTGAAACATGGGTTGAGAACTACAATGGATTTCATGATAGTCTTGGAATCGGATTTTTCACTTGAATCAAAGGGTAGAGCCACTCCAAAAAAAATAGGTATTTACTCATGCAAATGTTTTCCTAATTTGGTGACATATTTTATTGATCACAATTCATGTGATACTCATAATGTATCTTCTATCCTTAATAACTTTTCAAACCCAACCTAGAATGGTGAGAATGAAATCCTTTTCAATGATGATGATGAAAATACCTAAACCATTTTCTCTCCTAGTACCAGTAGCATACTTTGAATAACAACCCCTTGTCTTGAGATGAAAAAAATGAGGATCCCAACAAAACAAGACAAAACAAAACAAACAAACAAAAACAAAGAAAAAAAACAAACAACAACCCAAAACTAAAAAACAAAATTAAAATAGAAACTTAATTACATATGATATAGTATAATGCATATTCCTTAAAATATCAGACCTTTTATACACCAAAATAGTATTTGAGAAACTGACCATTAACTGGTAATGGAACAAGCTCTCCTATTAAGGTACTTAAACAAAAAGCATTCTCACCTAGTATCTCAGCCACTTGATAAGGACCTAACCAAAGTCTATCAAACTTTTGGTGATCTCCTTTATTATCTCTGTCCTTATCTCATAATAACACAAGGTCTGATATCCTAAAATATTTTATCTTGGCTCTTTTGTCAAACCAGTGTTTGAGAATAGCCTGATGCTTAGAGAATTGTTGCAAAGCAGCATCCCTTTGCTCTTCCATGTTAAGAAAATTAAGTAGTCTAACTTCAATCCTATCATCCTTAGTATAAAATTCCTGCATGAACTTAAGAATAGGTATCTATAAATGGATCGGGAAGACAGGTTCTTGGCCATAGACTAACTTAAAAGGTGAGTTTCCTAGAGTTGCTTTGATTTTGGTTCGATCTGCCCATAAGGAAAATCTCAACTGGGTGTGCCAGTCCCTAGGATTGTTCTCTAACAACTTTCTTATTACTTCCAACAATTTTTTATTGGTGGACTCAGCCACTCCATTTCCCTGAGGGTAGTAATTGGAAGAATACTTCAAAACAATTTTATGTTCATATGCCCATGAAATGAATTCAGCAGAAGAAAAAGCAGGGCCATTATCACATACCAGACTGGTTGTGATGTTCTTAGTTAGAAACTTGATGACCACCTCTGTGGTGCTATTCTTGCAAGGCTAGGCCTCAGTCCAATGTGTGCAGTAGTCAGTTGTAGTCAAAATGAATTTATGACTTGTAGAAGAATTAGGATTAATTACACCTACAAAATCAAGTGCCCATTGAGCAAAGGCCTTACCTCATATACTGGTTGTAAATGCATTGCAGGATTTCTTTCCTTCGGTGCATAATTTTGGCATACATGACAATTCTTGACATGTTGATGTGCATCCCAGAATACATAAGGCTAATAATAGCTTGATATTAGAATCTGATGAGCCAAAGGATCAGCAAACCCATGCCCTGTTCCATGCCTTCCATGAAACTCAGAAATAGCATGCTTAGCCTCTTGTTGATCCAAACAGCATAGGTAAATTCCTTGAAAATTATTTATGTAGATAGATCCCCCTTTAGGCATGTAATAAGCACTCTTCATCCTTAATGCTATCCTCTGAGTAGCATTCATTCCTTCTGGACATTTTTTATTGAGGAGGAATAAAATTAAATCTATATACCAGGGATCCTTAGTAAATGATTGGACGGTGTACTGTTGACAAGTGATATTTCTATCCACATTAGCCATTGCTTTTGATAAACCTTTCCCTCGAACGAGTTCCATCGAGTGAATTTCTAAGTCAAACTCCTGTAAGATTGCCATCCACTTCCCTCTTCATTCTCCTAATTCAATTTTCATTAGAAGAGACTTCACCGATGGATGTGGAACTATAGCCATTACTTGACTTCAAAGTATGTAATGTCTGAACTTCTTTACTGCTCGTAGTAATGCAAAGGCTTGTTTTTCCAGTGTTGAGTATCTTACTTATGCATTTTTAAATGGAGAGCTCATGAAGGCAATAGGTCTCTCCTCACCCTCTTCTCTTCGTTGTGTTAAAATAGCTACACATGAATGATAATCAAAACAATAGATATAGAAAGGTTTTAGATAATCTGGGTTTGTCAAATAGGTGCCTCAAATATAGATTGTTTAATCCACGAGAAGGAAGACTTAGCCTCTTCACTCCACTCAATTTTTTCATCTTTCTTCATCATTTCATTGAGAGGTTTGAGAATCCCTGTTATAAATTTCCTAACAAAATTGATCATTCCAAAGAAGAACCTCATTTCTTTCTTTTTGTCTGGCTTTGTCAATTTCAAGATGGCCTCTACTCGGTCAGGATCTATAGATATCCCTTCCTCTAATATAATGTGACCTAAGATTTTCCCTTCAGATACTCCAAACACACATTTCTTTGGATTAAGAGAGACACCATAACTTATACATTTCTTAAGAACCTTTTCCAGGTCAGCAGCATGGTCTTCTCTATTCTTAGAGAAGATGGTTAAATCATCTACATAAATGATTATACATTTTCCTATCAGATCTTTGAAACCTACATCCATTGCTCTTTGGAAAGTAGCTCCAGCATTGATGAGACCAAATGGCATCCTCTTGTAAGCAAATGTGCCCTATTTGGTAGTGAAAGCAGTCTTCATCCTATCCTCATGACTAACAAGGACCTGATTATATCTCGAATAACCATCCAAGAATGACATCATCTGGGATCCATTAACCTTTTGTAATACTTCATCAAGAGAAGGCAACGAATAATTGTCTTTCTCAGAGGCCTTGTTTAGATTCCTGAAATCCACACATAATCTGATCTCACCATTCTTCTTGTGCACAAGAACTAAATTAGCCACCCAGGTAGAATGTCTAACCGAAAAAATTATTCTAGCAGATAAAAGTTTTTGTACCTCTTTCTGGATCAAGGGCTCAATTAAAGCATTGATCGGGCATTGCTTCTAGCGAAAAGGCTTGGCTTCTAGCTTGAGAGGTATGGTATGTGTGATCAATGAAGTGTCAAAAGTTTTTAAATCATCATAACTCCAAGCAATAGCTTCAATGTTCTGCTCCAAGACCTTGATTATCTTGTCCTTAATTTTTTGAGGACAAGTCTTTCCTATAAGAACATTCCTTTATGGGCTTGAGTGAGTCAAATTAATAGAATCATACTTATCTCCATCACTCTCTATAGGCACCCTTTGACGAGCCTATGGGTCTGAGTCAAATATCCTCTCCAAAGCAACCATCCCCTTGGGAATTCTATTACTTTTCAAATCCAATATCCCTTCTGGACTCTCTTTCTCAGGATCCCAATCTCCCTGATCTCTTTCAGATTAATCTATTATCTACCCTTTAAAAACATCAAAACTTTCCAAAAATGCCAATATATGTTAATCATCATCAAATACCTAAAAGTGTTGGACATTATCCGGAACAGCTCGAACTGAAATCAACTCAACTGAAAATCTTTTTAGATCAGAATCTTGCATGGGTTCCAAAGTACTAGCAACAACAACAAGCGCATCTACAATTTGATTGGCTTCTCTAGGGATGAGACTAATCCCAAAAGCATCAAAATCTTCAATTAAATTCTAAACTTTGTTTTTGTATGCAGCCAGTCTTTTGTTATGACATGTATATTGGCTACATACCTACTTTACAATCACCTCATAATCTCCCATAACTATGAGAGCAGTAACCCTCTTCT
The DNA here is from genome assembly GCA_007115665.2 of Sequoiadendron giganteum. Lineage (NCBI taxonomy): Eukaryota > Viridiplantae > Streptophyta > Pinopsida > Cupressales > Cupressaceae > Sequoiadendron > Sequoiadendron giganteum. The sequence continues at coordinate 359,964,382 of CM021101.1, forward strand.
TATGAGCAAACATAAGACCTCGAGCAAGTGCTTCATACTCAGCCACATTGTTTGTGCAACCGAACTACAATCTATAAGAAGCAAAATAAATCTTTCCTTCGGATTGGTTAGTTCGATCGCGGGTCCACTTCCTGCTTTAGATTTGGAACCATCAAATTTAAGAGTCCACAATTGGTCTTTGGCTGGAAGTACTTTCTTCTTAGGAGATGACTTGCTTGAGATACATGGCGGCTTGGAATTTTGCTGATCATCAGAAATTGACTTAGGGCTAAGCTCACTTGAGGATTTTTTTATGTTTTTAGCCTGCTCAGAAATCACTTCCTGAATAGTTTCTTGGGTTAAATTACAATACAACTCATCTTTCATCAATGCCTTGGGCATTGGAAAAGTATCTGAGGTAGGTGTATTGAATAGGAATTGGGAAACCTCAACTTCTTCTTGAATTTTAGAACATAAAACTTGAGTCTTCTCTATTGGTGAGGAATCTTCATGTTGAGAAAGACTAGCCCGAGTAAGAATGGTAGCATCCTTAACTTTAAAATAAAAATCATTGATGGGAGCCTGGGGTTCCTCTTGACATATTTGTTGGGGCTGATCTACATGACTTAAGATATCTAAGCATGATTGGCATGTTAACTCCAAATGATTATGGTAATGAATCCTACACCAATTAGGAAGTAACAAACTACTCAAATCAGTTTCTTCTCCTAAAACCAGCTTATCTTGTTGCAAATTCCTTATTAGAATTTTTTAGTTGATGCAGATCATTGGGTCACTGTGTTCTAGGGAAATGTATCCCCAGTATTAAGCATAAAGAAAGTAAGGACTTCCTCTTGTTTGTAAACTCCTATCTCAGTCTCAAAATATGCTACCTCATTTAAAGCATCATATTTTGTGATCATGTGTTTGAGTCTTGGTTCACTCTCAATCCTTATTTGTGTTGCAACCCCTTTCCAGGGTAACCACATGTGAGAGAAATACAAAGAAAAATATCCCCCTATACTCTTCATTACCTCCCGACTTAGAAGCATACCATATGTTTTTGGGATGTCACCCACTTGGATATCTATGTAGGCCTGGATCCTTGGATCTGATCCAACCTGCACATGCATGTTCTTTAGTTCTCCTACAACATTGACTTCAGTTTTATCTAACTGAATCACCTTCTTATTGGTTGGGATAGGACTTAATCCTAACTTCTTACATATCGAAAAAGGCATAACATTTCCCAATGCTTCAGAATCCAATAAACAGTTGTGCAAATTCTTTCCAAAAATTCTTAAACTTAAAAGAAAAGGTGGGGTACTAGTCTTACCTTTATAAATGGTTGTATTTGTCTCCTTTGTTGGGGTCACTTTACCTTTTCCCTTTAAGCAATTTGCCTCTTCCAAAGCCTTCAATACAAATTTTCGTTGAGTTGGGCACCACTTCATGATGTCAAAGAATGAAAGTGATGTCTTATGTCTTTATAATTCTGCAATAAAATCAAACATTGAATCATTCCTAATTTGATATTTAGGAAAAGGAGGCAGATTACCTCTATTCTAAGAATCAGAAGGTCCCTTTGGTGGTGGCAGATTATTATTTGCATTCTGGTTAGGTGGGACCATATTGTTCGGAGGTGCAGATGTAGTAAATGGGCCCTTATTCCGATTTCTCATAAAATGACCACCTTTAGACTAAAAATCTTGGGCATCATATACATCCTCCTCTGGCCCATTGTCTCCATGCATGGGAAATTGATATTTCTCCTCAATTGTCTCATAAGTCATAGCAATACTTACTGGCCCATTATCCTAATTGGAATTTCTTGCTAGAGAATGGGAATCAACTTGTGCAATTTTTACAATTTTCTCCATTTCAAGGCAATTAACCTCAGAATGTGTTGCAGTATCATGTAGTTTGCACCAATTAGTCATGAAATTGAGGTCAACTACATTAGCAGTATGTGGTATCTCCTCACCTAACTGATAGTTATGGGGGACTCCCCCATTGTTAGGTCCAATATTCCACTACCTATTGTTGTTGTTGAACCTCTGGTTATATCCTCTATTTTGATTTTGGTAATTTTGGTTAGAGAAATTTTGATTCTGAAAGTTTCGATTAGTGATTATGATTCCCATTATCATTGGAATAACTTCCCTAACTGTTGTAACCTCCCTGACTCTAATAATTCTGGTTTTGGTTATGGGGAGGATTTTACCTAAGTTGTGCCAAATCATTAGACATTTGAGATAGAGTCTTCTTGAGAGTTTCTAGCTCACTAGTTAATTGAATAGTTTGTTCATTTTGCACATTTTGTACTATGGCTGGGGAATGAACATGGGTTGATCCTCCCCCTTTTTGTTGTTGATTTTGAGGTTGTTAGGAAGAATCTTGCATGTCATTTCCAAAAAAGGGCATGGTAGGTGGAGCTTGTAACTCAGACAAAGGTCCATATTGGGAATAAGATATCCCTATGACTATGTTGTAAAATGGTGGGTTAGGCATCTGATAATTCATGGGAGGAAGAGTTGCTCCTAACCCTCCTGACTGCAGACTTATCTGTTGTTGCAATTTGATAGCTAGATGATAAACTTTAGACAAAGAGTTAATCTCATCATGTTGATAAGTTCTCTGCGAGAATAGGCCAATCAAGGGATCAACAACTCTTAAATATGCATGTATGGCAATATTCTCAGCTACCAAGTAAGGGTCTTGCAACCTATGAAACATTCTTTGGAATCTAGTATTGAAAAGAGGTAGTGGCTCATGATGTTCCTTTCTTATGGTGGCAAACTGGTGATACAAAATGGCAGGGTCCACATAAACCCAAAATTGATTATGAATGCATTTTCTAAATCTGTCCAAACCTGAATGGATCCCCAAGGTAGATTTAAATACCAGTTATATTTCATATCCCCTAAAAAATAAGGAAATAATCTACATACCACATCTTGATGAGTGACTTGAGATTGTGTACAAGCATCTTTAAATGCTTTTATGTGTTCCTCAGCACTACTTGATTCCCCATGTATGTACTTGGGACAAAAAAAAAATTGGGTTCTTTGGTAAGTCATGGATTCCTCCAGGAATAGTCCCTAATGGGCAAGGGTTATTCACAAAATAATCCATGGGTAGAATTGGTTGAGAAGGTGGTGGTGGTGAAGTGGGTTGAACTGGTGGTGGTGTGGCTAGATTTGGTGGAAATCTAGGCAGAGTAAGTGGTGGTGGCAATGTAGGTATCAATATTCTATGAGCATGGGGTCTAGGTCTAACCAAGGTTTCGAGTTCTTCAAATGGTTCAGGATTAGTAGAGGATCTGAGAATCCTCCTGTATTTCTTCGGTGAGAATGACACAATGCAAGCCAGCTTGTTCCTTCAGGCCCTCCTTCTAGCGCCAGATCTGTTGATGGTGAAAATGACACAAACAACATTAAAACAGAATATTTCTACTCTATTTCTCTTGAAAAAGAAAGACAACATGTAGTAGCCTAAATCCCAAGGTCCTGGTAGTTGGTTCTCAACTATCTAGTGTCACTCGATTGGTTCATGCAACTGTCATATTCAAGGGGCATGGGTTGGTAACAAAGAAAGCAAGCTATGACTTATTTATTAAACTGTCTTTAATAAAAAAGGGTTTTAAATAAAAGAAAAAGATAGATCAGAGGGTAAATCAGTAAACATGAATATAACTTATCTAGCATCCGGACATATATCTTCAACAATGAATGTTTTTCCAATAGATCAAGAAAAACATAGCATGATACAATTTACAGAATAATCCATACTATTGCATACATCTAAAGTGTTTATTTTAACGTCACAGTCACACATCACAAATATTTTAAAGTTTTTAAAAGAACACACTTTCATTCATCACCAAGATCATAGATCAATGGACTTCAATAAATTCAATCCACCGATAATCTAATAAGACAATCCTTAAATTTGGGTTCTTCTAATGACTTTCATCACATAAGAAACTTTCATGCTTCAGCACAATCACTGGCATACAGATAGATTATAACTCATCAACCTTATCAAATAAAAACTTAATTCTAACACCATATTGCATAAATAAAAAACCTATAATTATATTTAACTATAAAATAAAGTACAATGTATCTTTGTAACAACTATCAAAAAAGTACTATCTCCTACAATCAGGTGGCCAATTCAATTCTATATTAGTTGACCTTTACATATGATACCCCAAGGGTATTTATAGAAATACAAAATCTGAAGTCCTCTTCTATTCTAAGTCGACCCACCCTTTTAGGGATTACAGTTATCTTGAAACTTAGTTAAACTAAAATAAAAAGAAGATTGGAGAGAAGAAAGCCATGTGATTCAAAAACTGCCAGTCCTGCATGCAACATGCATGCATGAGATTTATGCATGCAAAATGTGTTCGGTCATGTACTCATCAAAACTAGAGAAGACTTGTTGTAGTGTGTCCAATTTCGGCCCATCAATCCAGTTTTCTTCAAACTTAATCCTTTCCAACTCCACTACAGCAAACCCTCTCATATCCTTCAGCTTCGTCAACTCCCTCTTAATTGCTCTTATTTCTTCTTTAATATCCTTTAGTCGGTTTAGCAGCAAATCTTCACCATCATCCCCTTTTTTCATGATCTCTTTAAATATTTCATTCCACTTCTCCTTTATTTAGCTTAAGGTAGGCCTTCCTTTACTAGTACCTCCACGTTCACAATGATAGCAATGATGGCTTCCAACTCCTCAAATTGTTCACTTAGATCCTTAAAAGAATCTTGAACTCCATTTATATGCTTATATAGAAAATTTGATCTAAATCGGAGTATGCAAGAAGTCTTTTCCAAAAAATATTTATTATCTTCTTCAAGTATCAATTGTTCTAAGAGAATAGTTTTAGGCAATTTATTAACTTCTTTCAATTTCTAATTGTACCCTTTGTACTCCTCATCCTGTTTTGCTAATGTATCAAGATATTGGTTCATTTCCTCTATTAGATATTCTATCATTTTGTATATCTCAAAACTATCTTCCAATACTTTACTTATTTCTTGATTCAATTTATCAACCCATCGATCCAACATTTATGCCTTGCCCCTTACTTGTACCAAATCATCTACTTCTTTCTTACTCAGCAAAACTGGGGTCTCAATAGTGGTAACTTTATGTGTCCTCGGAGCATAAACACTTTTCAAGAAAACATGCAACTGATCTAACTGAGCCTTAAGCTCATCTTTCCTTTTTTTATCCTTCAGCATTCTGGACTTGGTTGAAGATGTTACCACATCAATTAAATTCATTTGTTGATCTCTGGTAGGTCTCCCCAAATTAACAATACCTATTTGATCATGTGTCAATTGAATGTCTCCTACATCCTTGTCTATCATGGGTATAGCACATTCCGCCACAATTTTTCCTTTGTCAGTTAGCCTAGTGGAATGTAGGATCTTGGCCTTCTTTTTAGGCCTTTCTTTCTCAATTTTTTTCATCATATCCTCCCAAATGAGAGGTTGTGAAGGTTTCGATGATCTCTTCTAAAGATCCAACTTCAACCAAGTGGGAGCACCTGGAGTGACAGTCATCATAGTTGAAGAAGAAGAGGCAGTAGTAGAGGGTGGTTGCACATTTTCTTGAGGCTGAGAATCAACCCCTTGTTTCTCTTGCTACTCTTGCTCCATATTTTCCTTAGCAAGCTTTTCAGCTTCCTCCCTATCCTTTTGTTCTTGTACTCTCTTATCTTCTTCTAATCTTCTTTTCTCTAATTCCTGGTTTCTTTCTTCCTCTAAATCCTTAAGCTTTATTGCATCTTCCTTTACTTTTTTTTGCTTCTTGATCAGTTCTTCAACATCTTTCTCCTTTTGCAATCATTCTGCTTCCTCTTTCTCTTTATAAGCTTCTTCAGCAAGCTTCAACTTAGCCACCATAACTTCTCTCTCCCTTCAATATCTTGCCTTTTCCTCCTCTAGGTCATGAATTTTCTATATCAACTCTAATTTATCATTCTTTGCCTTGACCTTGAGCTCATTCTCTTTTTTGCCTCTGTTGCTTCTCTATTTCATTAGCTCTTGACTTAGCTTCTATGTGTTGCTGCTGAAGTAATGCATCAACCTATATCTTGGCATCAATTGCCTTTTGTTTCTCCATTGCTACATCATGTGCTTGATCATCAGCATCCTTCTTGGCCTCTTCAAATAACGCCCACTGATCCTCCTCTATCAACACCTGTTCAATATCCTCCTCCAGAGGCATATTTTCTTGTGCACCCTTCTTTGACATAGTCTCATCAGAATTTGTTCCAACATCGTGGATCTCTACCTCTATTCCTTTTCCCTTCATGGATTGAATAATATTACGAAGAGTCCCTTTTCGCACTTCTTCATTTTGTTGTTTTGCAAGTGGGACTTGAGTAGAGGACTCGCCTAATGCAAGTGTTGAAACTGCAGGTCCTATTTGGACATCTCCCTCTTGTGTCTCTGGTTCATCTTGAGCCGCTGCTTCAAGCTCATTATCTTCAATGTCTAGAGGAAAGAATTCCAAGGGAACCTTGGAAGGTAATTTCCTTTTAATTCTCTTGTAGCCCTTCCCCTTCTTAAGAGCTGGTTGTTGAGGATTTTTGGTTCTTAGGACCAACCAATGAATACTTATATCCAAAACTGTCCTCCCTATTTGCTTTATGTCAATTGTTTCCTCACTATCCTAGTCCACCGGATCCAAGTTCTTAGTGCTAATGTTTAATGTCTCATATGATGGATCTAATACCACTCCATCATCTACTAATGCATCAGGTATATCATCTTTGATCCCAAGCTCTGCCATGAGTGAGACGGATAACCTCTCATAATTCTTCTTCCCGAGGTCATATTCATCCTGTCGGTCACTCCAAAAATATTCCAACAAATTGAAATGTTTATCAAAAATAGAAGGCAGCAAGGAATTCATTTTCTTCTTTGGGTCAAAGTACTTTAGAGCTGTATACAAACCTATTTTTAGATGTATCAACTCACTGCACACTACCTTTTCTCCCACCAGATGCTGACAGTTGTATTCACCCAACTACATGGGGAACTTATGACATCCTATTTTGTGCTTCAATCCAAACCAGGCATTAACCCCCAGAGCTTGATAAAAAAATTCCATCAGCACTATCCCATTGTTACAACATCTTGGCAGCAAATGTAGATGACCTTCAAATCCAGCTAGCCTGAAGTATGTGAACTTGGGGTATTGAATGTACCAACATCCCCATTATGTGATAAATGCCATAGCTTCTTGGATCAGTCTATATCCATCATCCCCATTAAGTTGGTTAATTATCACATATAGAAATACATCATTAACCTTTCTAATTTGTGTTTCAGATACTTGCACAGATAACTGATCATAATGGTCCCACACTTTCTTTTGTCCCTCTCTTTCTCCCAATATTCCCTCTCCTTAAACCTAGAAATATACCTCCTCTAGCTACTGCATAAACAACATAAGAATTCATAAAGAAACATTTGGTTTCCCTTGTCCTTGTCAATTGGTCATGAATAGCATTAGAGACCACCATTGGCCAATCAAACTGTTGTTTGCCATTCAGGATGGTCTATATGAAAGGAAAAATCCACTCCTTGAAGTGAAATGCATCCCTCTTCCCAAATACCCTAGACAACATCATGATCAAGTCTGATACTTCTTTGTAGAATTTTTTCCTCTTTGGTTGATCATGAAGTTTGGTCAGATACTTCTTCTCTGTTCTCAACCATTTCTTATTCAAGTGAGTTTTGTTGGATGCCTTGTATTTGTTATATTTCTCTAAAGCTTCAGCCTCCTTCATTTGCACTAGGTTCTTTGGATCCAAGACACTAAACATAGTTTTGAGGAGTGAGATCAATAATCACATTGTCCTGTGAATCCACACACTAGCTAGTGGCTGGATTGTAAGCACTGGCTGCTGTCATAATTAATTCTGGGCATTGGACAAATAGAGGAAATAATTTGATATGAGCCAATCCAAACTCAACAATTCTTTGTGTTCTCCCTATTATATCTTCATCAAATGTTTCTGAATACAACTCCTCAAAATTGTATTAGCCCAAATTGGTGTCGATGATATCTAACCAATCTGATTCCACTTTGCTTGTTGTGACTGTAGGACCCCTATGATTATACCTTAAAGTATAAGGTAAATGTCCAGGCTTTATCTTTTTGGGCTTTGTTGCTGCCTTTAATGTCTCTGTAGGCCGATTCCTTTGGGAAGCTTCTCCTGATGCTTCTGACATCCTTTAGTTATCCTGCACACAAAAAAAACACAATTAGATCCTTCAATAAATATCACAAATATGCCTCAAAACCTTACCCTTCATATATACATCGAAGGCGGAACCAAACATAAAAAACATTCTAAACAGTCTTCTTTAAAACACTGTCAGGATCGGAGCCAAAACCGTTATTGAGATTTCAATAATAACAAGCGGGCTCAGAGTCGAAACTAGAATGGTGATTAGAACCAGGACCGAAATCTAAACGGATTTGGTTTCTTTCAGATTTTCTACTTTCACATTCCATTTCGGTTCCGCTTCCACTTTCGCCTAGGTTATCGCTATTTTGAAAAAAGGCTTCTCACTATAAGCGGAGTCAGACACGGGATACAAATGGAATCGATACCTATTGGAAAACATGATCTAAATTACTAGATTGATTTTGATCCTGCTTCCGCCCAAAAATATCATGACGTCAAAAAAAACATTTACAATTTAATGCATAACTTCATGATTGAATACTAGGTCATATTAAAATGAAAAAGGGGCTAAAATATAACATGATAAGACCCTCCTCATATGACCGAGAGGCGAATGTACTTTCTAGGGCATCATATTTAAATTAAAACATGAAGACATAAATGCATCTAAAACCCTAATCTAAAACAAACTCGATATAAAAACTAGGGCATGGATTTACCCTATTTATTTAACCAGATTGAATGCAAAACAAACTTTCTAAGTAAAAACAAGATTTAACAAACCCTAACTTATTGTAGAAGCCTAATTTAATCTACACCTTTAAAATCTAAAGCAGCATGACGTGATCACAACTAAAACATGAAAATGATCATGCCCTAAAATAAAGAAACCCGATACAAAACAAAATTGAAGACAAGAACAACAAACAAACAAACAAAGAAAAAGTAAACATGCAAACCTACTGAGAAACATGAACTAGCCCATAGCAAACAATATAACATGAACATAAAAAAAAATTTGAAAGTAAATAAAAGAAGAACGAAAATAGGAAACTCTACCTCAAACGCAAATAAATAGGCGAACCTCCTAAAGAAATCTGCAAGCAACGATCTCTCCTTCAATTGATTCACTCGGACAAAAGCTTTACTGCAGTTTTGGTTCGCTCTTCAATCTCTTAAGAATAGTGATAATAATTATGCGTTAATCCCTAATTAAGGTAAAACTCAGAGTTCCCACACGAATGCTAGCTGTCATCAATGCAATAAATGCAGTGGATCAGAGTCAGAACTGCAGAAGAACTGGCCCATTATTACAGTGTGACTTCAGTAAAAAGTCAACGACCAAGAAAATGGCGGGAGCGGAATCAGAATAAAAACTCATTTGGAAAATTATTTAAATTTCCAACTTGGCTTTCGTTCTAGGTCTGGTTCTGCCAACAAAGAATAAAAGAAAACCAAACACAAAAATAAAACAAAAGACCGAAATAAGAAAACTTAACATGCAAAACCTAGTCTAAAAAGAAAGACTAAAAAGCGGAGGTGAAAATAGGATGAGATTTGTTCTTGAAATTTTGAATAAATACTGACTAAACTTCCACCCCGACTCCGGCTCTGGCTCCAACAAAGACAAGACAAAAAGGTTAAAAAGAAAGACTGTCAAGATGGGGATCGAAACGATTTTTAAAGGAAGTTTCAAAACCCGATTCAGTTCCGGTTCCGGTTCCAACAGACTAAATCAAAGGAAAATAAAGTGTTTGAAAAGAAAGACTCCTAAAATAAAAAAAACACAGAGGGGGACCCATTTTGACCAAGGAAAAATATGGGGTGTTTATGCAAGGCATAACACAACTATTATCAAGGGTTATGATCTTCTTCATTCTTCCAACAATCTCCCCCTTTTTTATTGATGGAAACATGTGCTAGAAAAGAATTTACATACATTCTATGTATAAAATATACTCTATTTCTCTTTCCACTTATCCCCCTTTGACATCAAGGACAAAGGTCAAACAAAACATGAAAGATATGTACACAGGGTCCGCATAGAATCAAACTATTGAACTCCCCTTGAGGATTTGTCGTAAGCAATGTAAAAATAGAAAAAAAAATTACCCAAAGGAGGGAGCACTTGACAGTTCCTGAAGAATGCCTTTCCAGGCTACTTTTCCATTCTCCCAACGCTGCTTAGTAGATACTAGAATTTTGTTCAAAGATTATAAAGAAATAAAAATTTCTTTAGCTTCATCCAGAGTGTCCAGAGTCAAATTGATCTTATCCAAATTTTCAGCATTACCCAAAGCATTGGCTACCAGAGCATACTCCATCCTTGCATTATCACCAAGCAAGCCAAATTTTTTTATTATTACTTCCTTCTACTTTTGTAGCAAATAGCATTCCAAGTTGATTTATCTTTGTCCATGGATACATTGTAGGTACTAGAGACAGCAATCAACTGGGACTCAATGAATCCATGAGATATTTTATACTTTGAGTGGCATCAAGGCACCTTATATAATAGAAAAACACATGATTAGCTTCAGATTCACAAGCCTTTACAGATTCAAGGCTCTCCTCTACATTGGTATATGCCAAGGTACATTTTTCATGAAGGATCAATAGCCTTTTCTCATTCATTTTTTCTTCCGCATCGTGTTTTGTTTTCTCAACAAGTCCTATGGCATGCTCCTTGAAGGATTCCAAAAGGAAGCTTTGGGTTCTCAACCGAAGACAAAGGTGTATCCATATATGTGTCAAGTGTGACATCATGTAAGGCCTTAATCACATCTTCAATGAGCTCAGTTCCTTTTTGATGCATTTCTAAGATTTCTCTTCTACCAAATGAATGAAACACATCACCTAATACCATTTTATGTATAGAAGAAATCTTGTTCATATCTACATAACTTTGATTCATTGGAAGTTGCGGGAGTTCTAGAGGAATTACTAGTTAGAATTTGATCTGCTTAAACAACAGTCCCTTTTAATACATCATCACCGAAGGAAGATTCTCTAGCGCGATTTTATGATTCTACAACCTATTGGGATACTTCTTCATTCTTTCCTACAGTATCATCTTATTCCTTTTTTATGTTTTCTTCTTCTTCCTCTGCTTTTTCTTATTTTGCATTATTTTCTTCTATTTTCTCTTCTTATTTTTCTTCTTCCCTCTTCTCTTCTTCTACTTTATCTCTATCTTATTCTTCAGGGTGTACCAGAGGGATGACATCATGAACTTCTGCTTCAACATTTTCTTCAGCATGTTTTTAATTTTATGGATTCTCATTAGCAGCATTTATTTCTGGTAGAACATATGTACTACCTATTTCTAGAAGGGTATTGGTGTCATTTGTTTCCAAAGGTATATTATCATCAGCAACACCGAAAGGAGGCTCTTCCACAACTTTCATAGAATTTTATTTTCTAGATTCAGGTGTTGAACTAGATGCACCAATCATTCCATACTTTACTATTTTTTTATTCCTTATCCTTTTGGTTTCCTTTTTGTCTTTTTTCATCAAAGTATTAACTCTTCTTTTTACCCTGAACATATTAGCAAGATCCGTTTCAAACTTTCTAGATCACTCGAAGACAAAGAGGATTCAATTTCTTTATATTCTTTATTTCTTATTTTCTCTTCTAGCTCAACTGCCTCTCCTCTTCTTTTCATCAGAATTTCCCACAATTTTTTAGTTACATCACTCTTAATGTTCTCCCATTTAGCTTCCAAAATGATGACATATTTGATGATGGCCAATATTTATTTTTCCTTATCTTTTTCTCCTACTAAATCATACACTTCTGCTATGGATTTCATCATGTTTTCTTGATTTACCAAATTATTCACCAAAACATCCAATTTTAGAGGGGAACCAAGTCTTATCGGAGAGGTGTTCTATTCTTCCTGGTCCAAGGAAGCTTCTTTTCCAACCTTGGCCTTTTTTGCATCACTAACATTTTGTTCATCAGCATCCTTTGAAGATGACACATAGTGAACTTTCTTCAAACCAACACCAGTTTCTTGCGATGCACCTTCATTAAAGGAGACACTCACCCTTCTCTTTCTTGTCAATTTTGTAGTTGATCTTCTTCCTCTTCCTCCTAATCATCAGTGATGCTCATATTCTTCTCCCTAGTAGCCTTTTCTTTTCTTCATTTAGCAAGGGCTACTAGAGGAACACTTTTCCTCTTTCCTGATCTAGTGGTAGGTCCAGAAGGGGTCGGGCATTTACCTTTATTCGTAGTGTTGGGCTCAATCTTTATTGAGGCTGGTCCAGAGGTTGGTTTGGAAGAAGGGATCCTACCAGATCTCCTCATACTAGGTGATTCTTCAAACTTTTGTCCTCCAACATCTCTTCCTCAAGCTATCTATTCATTTGTGAAACTAGATTTTCTGAGCATTTAAGTCACATGTTTCTACCTTGTAGTTTTGTTGTGATCCAAATAGACTTCCATGGATTTCTCTACATATTTTCCAATTCGAGGTTCATTTGGATATTTCAAACTCTTCAATAATATTTTCACATAACCTTCAACATCATCTTCTGAGACCTCATAGCCCAAAGGTTGAATCCAGATGGTTCGGGGTTCAACCGCTTCTATCATACACTCATTAGAAGATACATGGAATATGATCTCATTTTTTATATTTTCAACAATATTCCTTGGAATTTTGTCTCTATCATTCATATTTTTCTTAAACAAAAAAAATAATTTCATCAAGGCATTTGTAATGTTGTTCACATCACCCAAATTATGCATGTGATCAGAAATTTGATGTGCAACCGATCGGGAGGGGTCCCAAAAAATATTTTATATTTTTCAGGAAGCATTTTGAGAAAATATAATAACATGCAAACAATCAGAGAACCTAACTTAAAAGGGCGCTTCTTCTCCTTTGACATTCTTATATTATCAAGTAGTTGTTGTCGGAGGAGCTCACATAGGTCATAATTTGCACCATTTACAGTCATATCATAACCAATATAATTGTTTGTGATAGACACAAATTTTTCTCTATTGGTGAAGTATATTTTATGACCAATCATCATGGATACATAATTCATGGTTGGATTGGTGATAGGTTTTGTTGCAAGAGCCCTCTTATCATAGGTTGCACCAGTAAGATTCATCACCATTTAATTTTCCACTACCTTTAACACAAGTACTGGTCTGGTGTCGCACAGTCCAGTGACAAATTTTATTTCTTCCTTGGTTATCAAGTGTGGCTCATGGTTCCATAAGAACTGATCATGCATTCTGCTAAGGACCAATTTTACATACTAATCATCTACTATGGAACAAAAATTTGGGAAGTGGTTCTAACAGATCAATTTTTTTGTCACAAGATTCGAGTACTCGGGTTTTACCAAGAAATCATCTCCAATGATTTCATTTATCCACATATCAATCAATTTTGTATGATTGAATTCCTCTATCTTAACCATAATGTACATCCTTGTATCCTTTATCGGCATGATGCCATGAGGAATCGAAGAGAAAGCGCCCATAGGGTCATCTTCGAAAACTTTCATCGAGTATTTCCTATAGGAGGGTCTAGACCTTTATGTTGTGTTTACAACTATAGGGGTTGCCATTTTCAATATAATGATATTTTAAAGGATTCAACAAATCATTTTCACAAGCTCATAGCGACACAGAATCAAAAAATACCTTTTTCTTCGCAAATAGCCAAAACTAGGGTTTTCAATAGTCGCACTTCAATTCACTCCAAATTGCTCCAAGTCATTCTTCACCTCTTTCAAATGCACAAATGATCAAAATACCTTTATTATTTCACTTTATTGATTAATTTGATGCCCTAATTCACATTCAATGCACTTGAAATTTGAAAAGTTGGCAAACTTCCTCAACTGGACTAAAAAAACCTAATATGCTCCCCAAGCAAGCATATATGCCTCTTTTCTTTTGGTTTCTTATTCAAAACCTCTACATACTTATTTCTTACAACCTCACTTTGTGCCAAGGACTAACACGCTCGAAATCAAGGGGTTCAAGAGATTTTCTACTAAAACTCCCCCTAAGACCATACTAGGTCTAGTTCCCAGAGGAATCATCTGAATTGAATGTAGTTATAGATGCATCAGTAGTCCCTAACTCTTCTTTCTTTTTCCATATCTTACTCATTTCCTGCTCAACTTCTTATTTTTCAACCTTCTTCATTGGTTCATTCTTCTTTATCGGAACAGACTGTTTTCCCTTTTTACTTTTGCATACCTTTGAAATATGTCCTGATTTGTTGCAATTATAACAAATAATATTTTTTTGATTTGATTGACTTCCATTAAACCATGTTCTACAATGATTCACTTTATTCCGATATTTGTTGCATGTATAGCAATAACTAGCAAAGGATTGATTCATCCTTCCTCTATTAAACCAGTTCATAATCTGAGTTCTGCTTTCACTAGCTCTATGTCCAAACTTATTACAGGCATAGCATTGTCTGGGGAAAGAACCAAAAAAATAATTCATCCTACTCCTGCATTCAATTGCCTTATGTCCAAACTTGTTACATGAAAAACAAGTGCCATTGAAAGATGGGTACCTTTGTGCATTTGGTTGACTCACAGGTGGTTTCCTTCCTGGATTTCTTTTCCACTTCCCTTTATCTTGAGTCTTTTGATCATTTACTACTTTTGAGATTTCACCTGCTTCTAGTCCCAATCCTCTTTTGTCTTTAGAGGGTTTTTGTCTTGCAATTAGTTCATAAAGCTTGGTAGAGCTTGTTTGAAACTATCTTCATAGACTTTTGATTTTTCCAGTTCTGCTCTCAGATTTACAACTTCTTGTTCAAGCCTGGAACATTCATTAGATTTGTTCTTTATTTCTACATTTAGTTCTTTGATCCGCTTATTTTCTTCCACTTGCAACTTTAGTGTAGTAATATCTTCATTTGCTTGTTTCAATTGGTCGTTGGATTTTCTATGTCTCTCTTTGAATTTCTTTAATTGCTCCTTCAATTTTTGGATGCATTCATTTGTTTCATCAAGATTTTCTTTCAAGTCTCTCTTCTCATTTTCATATTTTTCAAGATCATTAAGGGCAGTCTGGAGTTCTGCATTATCCTCCATTTAATCAATCTCCAAGATCTCCCTCAATCTATTAGACTTCTCCAGAGGAACCAAGCTCTGATACCAATTGTTGAATATCCAATATACCAAGAGGGGGGGTGAATCATTATATACTTAAACTTATTGAAAAAATACCATCCAATCAATCCAAATCATATGATGATTATGATACACAGAAGAATCAACAAAACATGAAGCACAATACACAAGAGAAACCAAAAAAATTACGTGGAAAACCCAGAATGGGAAAAACCATGATGAGGATTAACTCACAATATAGTATAACCAGTTATAAGATATTACAAAAGGGGTGGCTCACTACCAAGACACACTATCCAAAATGGGATTCTCATTGCCTACAGAAATGAAGTAACAAAATGGCTAACCACTAGAATTGAACTGATGAAAGTACACAAGTGCAAATTTAGTTCCTTTGTAGCTCAAGAAATTCGCATGTTGATAGATCACTCTTTGCTCTTTTTGCCTCCACACATAGTCTACTAATATTCACGCACACAAAAACTTATCTAATATCTTCAAAACCATCTTGTATATATATTTGATTGTCCATAGATAACAATCAGGTTGGCTTTACAATTATTCTCAACAATAATTCAAATGTGTGGCATGTGACAACATGTCGGCATGGATTACACAAACAAAATTTAATCCATTACATCTTCAATTGCTTGATAGGTCGGCCAACAATAGACCTAATAAAAAAATTGTAATCAACAAAATGATACTGGTGATAACCATGAGCATCTGTACACACGAGTTCATGTTCATGCTTGCATATATCAATCACATACCATTTCCCAAAAAATTGAAGTGACAACTATTTACCAGAGGGTAATCTGGAGAAAAATATCGGAGGATGATCTTGCATTACTGGTTTAGAATATCGAATTAATATGACTTTGAGTCTTGCAGTTACAAATCATATACTATGGTGACATCAATGACAACAATTTTTTTATCAAGAGTTATGATCTTCATTCTTCCAACATATTCTATCTTCAAAGCATGAAACAACATTTTTTATGCAATCTTGTATGTTCTTTTATTTCAAAATGAATAAAATACAACATTACTATGCAATTTTGAGGAATCTTTTATGTTGTGAATTTTTCATAATAAACTGAATCTCATTAAAATCCTTCATTGCAAATGAGATATCAACATAAAATGAAAGTACCTTTCACCTTAATGTAATAAACTATTCCATCTCTACCAAATTGAGATGAGGTGAAATTTTCGTAAAATTCTAGCGATTTATGTTGAATGCTTTCTTGCTAAGCATGCCAGATCAGTTGTCTTGCATATTGATTGGGCATGGAGTCCATTCTTCTATCCTTTTTGACTGAAAACCTCTGTAACTAAGCAGCAAACAAAACTGAAAGAAACTAGCATGACTCTATTTCAGATGGATCCAGAAAACATGTGCAACATCTAATCTTATTTGAAAACAAAATTGAACTGGAAGGAAACTAATATGCAATAAGCACTTATTGAAAGAAAAAATTCTACTCTACGATATACATCTACAAACTTTTGATTCTTAGTAACACTATTTGCGATGAATCTCATTGACAGGGATTGGCAATACCTCTCCATCCAACTTTGAGATTTGGAATGCATTTT
This sequence comes from Sequoiadendron giganteum, assembly GCA_007115665.2. Lineage (NCBI taxonomy): Eukaryota > Viridiplantae > Streptophyta > Pinopsida > Cupressales > Cupressaceae > Sequoiadendron > Sequoiadendron giganteum. The sequence continues at coordinate 359,981,317 of CM021101.1, forward strand.
TTTTTTTGCATTCTATGATAATGTATGGCATCAAACTTTGTGTGTTTACCAGATTTGCTTTTGAGTTCATCGCATTTAAAAACCAGATCACCCTCCTTGTATATCCTTGGGACTAATTTTTTGTCAAATGTCCTTTTCATCTAAGCCTGATGAACTTCCAAATTCCTTAATGCTTCCTTCCTTATTTCCTCCAGCTCTATTAGTTGTGCTAGCCTAATTTCCATAAGTTCTTCATCAAGCAAGTCTAGTTCTTTGATCATACTTAATGTAGGCAACTCAAATGAGAGGAATTTTGGCATCTTCACCATATGTGAGAACATAAGGTGAATTTCCAGTTACTCTTTTAGGTGTAACCCTATCAGCCCAAAGGGTTAATTTTAATTTATCATGCCAAGTCCTCTAATTGTCTTGAATTTTTTTCTTGATTATTTTGATCAAGATCTTATTAAACAACTCTACCTATCCATTACCCTAAGGGTAATAGTTTGAAGAATTATTCAGATAAATATTATGCTTTATTGACCAATCTAAAAATTTAACCCTATGAATGCCAAATCATTATCAGAAATGATTGAATCTATTGTACCAAACCTAGAAACCAAGTCTTGATAGAAGTTCAATACGTATGTCTCATTTGCATCCTTCAATGCAACTGCTTCAGTCAACTTCGTGAAGTAATTTGTGGTTGTGATTATCCATTTATTTCTAACACTCAAAGGTGGGTTTATGGGGCCAATGAAGTCAAGTCCACACTTGCCAAAAGGTTGCTCGACTTGAATTGGATGTAAAGATAGAGCTGCAAGCTTCTGCTTTCCTAGAAACACTGCATATTTGTTACATTTTCTGACCCAAGCATGAGAATCCTTAAATAAATCAGGTCAGTAATGACCAACTCTCATTTTTCAGGGTTGTGGTTTTGGGTGCAAAGTGGCCTCCTATGGGCCCATCATGAAACTCTTGCAGAAATTTCTCAATCTATTTTGATTCAATGCATCTAAGTAAAACACCATTATAATCCCTTTTATATAAAATTCCATCAATTAAAACATAAGGGATGGCTTGAAGCCTTTAATACTCTCATTTTGACTTGTCCAAGCCTTCAGGATAGTCACCTGTGTGCAAGTAATAGATCATTTGTTGAATCCAGTTGTTGATGTAACTAGAACAACAAATTTCTCTTCATTGTTGAGCACTATTTCAACTTGTTGATCAACTGGTTTGTTGTTTTCTTCATTACCAACAAGTTGTTTGTTGAAATGTACAAGAAAACTGAGAGGGGCGTGAAACAGTTGTATCAAGTCACTTTACTTTAAACTTAATCTTTTCACTTTAACTTCAATCTATTATAAAGTGTAAACATGAAATACAAATAAAAGAAAGAAAACACCAGAGACACAAGATTTACATGGAAAACCCAATGATGGAAAAACCATGGTGAGGATTACCTCATAATATAATAGAAATTCAATACCAAATATAAAGGCTCACTACCTAGATGTATGCAAGATTTTGAAGGTGAACTAAGAGATCGATTTTTATGCAAAAGAGGAGGTGGAACTGGAGCTTTCACATGCACTTTATTTTCTAGAGTTTCTCTTTGAATTCTAGTCAAATTGAAATTATTTTTGAGTTCACTTGAGTCAAGTGAATCATGAGGATTTTGGAGCCATTGCAATGTAGATCTTTTCAGTTTTGCCTCTTCTTTTTTAGGGTTTCTAATTTTGCTCGTGAGAAGCATGCTTGTTTTTTCTCACTTCTAGTTAGCTTGGAGTTTCACTGTTTGGGCGCATTATACATGCCATCTTTGTAAATATTGGAAAAAGTCTTTCTTTCTCCTTGGTTCTTGATTTTATTTTCCTTTTACTTTGGAGAGAGAGATCTTGTAACTCATTTTTTTACAGTTAATATAATGCAGCAACTCTTTACAGGTTATTTTAGCTTTGTTATTAGTAGATGAATTCCTTTCAAAAAAATTAGTGTTATCAAGTTTTTCCTTCAATATTTTAGGCATTGTCATTATGTTGGATCTGATTAGAAGTTTATTATATTTCAATTTTGAAACCCCTAATTTTTTGTCTCTTTCACAAGTGTATGTATGTAGTAATACTAAAATTCATAGGTTATACATTATGCATGTAATTAATTTATCATTTTAGTTGAGAAAATAGAGTTTTCCTTCAAAAGAGATATTTGTCAAAGCCTCTGTATGAAACATTCAAGTGATTATTTTTTTTAGATTTTGTTGTGCAAGTACATATATTGAAAAGTAATTTGTGAGTCAGTTTTGAGATTAAGTTTTCTATCATTATGTGCATCACCATTCATTTTAAGTTCAGTTCATGCATTCATTTAAATAATTTCTTCCCTTTTCCATCCAAGTTATAGTTAACCATTATAAAATCATAAAGGAAGTCGGCATATAATTCAAAGGTCTACTTTCAACATAGGGTGCCCACAACCTGAAAGTACTCCCCTGTTTCACAAGATCGCAAGGCATTTTTGCTTTTGCACATGGGTGCAATCCTGTTGATTACAATAAGATTGAATTTCAACCCTTAGGTGAGTCAACCTTAATAGAGATCTTGTTGTTTTCCTTATGCAAAAATAGGGTAAAATTTGCCTGAACAACACTGTTGGCCTCCTATAATGTTTTAACAACTAAGCCTTTACAACTGTGATTCAGAGATTAAACATCTAACCTGAATAGTTATCTCAATCATTATGAAGGTGCATTTAAATTGTCAACCCAAGGATGTGAACTTGAAATGGGTCAGCACTATATGTTCACTAGGAATCCAAAGTAGCCATATTCATCCTACAACTAAGAAAGACATAATATTGAAAGTAAATTGCTTGGAAGGAAATAACATAAATATTGAACATAAACCAATAACTAGGCTAAACTGAAATGCATGACAGAAATAAAAAATCTAAGTGAACAAATAGGAAACTACTTTTTATGCTTTGGCTGCAAGAACAATCACAGAATGGAATTCTAGTGGCTACTAGAACAATTAGTGCCAGATTCTTAACTAATAATTGAACAAAAAATAACAACTAAAATAAACTAAGCTAAATAATGGAATAGTCACCAAGTGGTCCCCCTTGGATAAGTATTCCCTAAAACTAATATAGACTCAGATGCACAAAATTATAACTTCATTTCATTTATTTGAAAACAAGAGTAAAAATGAGCAACATGACTCTATTATCGAAAAACTCAAGAGTGTCATTACATCAAATTAAATAATCTTCTATATTTTTTCTAAGAGCTCAGAAGGAACATTGGAGCCTTATTTATCTATCCACCTAGCAAGGTGGTCAACTCCAACAAACACACAGGATGCCACATTAGGGAAAGCATGAAAAAGGGTAGAGGCAACTCTGCCTGCATAGAACCTATCAGGAGTGATTGCCTTAACGCAAATCTTACACAGAAGTAATGCCAGTGCATGCTCAATAGCATTTAAGACCATTATAAGGTGGTTACAATCCAATGTGCATTAGGAATCTCCAACCACCAAGAGTTTTCTCTTCATTAAATGACCACCTTGTTGATCGATATGGCACACGACCAACTAGCAGAATCTTTCTGAATTGCAGGCCTTAAATTATTTGCATGACAATGTTAGCACGCACAACAACTGTATACCTATAATCATCTTAAAGTGGCATTCATTAATCACATGCAAAATTAACACAGTCTATTCACATAGCATGTCAATATCATTTGAAAGTTATTAAAATGATTTTATGTCCAAAGTCTATGGTTTCAAGGAAATATTATGAAAATATCAACTCCCAAGTATCAAAGTCTCATGACAACTACATGAAATAGACAACAACCCTATCAATAATTAAACCATAAACTAGACTCATCATTCCCTCCAACCTAATGTCTTGTTGGTCCTCCAAAAGAGGAAAAAATGTGCTTTTGTTTGGTCAATGCCTTGAAGTTGGCAACTGCAAGTTGTCCCACATTAGTTTTTGTTATATCTAAATTAGGATCCTAATAGAATTTGTGTTTTCTCTCCAGGTTGTTCCATCTCTATCTTTCATCAGCAATTTCATACCTATAAAACCTATAGTTTGGCACCAGCCACAATAGAATAGGTGGCTAAAAAATTAGTGGAGTCCATAACTGCCCTTTTGTTCTTCAAAGTTGCATATATGTATCAACTCTTTTGAGTGCTACAACATATTTGTGTGTGGAATGAGGCTCTACTTTCTTCAAATCATTAGATAGGCTATTCCACCTCTGAGACAGGTACCCCATTATAGATTCTCTTGTGGTTCTTTCCATCTCTTCATATTCTTTGTAAACTACCTCTCTCTCAGGCAAGATCCTACAACTATAGCTTGGCCGGTATAGAATTTTGTGTCAATCCTTAAAAATATCTCCTGGATGTCTAGATTCAACCATAATGGCAGGAAAATGTTGGATTCAACTTACCTATAAGCCTTGTACTAATTTCCCCAACTTACTTCATTTTGTATCCAAGACATGAATGCTCGTAATTGGGCATCCCCAACATATAGCAGTGGATTCCACTCATGCTCTTTAGTTACAAAAAAACTATGTAAATAAAATTCACACAAAAAAAATCATCTCAGGAGGAGCAATCTAAAAAGCATTAAAAAATTCAGTAGGGGTCTTAATGGAGGGGTTCAAACCTGAAACAACCTTTGCAAATTTGAAAGAAATATGCTTCTCCTTTAAATACAGGGAATAGACCCTCAAAGGAGCTCTACATTCTAGTATTTTTGGTACTAAATTTTTCATGGCATCCACCTTCTTCTTTAAAACAACAATCTATGCATTCTTATCCTTAATCTCCTCATCTTTCTATTCAATTTCCTTCTTCAGGCTACATTTTTTTGCTTTCCATTTTGCTTCCCTTCTTTTTATTTCTTTCCATAAATTCAGGATTACAATGTTCATTGAAAAATTGGAAGGCCTATGTACTCCTACCATCATTTTACTTAGCATTTATCCTTGCTCTTGGTAGAGTACCAGCTGCAGGGCTTCTATCTGTTCAGCCAATTTTGGATGTAGGGCTTCGAGTTATTATTCTTTCTCATGCTGCAAGAGCTCCCGATTTTACTCACACGCCTAGTTTTAAACTTGTTGTACAATATTGGAAAGATCAGCCAGCATTAAATTTGTTGCTTCTTCGAACACATTCTTTTCTTCAACATTTACTTTCTCCATTGGAGATTTTGTATCCTCCCATGGTGACTTCCCAGGTTTAGGGCTTCCCTCAAGAGATACCCCAACAGCTAGCCCAACTGACTTTGATTTTTTGGGAGGGTTTCTTCATCTTTCCTTTGTTGCAGGAAGAACAATGTCAACCTTCCATTTCCTAGAGCTTGACACTTCTTTTTATACCATTTTCTTTTTGGCTTTTCCTTCCTTTAATTCTTCCTTTCTCTTTTGTACCCTAGTTTTCATTAAGGTTCCAAGAGGAACATCATCATCAAAGTAGGGAGACAAAATCACTTTATCAAAATGCTCTACCTCTAAAGAACTAATCTCAATAGTTTGTGTGGCTGCAGGAGGGTTTCCACTAGGGCTTGCATCAGAAGTTGAGGCACCAGGAGTGGCCCCAACATTGCTCCTTCTCCTCCCAACCCTATGAGGTTGAGACAAAACCCTAGGCCACAAATATTCTGGTCTAATTTGATCAATACTCAAAAATTCTTCCCAAGAAATATTAGACACATCACGCAAATATTTTTCAACTAATAATTTAATTAGACAATGGTGGGAAACAAAATTGTCCCTAAATTTTTGGGTCTCTACTGCCATGATCGAAAGAAGATGGAATAGCATGTTGGGCACATTCATTCTCCTTTCATGCCTCATGTGGTTCAGGAGCTTAAAAGGCACGAAATGTAAATTTGACTTGTGACCTTCGTAAGTGATATACTTGACAACATAGACTGCAAACTGCTTCAATAGCTTGGGAAGAGAAGTCCTCTTTGCTCCTTGTTTGTCTATACTCAACAGAGGGTCATTAGGTTCTGTAAATTCAGCCCTGGCCGACCTGGCGTCCCTGGCGATAGGTTAATTTTCATTGTCAGCAGGAAACCCTGTAACTTCTACAATTATTTCCTTTGTAGCTGTGACTTCCAACCCTTTCACTGTGGCCTTTCCTTCAGACAATGTTTGAACGAATTCCAATGCAATATCTTCATCAAAACCATTCAACTTTAAGAAATAGTCTATCCATCCATAGTTTCTAAACTCACTCAGGCAAGGTGCATCCTATAGTAATACATCATGAATCGTGGGTTGATTTCTGATTAGCCCACCTCACATTGTCTGCAATCAAATAGTTACTCTACAATTTTTTTTCTTCCTGCAACTCTTGTTTGAAAATCAAACTTTCTTCTTCCAACAATGCTATCAAATTTCCAATTCTTATGTCATTTGAATTTTACCTTTTGGATTAGGATTATGACAGGAACAATTAAAGAAATAAAGGAGTAATAAATGCAAGCTATGATTAAGGAAAATGGTGATAGAGGATTTTCATTTCATGCATATGAGCCATCGTCTCAGAATTCAAATTGGCTCAATGACTTAAATCTTGTTGTCATGAATCAGCATGGACAGACATGCATACATGGCATTGACACGTCCCCACAAACCTAAATTTTCACATGTGAGGTGGAATGTTGATTTGATAGGGGATAGGGAATAATTGCATGCTATGGCGAACATTCAATATTAATTCACAAAAATTAAATAAATACACTAAAAGACAATTAAGATATAACAATTGATGTGCACGTACCTGAATTTGTGGAAGATTTATTGCAAAGATCATGGAGAAAGTACCAATCACTTTTCAAGAAATGAATTGAGCAATTAATGAGAGTGGAGCGGAATGAGGTGGAATGAAATGAAGTGAAGTGAAATGATGGTGGCAAGGTGGAAGAGAGAGAAAGGTGGAATGAATGGGTGGATGGGTGAAGAAGTGGACCCCCACAAGATGGGAATCTATATTATGAGAAGTTGTGTACCTTAATTAGCCAAAAGAGGGGACACTAGGTCCACTTCCTTCGGTTGCACGAGGTTCAGGTGTTGCATGCTGAGTGGATTACTGTAGGAAATCTTCCTTGGAAGTTGGCTTGTGATACAATCTCAGGCGATGACCATTCACTAGAAGCTTAAACTTGACAGGGTCAATGGTAGTAAGCTAAACAGCTCCATTTGAAAATACTTCAACCACCGCATATGGTCCAAGCCATCTTGTCTATAATTTTCTTGCATTATCCTAATATCTTGAGTCATAGAGTAGTGCCCAATCTCCAGGCTGAAAATTCTTATCCTTGATGAATTTATCATAACATTGTATTCTCTGAGTTTGCACTACCTCTGTGTGATGCAAATTTGTCTTCCTCATCTCATCCAAAGCATTTAGTTGCATGATTCTATCTCTTTGTGCTTCAGAAATATCCTTGCTCAATTATACTGCAGTCCTAAGAGTCTTATGCTCAAATTAAATGGGCATCATGATTGTCTTTCCATATAGTAGCTCAAATTGAGTGAATCTTGTAGTTGTTTTCTAGGTGGTTATGTAGGCCCAAACAACTTCCGGTAGCCTACTTGCCCAATCCTTTTTATGGATAGCCATTGTTTTGTTCAGAATGGTTTCAATTTCTCTATTAGTCACCTCAACCTGGCCATTGGCCTGGTGGTGATAAGGAGTAGACTTCCTGTACCTAAAGTTGTACTCATTGACTAGCGTTGTAACAAGGGTTAAAGTGAATTGAGTCCCTTGATCAGTCACTATCTCTCTTGGAACCCCATACCATGTGAAAAAAAAATCATATAGAAATTCTACAACCTTGTTATCTCTTGCATGATTCATGGCCTTAACTTCTACCCATTTAGTTACATAATCAATGCATACCAAAATATAGGATTTACCTTTGGATGGAGGATCAATGGGTCCTACAAAATCCAATCCCCACTTATCAAATGGAGTGATTACTACCTAGGGGTAAAGTGGCATCTCATCAGATTTGGTTGGTCGGCCCATCCTTTGGCATCTGTCACACTTCCTTATATATCTTCGTTCATCCTTGTGGAGTGTTGGCTAGTAATATCCTGTGTTCAAAATCTTCATTGTTGTCCTCGTTGCTACCAAATATCCTCCACAGGGTTCATTGTGACATGCATGCAAAGTATCAAAAGTATCATCTTCTCTCACACATCTCCTCATGACCTGATTTGGTCTAGTGTAGAACAAACATCCAGCAATCCATGAGAAAGGAAAAGATTTTTCAATGGTCACTCTCCTCTCTTTTGGATAGAAGTGAGGAGGGACTCTCCCTATGACCAGAAAATAAGCTATGTCAGCATACTAGGGTATCTACACACTGATGGAAAATAAGTTCTCATCAGGGAAATAATCATCTATGACTTGGTTGTCCTCTGATGTGGTCAGCCTTGAAATAAAATCGGCAACAACATTAGCCTTCCCTGGTTTATCCACAATGGTTATGTAAAACTCCTACATCAGCAATAACCCTGTAGCTAGCCTTCCTAAAATCAGGGGTTTATTCATGAGATATCTAATGGTTGCATGATCACTATGCACAAAGATTTTGTAGCCCATCTTGTAATAACTGAATTTGTTTAGAGCATAGATCACTACTAACATTTTTTTTTTGTCACCATATAGTTGAATTCAGCACCTTGCAGATTCTTGCTGACAAAGTAAATGGAATTTTCAATAGCTCCTTCTTTTTGTCCTAGAACTGTTCCTATAGCATAATCCGATGCATCTATATGGATGAGAAAAGGAAACTCCCAATTAGGTCCCTTAAGCATAGGAGCATGAGTTAAAGTTTCTTTCAAGTCAGAAAATGTCTTGTCATAGCTTGTTGTCTATTAGAACTCAACATCTTTAGTTAAGAGATTATAAAATGGTGTTGCCATTTTGTTGAAGTCTTTGATGAACCACCTGTAATAACCTGCATGTCCTAAGAAACTCCTAACATCTTTTTGTTTTGCAGGGATAGGTAGATTGGTAATCACCTCAATCTTTGTAAGATCTAATTGAATTCCTTTATGAGAGATGTAGTGGCCAAGAACTAAACCTTCCTACATCATCATGAAGCACTTTTCACTATTTAAAGATAGATTGTGGTCTTCACATCTCTATAGGACTCTCTTAAGATTTTCTAATGCTTCATTGAAATCAGCACCATAAGTAGTGAAATCATCCATATAAATTTCCATGCAATCATGAGAGATGTCTAAAAAGATACTATTGACTGCCCTCTGAAAAGTTGCACGTGCATTGCATAAGCCAAAGGGAAGTACTAAATAGGCATAGGTTCCTTAAGGACATGTAAAGGCAGTCTTCTCCTAGTCCTCTAGTGCAATTTGGATCTGGTTGTAGCCACTGAATCCATCAAGAAAAGAAAAGTATTGCTTTCCTGCAAGTGAGTCCAGAACTTAATCTATGAATGGCAAGGGAAAATGGTCCTTTTTGGTGGTAGAGTTAAGTTCCCTATAATCAATACAAACATACCACTTCCCTCCCTTTTTGGGCATAATCATCAATAGGGACACCCACTGGATATCTAAAATTGGGTAGATAAATCTTGCATCTAGCAATTTTTGTAGTTCCCCCTTTACTATTTCTCTCAATGCAGGGTTAATTCTTCTTTGTGACTACCTCACTAGTGTACAATCATCTCTTATGTATATCTTATGAGTGCAAAGCTTAGGATCCAATCCCTTCATATCATGATATTCTCATGCAAATGCATTTTGGTGGGCCTTTAGTAAGTTTTTCAATGACAATTGGTGTTCTTTACTCAATTTACTGTTGATATTCAGATGTTTCCTTTCTGACACTTGCACTTGTGTAGTTAACTCTACCATAATTGCTTCACTAATGCTTGGTACTTTGAGTTCATGTGGTATTAATGCATGAAACATACCTTTAGCTGCAGGAATTTTGGCTATAGGAAGAGCGGGCATGAGTGTTTTCACTGTATCAGCAAAATCGAATACATGAGAGGGTGATGCTTCCTCTACCTCATAATGGTTTTGAATTATGTTAGACAATACTTCATCTTGAAGCTGCAAAAAAGGACTTATGTTGAACATCATAAGTTTTGCCACAAACTTAACTTCATCGGCCTCTTCACCAACATGTGGCCATACGGATTATCCTTATCATGGGATGGCTGAGTGGGAGGGTAGAGAGCAAGGTTTTTGGTGCTCTTTCCATCAGAAATGGCCATGTCTCCTATTTAGCATCCAATATAAGCATTTGTTGTTGCTAACCATGGTCTTCCAAAAATAATGGGGTGCCCTCCTAGTGTGGCTTTAGGAGAGAAAAACATAAAATTTGTTGGGTACTTCCAAGAGTTTAGAGTTACTACTAGATCTTTCACTATACCATCAGGCTAAACAATAGAACTATCAACAAGTTGTAGGATAGTAGGAGTAGGTCTCTTGCTTACAATATTTATTTTTTGCAGGATGTCCTTAGTCATCACATTTATTGTTGAACCCAAATCAATCAAAGCATTCTTTATCTGCATCCCATTTATAAAAACTCCTACCACAAGACTCCCTGGATCATTATACTTGGGAACAATCACTTTCTTGAGCATGATATCAGCAAATTGTCCCACCACATGAACTATAGTGGGGTCTTTCTTCTTCCTTCATAGCTTCTTAAGGCATGCTTCCTTGATTGCTTTACCATATATGAGAACATCTTTTATGGCCTAAAATAGAGGTATTTAGACACATATATGCTTCAACTGATCTAGAATGTCAAAAGTTGTGTCCTCTTTTTCTTCCTTTTGTTTCACAGTTCCCAACCTTTTAGGAAATGGTGGTTTTGGCTCAATCTGCTTGATTGGAACTAGTTCAAGATTTTTAGGTGCACTTGGTTGAATGGGGACATTCAAAGGCTCCTCCTCTTCCACAGGAAGCTCAGTGATAATAGGTGTAGAAGGGCTTGGAAAATTGGTTCTTGAATGCAAATGGATGTCACTTACACTCACAACATATGTAGGGAATTGATGTCGATCAGCAGAGTATACTGGTTGTTGTTGTGGTTTATTATTTTGGTTAGGTGTGGGTTGGGTTGGTAACTGAGTAGGTTTAGGTGCATTCGAACTTGAATTAGCAGGAAGAGGAATTATAGTAGGTTGTTGGGGGTGAGAAGGTGGTTGCATGAAATTGGTTGACTTTTTTGGCCATTGTTATCCTCCCCTCCATTGAGATGTTTGTTGCTAGTTTTCTAGAGGTGGCTACCAATTTCCTTGAAATTATTGTCAATTCCCATGAGGTTGCTACCACTAGGGTTGAGTTTTTTGGTGATTGGGCCAAGCATGTGGATGGTTACTCTAAGGTTGTGGTGGATATCCTCCATAATTGGATGGATATGGGGGTTTCCATTGATTACCAAATGAATAAGAATTGAAATATGGCCCAGTAAAAGATAGTGGATCTAGTGACATACCTTGTGTTGGATCCTATGGCCTCCTTTGTGCAACATAGTAGACTTGATCATCATCACCCTAGATTGGCTTGAACTTGGGTGCCATTTATTTTCTGTCAACATTAGTTATCATCATGTATCTACAGTCCTTCTTCTTTTGTCTACAATGAGGGAAATATTATGCCAACATTACATCTACCTCCTCTTGTTTCTTCTTTTCCTGAAGTGAATCCAATTGAGTAGCCAGATTTTTTATGATGTGTTGCTTGAAATTTTCCAACAAGTGAGTAATATCCATCCTTAAAACTTCACTGTTGGATGACTTACCCATAGAAGATTGGTAAGCTCTCCCCTTCTTTGAAGCTTCCCTAGAATAGTTTTGACATATCCTCTTGATATCCTCCCAAGGAAATTGGGTGATATCTCCTCCTCCCATCAATTCCAAGACATCTATGAAGCTATCATTAATTCCTCTCAAGAAAAAAATCTTTTGTGATTCTTCATTGAGTGTATGGTGTGGATATTTATGGAGGAAAAATAGAAACCTTGAAATGTAATCTTCCAAGCTCTCATCCTCCTTTTGTTGTATTCTAAAAATTTCATCTCCTCTCATGTCACTGCCTCTACAATACTCTTTGTATTTCTCAAGGAACTTTTTATTCATGTCCTCCCAAGTCTCCATAGTGTCTCTGCCTAGGCTCATGAACCATCTTAATGTAGCTTCTTTCAAAGTGGTAGGGAATAGCTTAAGTCTATAGGAATCAGTGGTATAGTCATAAATTTTAGAGAGTATATCAAACTCAAACAAGAATGTATTAGGATCTTTTGTGACAAGTCCATAGAACTTAGGAAGGACTGAACAAGGGGTATTCTTGAGGTTGTCTACTTCATTTTGATGAGCAATGGGGAAAGGAAAAGTTGGTCGGTTAGGTCCATTTCCATTTGCATCCCCCATGCCTTCCTGATGAAGTTCCAAAGCAAAAGGGTCTTAAAATAGATTTTGATCTTAAGGGGAAACTTCAGAATTGGTCAGATCTGGAAATGTATGAGAAAAGAGGTGTGCCTCTTCTTCTTCTTTGTTTCTTGACAGGTTTTGATACTCAAATATCTGGAATAGATCAATATTGTTAGGAAGGAATCTCCCACGAGCATATCTTCTTCTTTCTCTATGCATACGGTATCAATTCACTATCAGCCAACTCACACAAATAATTGGTAAAATAATAGGGGGTCATAACTATTCTAAATAAGGGGTATACTAGGAACAACTTCCAGAAACATTAAAATAAGGAAAACTATCAATGACTCCCAAGAAATTCCTAGTTTGACACCATCCCCTACAATGACGCCAAAAATATTGGCCTCCTATAATGTTTTAAAAACTAAGCCTTTATAGTTTTGATTCAAAGATTAGACATCTAACTTGAATAGCTATCTCAATCATTATGAAGGTGAATTTAAATTGTCAACCCAGGGATGTGAACTTGAAATGGGTCAGCATTGTATATGCACTAGGAATCCAAAGTAGCCATATTCAACCTACAGCTAAGAAATACATAATATTGAAAGTAAATTGCTTGGAAAGAAATAACATAAATTTTGAACATCAACTAATAACTAGGATAAACTGAAATGCATGATAGAAATAAAAATCTAAGTGAACAAACTTGAAACTACTCTATCTACTTTGGTTGCAAGAATAGTTACAAAATGGAATTCTAGTGGCTGCAAGAATAGTCAGTGTCAGATTCTTAATTAATAACTAAACAGAAAATAACAACTAAACTAAACTAAGCTAAAGGATGGAATACTCACCAAGTGGGCCCCCTTGGATAATTATTCCCTAAAACTAATATAGACTCAGATGCACAAACTTATAACTTCATTTCATTTATTGGGAAACAAGAGTACAAATGAGCAACATGACTGTATTACTGAAAAGCTCAAGAGTGAGATTACATCAAATTAAACAATCTTCTATATTCTATCTGAGAGCTCAGAAGGAACATCAGAGCCTTATTTATCCAACCACCTAGCAAGGCAGTCAACTCCAGAAAACACGGAGGATGCCACATTAGGGAAAGTGCAAAAAAGGGCAGAGGTGGCTACGCATTCACAAAACACGTCATGCAAGATTGCCCTAACATGAATCTAGCACAACAGTAACACAAGTGCATGATCAATACATTTAAGACCATTATAAGGTAGTTACAATCCAATATGCATGAGGAATCTCCAACTGCCAAGAGTCTTCTCTTCATTAAATGACCATCTTGTTGACTGATACGGCACACAACCAACTGGCGAAATATTCCTAAGTTGCAGACCTCAAATTATCTACATGACAACGTTAGAACGCACAAGTGCAAACCCATAATCATCTTAAAGCAACATTCATTAATCACATGCAAAATTAACACAGTTAGTTCACATAGCATGTCAATATCATTTGAAAGTTATGAAAATGAGTTCATGTCTAAATTCTATGGTTTCAAAGAAATATTATGAAAATATCAACTCCCAAGTATCAAAGTCTCATGACAACTGTAGGAAATAGACAACAACCCTATCAATAATTAAACCATAAACTAGACTCATCAAACACTTTGGGGAGAAAAAATAAAAAATAGTAAATGAACTCAATTATGCTATGTGCAACTTGGATCATCAATTTAAAGCATAAAAAAATCAGAAACAACAAACTTTTGGCAGATCTGAGAAGGGTAAGTTAATGTGTACAAATCACCAAAAGTTGTTGTTGAGTGTCCTTCTAGGACAGATTCGCCCCAAAGTGAATGGATCCTGCTATAGGGGTCCAAAATCCATTTTGACAATCCTTTGCTCTTGAGTCTGAACTCCTGATTCCTCTAGATATCACAATCAGTAAGTCGAAAAAAAATCTACAAGTGAGTTTCTATGGCTTGAAAACTTTGATGACAACTTTGAAAACTTTGCAAAATTGTACTTTTGATCAATCTTCAATCCTTCTTCACTTGCAAACTTGCACATACAAAGAGAGGGAAAAAAATTTGTTTTTGGTCAAACCCCGTTTTGGTAATTAAACCTTGAAATTAAATGAGACATGAATAGAAGGAATGATGAATGAACACTAGTTTTTTGTAACTCACCAAAACCTTGAATGGAGATCCTTAGAGGACTGAATTCTAACAAATCTCTCCAAGGTCTTGATCTTGCATGAAATGGCTTGATTGGATGTTGATCTTGATGCTTGAATGCTTGAAACCTACATCACAATGTTAGCTCCAAAAACATGCATAGATGCAAATAACTTTAACATGATTCTTGATATCTTAAATGTTGTTGTAGAATACTGATAAATCTGCTCTTGAACACTTTTTACAATAATATTTTATCTTGGAATGCTTGCATAAAAATTCTAGATATTGAATTGATAAAAGGACCTTGTATTTATAGATAATTTTCTAATTTCTTGATAATCAAACATCAAAGTTTGACAATTTCAAATTGAATTTGAATCACGAAAATGCTACCAAAAAAATATTTAAAATTGGGGTCCTCAACTTAAGGAGGACCCATTCGCCCTTGGGCGAATGGTTCCTAGGACCTAAATCCAATACACTCAATTTCCAAGGCAATTTAATTAATGTTTGCAATTGTTTAATACAAGTTTCCCTTTTGGAAAATGAGATTAATTAGGATTTTAAATGCATAATTGGTCCAATTAGAGGCTTAATTAAGTCCAACTAATTAATGGAATCAAACATACTGTGAAATATAAAGGTGTACATTTTTTGCTACTATATTTAGCCCCCACTTTAGTGAGAGGATGAGCCCTACACTCAAACTCACACCAAAGTAGACAAATAAGAAATAAGAGGGGTCCAAGTGTAAAAAAATTAGTGAGATAGAATGAAAAAGATAAAGGAGATTGCACAAGCCCCTAAGATCAATATCCCATGGAAAACCAACATAAACACAAAGGAACACACATATAAGTACGATATACATCAACAAGAGAAAATACACAAGCATACCACTCCAAAATTGAAAAGAGAAAGGGTGGATGGATCAAGCCTCGATTATTTTTCCAATAGGTATGGATCAATCCTTAGTTGTTTTTCCAAAAAATGTTCACAAATGGAAACCCAATGTCCACTATGCAAAAAAAAATATACTCACACGGGCTAGTGAAATTTGTTGTCCACTAGGTAAGCCCCAAAAGGTGGTTGATGGGAAAGTCATGCTAAGTCTACAAGCTCCAATGTATCAACCATACCAAAGTTATACCTCCTAATAACTTTGATAAGGTGCCACATAAATGGTCACAAGGCTAGAAAGTTGTGTTATGCTAGGCACTCATGAAAACCAAGGCTCCACTGGCAAGCAAGTTGTGTTATGCTTGGTGGTCATGAAAAAAATAAAGGATCCACTGGCAAGAAAGTTGTGTTACACTTGGTGGATACTTTAAATACAATAGGATAGGATAGTAAAAATGGTTTTTCTTTGTTCATTAAAGGTCTCACCTTAGGGAACATTGTGCCTGACATTACCAAGAGAGGACTAGTCGAGGATAAAATATTCACAATTTAGGGAATGCAAGTCATAGCATCACCACTAAGAGGAATTTCATATGCCAAGAAAGGCCACTCTCTTGAGTGACATCAAACCCAATGTCACCAACAAGAAGACACATCACATGAAATAAGAAGACTACAATTTGAATCAAACAATGAGAGAGGACGTGTATGCCCCAACTTTAAATAAATTTCTAAACACCATGTTGTGAGAAATTACTTTAAAGTAGAACACAATAAATGCTAATACATGAAAACTTTATTCGGAAAGCCCTATGTAAAACATATGTTTCCAAGATAGAGCTACATCATGAAAGGAGGTTGCCCCCCATATGCAATCCTAAGATAACACATATGGGATCCATGGATTTTGGGCCAATATATGACTTTTCCATAGTGATATAATCAAGATTATAATTGTCATCATTCCCCAAATGACTCATGGAACAATGAGAATAGAGGAAGGATGAAACGTAGAGATAGAAGACAAAGAAAATCTTTTGGGTAAACATGGAAGAGACCTAAATGTCTCGATGCCTTGCATCATCCCCAAAAGAAAAATACAAGACAAAAGATAAATGGTTATGAAAAATAGAAGAATGGAGATACAAATAGAATAATTTCATGAAAAATTCACTTCCTTTGTATCCTTGCACCAACAGAGTGACAAGGGTCATCCAAAGTAGGCTCACAAAATATAAAGACACGCCAAGTAGCACAATACAAGGGATCACATTACACACATGAAATCATAAAGAATATGAAAAAAAGACAAAGAAGAGACTAGTATGGCACATGTGAGTCAACATATAGCAGGTCATTCACATCCCAATATTTTTCATCATATTTAGAAGGCATACAACTATCCAAAGGAAAAACAACAAGTGTTGTACTAGAAGCATCGCCAGGTTCAACATGCGGTAAGTGAATATTTATAAGAGGATCATCACAGTTGAAAATTTAAGCTCATGAAAGAGGAACACAATAAATTCAACTCATTATGCACTTCCTCATCAATCTTAGCAATCTCACCATCATCATCCAAGTTAATCATGACAGAAGGCCTAATGACAATGTCCATAGATGTTTTGTGTGTTTACTGTGGTGAAGGTGGAGAATCATCATGCTTTATCTCAATTAGTGTTTGATCTTGATTTTTTTTTATTATCTTCTTTTAACTTATGAGTGCAATAGCAAGATATCTACGCCCACACTCTTTAGAATTTTTGTTTCTTCTTGTGTGATTTTCAAGTTTTGATTGTGTAGGAGCAATTTTATCAACCATTGGTTTCTTTTCTTCCCACAAGGGAGGAATGAAAGAAACCATGGAAGTTTATTCAACCACTTTATCTTTAGCTTTATAAACTTGTTTAATCTTAAGATATGGTTATCTCTTGGTCTTTTATAAGAAATGGATGAAGGATTTATCATAGGTTGGTCTTGGTTACTTAGAAGGGCTCTTAGTTCAATCATGGTTTCATCAATGATACGAGGCTTAATCATGGGTTGAGGCATGTTGCTAAGGTGTAATTATTCTATGCACTTTGCCTTGAAATTTTGAAAATAATTGAAAAAGAAGTCCTCACAGGGCTTAGGAGGTTTCATTGGTTGGGGACAAAATAAATCCAAATAGAAGAGACACAATACTAAAGCCACTATGATGCACAGTAAAGATATCATTTCCAAATGGAAACTTTAAGCATTTATGCACTACCGATGGGATGACATCCACGGAGCATATCCATGGATAACCAAGCTTCACACAAAATTGATTTGACGATGGGATGATGGAGAATGATGCATTCAATTATTTTAGTCCATTTTTTAAAGGAATAGTGATCGAACCTATCCTAGGGCAAGCAAAACCATTATGTGTTTTGATCCATGATTTTGGTTGTTCATAAGAATCTTGATAAAGTTCATGCACAAATAAGAATTCCTCAGTGATCACATTCTCTACACACATAGGATCAATTAATATCCCATTAGTAGGCTTGTCATTGATTCTTCTGGCAATATAAAGAGGACCATCGGGTGCACATCTAATTATGTCATTTTGTGAGAAATAAATGTCAAAGGGTATTTTGGTTTGGCCCTTACAAGATTGAACATTAATGAAGTTGACCACATGTTGTAAGTCTTCTTTATTATCGCTAGTATTGTCATTATTTGTATCTTGAAGTTTTTCAACATTCATCACATCATTCTTAGTATTAGTAGCTTTCAAAAAAGAGATATTATGATTTGAAATGGGGTTGGTAAATATTTACAAATTTTGGTTGGGTTGGGCAACAAACTTATTTCCTTGATCATTAGCACCACCAGTTTGGATATGACTAGAATCAATGAGGTCTTGCACAATATGTTTAAGATGCTTACATTATTTTGTATCATGTCCATTTTGTCGGTGATAATGGAAAAAGGCATTGAATTAAAGTTTGGAGGTAAGGGCTTAGTGGTATCAATGGCTCTAACGAGAGGTAAGGTAACTAAGTTATTACTTATAATTTGCAACATAATGGAGTGAAGGGTATCGATTAATAGGGTAAATTGTCTACTCCTTTCCCTAAATGGATATGGATTTGTCATTTTTATGGCAGCCACTTGGGAGTTAACATGTTGACTTGTTGAGGTGTATTTAGTTGTAAAAATCCTCTATTCTTTTTTTGGAATGTTTGGAAATTGTTATGGGGCACGGGTTCAGATTTCTCAAGATGGTTAGAAGCAGTTTTCGCTTCATGATGACTAGCTGAATTTTGATAGTTATGAAGGGCCGTGCACAAATATGTGAAGGATGGAAATTAAATCATCCCAAGCTTTTTTCTTTTTTTTTGTAAATTCTAAATGAACATCCTTTGAATATCAGCATCGAGAATCTCAATGTTGATTTTTGAGTAAAGAAATTGGTATCGTGCTATAAAATCGGTGATCTTTTTATCATATTTTTTTTTACACTTCATTAAATCAACTAAGGTCATCTTGGGACCAATGTGCACTTGGAAATGGTTGAGAAAGGCATCAAAAATCTCATTGAGTGTACTAATTGAGTTATTTAGTAAAGATAAAAACCATTCCAAGGTTGTATCTTTCAATGACCTAGGGAAAAGTTTAGCCAAGAGATTGTCTTCAAAAATGAAGTCACTATATAAGGCTATGTATGCGGAGACATGGTTACTAAGACATCCTTTACCAACATATTTCTCAAATCTAGGAATCTCTATGCCTCATGGAATTTGTGCTCTCAATGTATCCAAGGATAATGGGTTTCTTTTAACATATTTTAAAGGTTGGCCATTTTGATTTTGGTTCAATTTGGTAATTTGTTGTTGGAGGGATGAAACATTTTGTAAGATTTGGTTAAGTATGGAATCATTGGTTGTGTTGTGAGATGGAGGTGAATAAGGTGGGGGTGTATATGTATATGGTGAACAAGTGAATTGTAAGTTTGTGAAGGGAGATGGATTAGGAGATATGATATTTGAATGCACAAAACTAAAGGGATTCCCAATGTAAATACCTAAGGTTGTATTGACATTGCTAGTGGGTTTCCTTGTAGTAATAGTTGGATTAGTGTATGTAGGAATAGAGGCCACAGTTGTAGAAGGGGGAATTTAATTTCCACCTTGAATTTGAGTGTACACCAATATTTGAGCACAACTAGCCATTGTAGGCACATGATTGTTAATTATGAGATAGGCTACACACAATTTCTATTCCTTGTTCATTATCAAGCATATTCCTCATGTTATCTATGGTAGGAACCACAGTACCAACAATGTATTCAGAACTCACAAAGTTTTCTAATTTTTTAGGGCTTCATCCATTTGTTTTAGGTTTTATTAAGGGACATTAGCAACCATTGTGTCAACATCAGTCACATTGGTTGTGGGTAGGGTGGTCATGGGAAATGTGGCATCAAAGCTATGGTCCATAATGGGTTTAGTGTCAACACTATGAGTGAAAGAGGTGGAAAAATCAAGATCCACAGTGGATGTAGTAGTGAGGGATGGCATGAGTCTCGAACTACATCTTGCTAAAGTATCGGCAATAGGACACTAGGTTGTGAAGCTCATACAAGTTTCACCAAACCTAAGTGTACCCAAAATGGAGAATAGGAACTAAACAAACAAAATAAACACCCAAAAATATGAAGTGCAATGTAAGTATGTAAAATGATTTTTCAATTTTCAGATTTGAAACAAGATAATATACTAATTATGCTATGCAAAAACTTGAAAATGATGTCTTTTAATGCCAATTTTGATTCAAATAATGCACTTGATTTGACCAATTGAACCTAATGCAAACAATAACAAAAAAAAATGATTCATAAAATTGAAACATAGATTTAACAACATATAAAAATGAAGCAAACAGAGACAAAATAATACCCAAAAAATTGAAACAACACCTATACAAGGACCTATTCTCCCTAGGGTGAATGAGTCCTAGGTCATGGTTTTGAAAAATCAAAGTTTGAATTTCTTGCTTATTGTTTGAATTCCTAGTTTCATGTTGTAGGTTGTGGTTTTAATGATAAAGTTTTCCAAATTTAGTGTCCTAATGCACATGAAATTAGTGACAAATGATGAACAAAGTGACAATTTTTGAGATGCAATTTTGATCAAATTTGTGAATGTAAATGATTGAAGATACACTAATATGCAAGTACTATGCAAAATCAATGTAATATGCATACAATTTTTTGGGATTTTTTAGATTTTAAATAATAAAAAATACAAATTTAAAACCCTAAATGAGATGAAAACTAATGCAATTTTGACAACCCTAAATGAAATGAAAACTAATGCAATGCAAACTATTGCAAATCCTAGATCTAGGGTTTTAATGAACTCCAATTTAGGAATTAATATGTACAATGTTAGGTTCACCAAAATGAAACATATAAAAATGTGCATTTAATAAATATGGGATGATGCACCTATTTTTCTTATTTCATTAGGAAAAAGAGATCCCCAAAGGTAGGATCTACTTTCAAACCTTAGGTGAGTCAACCTTAATGGGGATCTCGTTGTTTTCCTTATGCAAAGATGAGGTAAAATCTACCTAAATAATACTTTAGGAGAAAAACTAAAAATAGTAAATGAACTCAATTAAGCCATGTGCAACTTGAAAATTAAATTTGAATCATGAAAATTCTACCAAAAACATATTAAAAATCAGGGTCCTCAACTTAAGGAGGACCCATTCGCCCTTGGGCGAATGGATCCTAGGACCTAAACCTAGGAAACTCAATTTCCAAGGCAATTTAATTAATGTTTTCAATTTTTTAATACAAGTTTCTCTTATGGAAAATGGGATTAATTAGGCTTTTAAATACATAATTGGGCCAATTAGAGGCTTAATTAAGTCCAATTGATTAAGGGACCAAAACATAGTGTGAAATGTAAAGGTGTACATTTTTTTACACTACATTTAGCCCCCAATTTAGTGAGAAGATGAGTCATATGCTCAAACTCACACAAAAGTAGACAAATAAGGAACAAGAGGGGTCCAAGAGTAAAAATGTTTGTGAGATAGGATGAAAAATATCAAGGAGGTTGTGCAAGCCCCTAGGATCAAGATCCCATGGAAAACCAACATAAGCACAAAGGAACACACATATATGTATGATATACATCAGCAAGAGAAGATACACAAGCATACCATGCCAAAATTAAAAAGAGAAAGGGTGGATGGGTCAAGCCTTATTTTTTTTTCCAAAAAAAATTCACAAGTGGAAACCCGATGTCCACTATGCAAACAAAATATACTCACACGGGCTAGTGAAATTTGTTGTCCACTAGGTGAGCCCTAAAAGGTGGCTGATGGGAAATCATGCCAGGTCTACAAGATCCCATGTATCCACCATACCAAATTTATACATCCTAATAACTTTGATGATGTGCCACATAAATGGTCACAAGGCTAGCAAGTTGTGTTATGCTAGTCACTCATAAAAAAACAAGGCTCCACTGGCAAGCAAGTTATGTTATGCTTGGTGGACATTTTAAATACAATAGGATAGGATATTCAAAGGGGTTTTTCTTAGTTCATGAAAGGTCTCAATTGATGCTTGAATGCTTAAAACCTACATTACAATGTTAACTCCAAAAACATGCATTTTCCCAAGGGACCTCATATCTCTCATAAGGGACCCAAAAATAGTGTGAAAATATAAAGATGTACATTTTCCAACACTACACCTTTAAATATATTTTTATGAAGTTATGGGATTGTTCAAATGTTGATTGAATCAAAATATTTGATTGAATTCCACACTCACTGTTTATATGCTCTCTTTAAGGAATTTAGGGTGGCACAAGTAGAATGAACTTATTTTATGACAAGTTTGGTATCCCTGAAGATGGAAAATTATTTGATCACCTTACTTTTATGCTATCTATAATCCTAAGAGGACTACATCATATTGAGCCATATTGTAGGTGCAATGAAATTAGAGTGAGAAAGTAGAATGATTTACTCTGAAGGGGGAACATCATACCTTTTCTTGCTCCAACTTGAGACTTCAAGCCATCAAAATATCTTTGGAATATACCAATTGATTACTTTTAGTTCCCTTATGGGAGATAATGAGGTGGTGTATTAATATTTTTTTTGGCATAATAGTTTTCAAGACCTAATCCATAAAAGGATAAAACTCTTAATTTTTTAGTTGATAAGTTTGTAATCTATCAGTAAACTAGTCTTAAATTCATGAGAACTATTTGCATCAACCCATGGGTGAATTTTTTCTTGATTATAATTATAGGGATAAGCCCTTGCAATATATTATTTTATGACCATGAATTTTAAGGTCTTTGTTGATCTTTGAAGTGAATTGATGCTTCACGTGATAGGGTGAAACTGCCTCATTGTAAATATAGACCCTCATATAATAATGGGTTATATCATGACATGTGACCAATCTAGGCACACATACCTAGTAATTCTTGCAGTGAAATCTATAGAAAAATATATTGTAAGGTATGGTGCGAAGTAGATGACATACATATCCCATAGGATTGTCACACTTATGCAAGAATATAAGGTAAGATTGTAGCTCCTTATGACCTTCATAGTTGAAATATGAATACCACAAAAATAATTGAGAAATTTAATAATTGGACCATAGATGAGACCAAGGACGTCAACAATTAATTTTGGAATGACAATGTTGCTTTCTCTAAAGTGATTTTGTGGACTAATTTATCTTTAACAAGGATGGTAAGATATAAAGGTTTGGGTTTGGGATTGGGATTTAAATTATTTTCCTTAGTGATATAGATCATAAGTGGTTATTTTAAATTTCTACCACATTACATCCCTTGGTTTTCCCTTTGACAATTTAGGGCTTCTTTTAGTAGGTTTACTTGTTTGAATGAGGATAAATCTTCCCACATAGACAAGTTGGTTGGATATTTCTCCAATAATTACATTATATCGAAATAGAGTTGATAGATACATAGTTCTTGTGTAACCCTTGTAAATTTTATAAGAGAGTGATTGGGACATAGGGGTGACATTTTGGGAAGAAGTGGGAGTCAAATTTTGAGTGGTGGAAGAAAAAGTGGCCCTTTTAACTAGGTTAGAATAGACCCAAATCCTACTTTTACAAATTGTTTTGTAGTAGATACGCTACTAGTATATCCCACTTCATCCAATGCTCTCTTCATATCCTAGATGAAGTGATCATGAGAAATCTTATTAAAAAAAACTCTCCCATTTAAGCTTAGGGTTTTTTTGGCCATAAAATTCACAAGTTGCATCAAACATGTAGGAAGATCATCTAGATGTTCTTTCATCAAAATGGAGTAACTAGGGTCTTGAATAAAAATAATCATAAAAACACATCTTAGATGGTCTTGGTATTGTGCATGTCATCAAATAGTGCCTAGTGTTACAACAAGTGAAACAATGTTTAGGAATCAAGAATTTATTTAGAATAACATTATTCAAAAGGATTGAAACCACAACCCTATATGGGTCATTATTTCTTAGAGGAGGCTAGTTTAATTCAGAATAATATGGAGGAGGAAAAAATTGAATCATTTATTCCTAATATGATAGTTAATTTGGCTAACAACCTCAGTGGTTTCTCATTTGGTATCCTCCTAGTTGTTAATATTGATGTTTTTTGTATTTTAGTCAACTAATTGGTGATACCTCAAATTATGTCCAATGAGGCTCTATTGAATTATGAATTATTAGGACCAAAGGATGAAGATGCTTCCTTTAGAGGAGACAAAGGGCTAGGAATTCGATTGAGATGAGGGCACTACAACTATGGAAAAATGATAATTTAATAGGAGGAAAAGAGGGGAGATCTATAGAAATATAAGCATAACAAGTATCAAGGAAATATTCCCAACCAAGATCAATATATTCTTTATTTGAGGGGATGATCAAAGGTGTTGTGAATCTCAATGGATCCTAGAGTTTTAATAATTAGAGTAAGGTTAGAATTAATGGCTCTAATGTAATATATCAAATTTATGCCTATAAATGGCCATATTAAAGGAATCCTCTCCTAAGTCCTTTTAAATTATATGTTAAATTAAAAAATGGACTTGACAAGATATTGCATTATGTGAGAAACTTGTTCTAGTAACAAAATAGATTCTCTCCATTCTTTGAAATATTCACAAATTAACCTTATAGGGCCATCAAAAATTTGAACACTTTGGTAAGAATGTGTAGAACCAATTTGTGACTCTAACTTTGAGATAGGCATCAAAAATCCTAAGAGAAATTTTTCATTACTTACATGGTGCAATGTGCACACATTATCTAGATATTTGATATGCTCTTATAGAGTAATAATGTATCCCCATTGAATAAGGGAAAAAACTTTGCATAAGAAATTGGTAGTTAATCTCCATTTACGAGTAAGAGAGGACCACCTTTGTCCCAAGGGATGAAATATTCATTCCTCTGCAAAATATCCATGCACGAGTACTTAGGAACAACTAGTTGAAGGAATAAATGTATGCAAAAATACTTCCCATGCTAAAATTATAAGAAAAGTGTTATAATGCAAGTTTTAATCTTTTAACAATTACATAAAGAAGAAACACATATAAACATAAAATAAATAATATACCATAACACAAGTGTACATGGGGAAAACCCTTTTGGGAGAAAAATATCACGCTCCAAGGAACCCAATGTATTATTCAGTACAAAAATAGTTATAATATACTTTTAAAGCGAGCCTTCATAGGAGTATCACCAACTTGGTATCTATAATAATTCTAATAACTTAACAATATCTACAAAACTCTACACACAACCTCCATCTCAAATACCTAATGTATAAAATATACAATATATGAAATCATCAAATAGTAATTAGAAAACCATGATATAAAACCACCCAAAAATTGGTGCCCAAATCCCAAATCTCAAGATGAGTCCACAAACTAAAATAAACATATTCCTTCCATATACCATAATCTCATTATAATCCAACATGTTTTTATATTTCCTATGCAAATTTCTAAAGGTCATAACTTTTGATCTAGGAGACTGATTGGACCCATTTTAAAAAAAAATTAGAGCTCAAAGATACCTACACAACAAGAATCCTCCTTGATAATGTTAAATAACCCCAAATATTTATTTTGGCCAAAAAGCAATTCTATAGGTTAGAAATTGAGTTTTTTATTTTATAACTCAAAAATAATTTTCTTTTGTAATCTTATTATTAGGATCAAGGATGAGTAACCTTTGCTAAAATTCTCCTACTTTTCAAACACCTTGAAAGAGTAAATTGAGCATCAACACCATGATTTAATTGCTAGGAGCTAATAGGCCCATATACTCATAACGCCACCTAAACTTGCATGTCCTCACTAAATTTTTCAATGCATCGTAACATTCTATAAAGGCTCAAAAAAATTAGCATCAACCCCTATCATCTACCATATACCAAATAAAATGTTATTAGACATTAATATGATTCATCCTTACATGAAATGTCAGGATTTTTTCCAAACATATGACACTTTGACTATCACAATGAACCATAATGGCTCTTATCTTTATCCCAACATTTGAAAAAAATCAATTAAGTGATATGGCTATATTACAAGCATAATTTTTTTCTATGTACTCTAGTTTTGTAGTGGAAAAATCAACCACAGCTTGTCACTTCCTCATCCAATTTATTACACCATAAAACATAGTGAAAATGTTTTTATTGTTAGATCTTCTACTATTCAAATCTCCTTCTCAATCTAAGTCCAAAAATCTACAAATATAAAATAAAAGTATTTCCCCTATAGGCTAACCATTATAGCATAAGGATCACTCAAAATTACCTTGAAAATACTTGTAGACCCTCTTCACTACATCCTAATGTACTCATCCTTGATTATCCATAAATAAGCTAAGGACTCCCACCTCTTTGGGAAATGTCTGGTTTTGTATAGACCATAACATAAATCAAACTCCTAAATACACTAGAACTGGGTAGTTTTCTCATATCTTCCATCTCACTAGGAAAATTTAGACATTGGTCAAAATATAACTTTATCCTATCATAATATAAACACACAGTGGCTTGTAATCTGATAGGTTAACCTCTCCAACACTGATTTCACATGCTACCTTTGACCAACCAAAGTTTTTTTTCACACTATATCTTATGATATCCATCCCCAAGATGAACCTAGTTTCCCCTAAGTCCATCTTAAACTGTGCTAAAATCTAATATTTCAAATCATAAATAAACCTTTCGCATTACCAAAAAGTAACATATCAGCATATAACACATAAATGAGAATGCAATTACTATCCATATTATAGTAGATGCAATGATTTAACTTGGATCTCATAAATTCCAAACTTAAAACAAAAGAATCAAGATTTTGGCACCACATTCAAGGTGATTTATTAAGACCATACAAAGGTTTCTTCAACTTATAAACCAAATGTTCTTTACCTTTTCATGTAGTTCTTTGCATGTGTCATCAAAAAAAAATCTTTGAATAACCATGAAGGAATGTTGTCTTCACATCCATCTACTCAACCTTGAGATTATATATTGTAACAAGAGACAATAAAAATTGAATGGATGTTAGCTTTGCTACTAGGGAGAAAATCTCACCTTAATCTATTCCCCAAACCTAGGAATAATCTTATTAGGAAAAGGGTGTTGTGCATGCCTTGTACAAGAAATATTTGTTTTAATTATATAAAATAAATACTTATTTGTGGTCCACTTGTAAATTTGTATGTAACATTGGCTAGATATTTTATTTGTGGGTTGCACATGGGAAAATATTTAATAATGGAAAAGTTCAATACCAATAATTAAATTTTGGGGTTGATGGTTTTGTGTATTCATGGTTTTGAGGCATATAGTTTTACCTTACTACTTGGTTGTTTTGTGTGAGTTTTATTCTATAGGAGTGAACACATGTTTAATGGTTAGTGTTGACTAGTTAGCTAAGTTGAGTGGATTATTGTTGTATTGAGATTTCTTGTTGAGAGCATATGTGAAGCATGGCATGGGATGTGTGGTTACATGCTTAAACACGTGGAGGATGAATTGGAGGAGCTTGATGTTTTAAAAGTGTTCATGGAGACTGTGTAAGCTTATTATAATGTTTTCATTGATAAATAATGTTTGATTGGGAAAAGGGATCCAGGATATAAACGAGTCTTCCCAATTGTTGTGGATTAGAAATTATCTCAAATCCACTTAACTACAAACCTAGTAGGAAGATTCAAAATGGTGGATCAAGGTTTTAATCCTTATTTTTGATGATGAATGTGATGGTGTGTTGTGATTTAATAAATTGACTAAATTTGAATGATGTAGTGATGTTCCTAGGTAAACTGCAGTAGTCTGTTATGATTTCTAAGAAACTGAATGTAACAAGAAAAAAGAAAATATAAAAGGTAGACATAGAGGAACCTAGGGTATGAATTTGGTACATTTTTAGCTAGTCTCGGTGTGGCACACCCCAGACTGTCCTTTTTTGTAGTATTTGAGACATGGGCCTGAGGTCCTTGGTCTATAACTCCTATTCTCCTGAGGTCATTGTCAAAAAAAGTTTTGTTGATGAGAAAATTCAATTTTCATGTCTTGACAACTTGTAGGCTTGAATGCACGAATGAGCAAATAGTCCTTTATCTTCCTCCAATCAACTTCAAATATGAAAACCTACACACATGACAAAAGGGGAAGAGTTTTGTCATATAATTGCCTAAGTCAAACCCCATTTTGGTATTTCTACCTCCATAATGGCTATTATGATGTTAAAAGAGAGCTTACCCTCCATAGGGTAGAGGCTAAATGATAAATAAGTAATGAATTGATAAATTGTTGTAACTCACTACTCATATATATCTTCCTTGATGGGTTGAAGTCATGTACTCATCACCTTCGAGGATAATTTGATTTGATTGATTGAATTCCTGTAAGTGTTAGTGCTCACAAATAAATGATCACAAAACATGAACAAACTTACATAAACACATGATTGAAACTTGACATGATGTTTGACATGAATAAATGCTACTAAAATGTTGATAATTTTTCTCTCAGTTGCTCTTGAATGCATTTAGGATGTATAATTTTCTCTCTAAAATTGCTAGGATTAAAATAGGGAAAATACTTTGCGTTTATATGTAATTCTTCTAATTTACCAAAAATCAAATTTTGTTGAAAATTGAAATAATAAATTACTGACATTGACATATTCACATTGGAGCCAAAAAGAGGTGGTCTAGGGCATGGGGCACCCTAGACCAGATCCATTATTTTTTGAGGCCCAAAGTGTCAAGGGTAAATATTAAATGCTCATTTTATTTCCCTTTGTTTATTTTTTCGAAGATGCTTATGAAATGGGTAATTAATGCATAATTAGGTCTAAGCGCATAGGGGAAGCTAAACCTAGTGTGAAATTGTCAAGGGTGACAATTGTTGATGCTACAAATAGTACATTGAGTGTACGGATGCTTTTAGAGGCTATGTTTTCCCCTTTTGATGATTTTCAAAGGGTATACCTTGTGTGGTCTTGTGATATGTCTTTGCGATTTGTATTATGGCTATTCTATAATCTTGTACAATGGATTTCTCTCATGCAGTTATCTAGGAAATGGTTTGATCAACCTAGTAAATTATTTAATGAGTGGAATTAGAGCCATGATTCTGTTAAGGTAGGTGAGAGATCTCTATTATTTTTTAGCTCTTGTTTGAGTAGATTTTATGTAAAGTTAAATTCATGGAAATGTTTGAGAGATTTTAAACATTTCAAGGTATGAGATATATTGTGCAAGTTGTGTGAATTTAGATTTGGATTTTTGGGGTTTATATATTTGTGGTTATTTTTTTATATATGATATTTTTAAATATGATTTGGAATTTTATTTTTGGGTGTCTACCCTAAGGGTTTTATGGGGAAAGTGTCATAAACGATCCCTTAGGACAAAATGGATCTCACTATTAGATTTAAGGGGCCCAAGGGACAAAAATTGACATAAAATTTGACCTATTTTAGCCATTGAGATTTGGATGAGAAAAATAAGTAATTAGGGGTTGGGGTTTGCACACCACTGTACCCTTACAAATTGATAATGTCAGTAGCCAGGTAATAGTTGATAAATTTTATGGGGATGCTAACTCGCTAACATCTAGTAGGCCCCTGGTCCCAACACCCAATCAAGTGGAGCCATATGCTTAGTACCTATGGAGATTCAAAATAAAAACTAAAATAAACCAACCTTAATTGCTCTATAAGATCCACCATTGCATGCTTACTAGAGTGTCACTAGTGCACTACCACTACTGGAAAACCACTAACTTGACACCTAGCTACCACTAACTTTTTATTTTTACCTAAAGGGGGTTTATTTTAGATGGCATAACTTTTTCCCATGGTATTAGATTTTTTTGACTTATTATAGTCATCAAAAAACTCTTTCCAAACACTATGCAATGGTAAAAGTTTGGTTTTTAAAAAAAATCTATTTTTATTAGAATTTGGTGCCATGAAGTTGATATAAGTTGAGAATGGTCAATGTGTAATAAATTTCACATATAAAATTATTATTTTTTATTTTGAATAGGTGATGAAGAAAATTTATAACATAATACGCAGTGGATCAGATGGTTTTTCTCTTGGATATAAAGATAGATTATTGTACTTATTTAAGCACTTGTATGAGCCTAAGATTCAAGTTGTGATTCTATGAGCATCTTAATGAATTGGAGGGTGAAAAATCATGGTTGTGAATATTTTTATGATGCCAATATGATGGTTCAACTAATTATCAAATTTAGTGCATCTTGATATAGGTTTACAAGTGTTTTTAGAATTTGGACTTTGATAGAGATAAGCACAAAGACTATCTTCTAGTTCGAGGAAATGATTGACATTCATAAGAGACTTAGAGTATATCTTTAATAAGAGTTGAGTTTAGGTACATTGATGATGATGATTATGGTGTCATGAACATTCATGTATGTGGTTGACAGGTTATGGTATTGATTGATTCATGATTACAGGTAGTGATGTGATTCAGTGTTTGAAGGTTATTCTTATCGATGCTTGTTTGGTTCCATGAAAATGGTTACTTGATTATGTATTTGTTTAGAAAATTATATTATTTTGGTGATTTTGTGTTTTAGTCTTGATATATATTGGTTATCCTCTTTATTATCTTACTTCACAAGGTGCTAATGTGATAGTGATTCATGTGTTGCATTGGTTGGGGATCTATAACTTATGTAGTTGTGTGGGTTGGCCACCCATTTGGTTGTAATGCAATGAATTATATGTGAATTTTATATATACATAGATATTTTAAATGTTGATGTAGATTTAGTTACTTGGCCTTGTTTATGATTATTTGTGTATTAGTATTTTGCATTGAGATGAGAGGATGGATGATTAGATTACTTGAATAGTCAGCTATTGGGACTTGTAGCATGTCTTTTATCATGATTTCATAGATATCTTAATCACATGGTTTAGTGGGAGCTCTTAATAGTAATTTTTTAGAGGTGATTTATCCTCTTGGCCTGGAGATCTTGGTTCTAATTTATTCTCTAGAGTTGTTGGTATTACAGCTGAGTGTGTGTGGACTATGGGTGATTTTTATCTAGTATATTCTTATGGATATCTTGGTATAAAAATTCAATGTGAGATTTGGTAATGATGTGGTTCATCACTTGGTGATAAGTGATCTTTTTTTGTGGTTGTTGGTGTCATGGAAGAGCTCTTGGATCTTGCTTGTTATAATGAGAGTTCTTTGACATCTTGAGTTTTATTTCCAAGAGATGGTTATCTTTTTATGATTGAGATGTTGGCATATTGGTTAGCTATGGAGGACTCTTTGGAGGCCTTATTGAGGTGTTGGTTTACTAATTTTCATGTTTGATAGTATATGTCCATTGGAGCATATGATCTTATTTTTGAGATGTTATATCATAATTTTATGATGTGTTACTAGTTCTATAGTTTGAGCTTTGATAATTATATATTTAGTCATCTTGGTATTGAAAATTTGACCATGTTCTTGGGAGCTTCAAGATATTTTGATGCTAAATTTGGAGCTTAGCATGGATTGATTGGTTGTATATTCTCATGGATACTTGTAGACTTGGTGAGGTTATAGTTCTCATGAGTTTAGAGGCATTTATTGAGATGGAAACTCTTTAGATGTTTCAACAATTCTAAGGAGGCTTCACTTGGATATGGATGTGGGTTCATGATGGACCTATAAGGGAAATTATTCTTGGAGAGGCATTATGGCTTGGTGTATCCTAGAGGAGCAATCTCAATCCACACTCTTGGTCTACTTGGTGGATAATAATTTAATAGATATTGCTCATTTAATTTTTTTAATGTTTTGTTTTTAATGGATATAGACCTTGAATCTATGGTCATTTAGTTCTAGAGGGTTCATTTGAGGGGATTTGGGTATTGTTATCTTTTTGTGCATATGATTTTGTTTATGATATAATTTATGAGGAGCTTAGGAGATGTTATTAGGATTATTCCTAGTTATGGGAATGGATTTGATCTTGATATTTCTTGGTTAGATATGCTTACATCCATTTTGGTTTATATGAGATACATATGCATTATGTTTGATCCATGAGATTGAATAGTTGGGTGTTGTTAATGATTTTCAATTGGGGTTGTGAAGAAGATTTTACTAACACAACTTAGCACTTTGAGGTGTTGGTTCAAAATTACATGTTATTTGATATGGTTTTCATGTTCTCTCTTTGTTCTATGGGTACTTCTTGGAGGTTATTGTTCACATGGTTTGGTGGTGGAATTGGGAGAGTCATGATAGCTTCTTGTGAGAGTATGCAACACTTTTTTGTTGCATGTGTGGATCATTATGGTTTTTCTTTGTCACTACATGGTTTTATTATAAGCTACACCTTATTTATGAGCGTGTATTGGTAGACTTTATATGTCTTGATATATTTTTAAATTTGATATACCCATGTAGTGAGAGTTTGTGGATGTGTATATTCTTCATTGACATGTTTTATACAATGATATCATGATTGTAGTTTATGGGTTGAATATGCTATTGAAATGAGTTTATTGATGTTTGGATACCTTTGAGGCATGCATGATTAGATGGATTAATATTTTTTGTGGTTCCTATTTCCATTCATGTGGTGTTTTTTATTTGAAAACTTAGAGCCTTTATTATCAGCTGGATTTGATGCTTGTGTTATTTGGATTGGTGCACCTTTACCTTGGCCAAGTCTTTTATTCCATAGGTGGCATATTGGAGGATGATAATATTTATTTCTTGATATGGTGATCACATTGGATGTTATTGTAGGTCTTAATGGAGCACAAGAGAATGCTATAGATTTATGTGGTTTCATGGATGACTACAATGATGCATTTTATTGATTGAATTTTATGAATTGTATACAACAAGTGGGAGATTGTTATAAAATGGGTGTTCTACAACTTGTACAAGAAATAACTATTTTAATTATATAAAATAAATGTTTTTTTGTGGTGGATTTTAATTATATAAAATAAATATTTATTTTTGGTGTGTATTTAGGAGATCAATTTAGTCACATTATTTGTTTATTTAGCTCCACTTGTAAATTTGTAGCTAACATTAGTTAGATATTTTATGTATGTCTTGAACATGGTAAAAATTTTAATAGTGGGAAAACTCAGTACCAAAAGGAAGATATTGGGGTCAATGGTTTTGGGTACTCATGGTTTTGAGTCATGTGGTTTTACCTTGCCACTTGGTTGTTTTGTGTGATCTTAACTCCATAAAAGTAAACACATGTTTAGTGGTTGGGGTTATCTGGTTGGTTAAATTGAGTGGGCCATCATTGTATTGAGCTCTCTTATTGAGCACAAATATGAATCTTGACATGGGATGTGTGGTTACTCGCTTAGACACATGAATGATGCATTGGAGGAACTTGATTTTTTAGAATTATTCATGAATATTTTATAAGTGAATTTTAATATTTTCATTGTTGAATAATAAATTGAGTGTGGATGCTTTTGGAGGCTGAGTTTTTCTCTCTTGAGGATTTTACCAAGGTATATCTTGTGTAATCTTGTGGCATGTCTTTTATTTTTTCATTATGGTCCTTCTATAAACTTTGTATGCATGTGTTTTCTCTCATGGGGTTATGTAGGAAATGGTTTGATCAAATTGGTAACTTTTCCTAACATAAACATTTTCAACCAATCTTACCTTGTACTTTTTAACACTACTATCAAACCTTATTTTTATTTTGAACACCCATTTGCACCCAATAGGTTTCATCAATCAAGCAAAGGTACTAGGTCTCATGTGTTATTTTTCTTCAAATAAACTATATCCTCATCCATGGCCACCTTCCAAGAATTTACATCATCCATAACCATAGCCTAATTTACAATCCCAAGCTCATTGGTGTTAGTAATCAAAGCAAAAATACATCTCTAATTGGAGGTAGTATACACATCTGGTTGTTGTCTTTGTCAAATAGACCTCTTCAATGATTGAGTTGGAGGTTCCATCTCTTCTTTAGAACTCTCTTAACTATATGGGATCCCCTCCTCTTTGAGTCCTTCATGGGATTTTGGTTCAACCTTCTCAGTCTTTGTGGTTATTTGAACCACATCTTTCTTTCCATCCTTATTTAGCTATAATACTATGGAAGAAGACTTGACTTCTCAAAATATAACACCTATGTTATAAAAACTCCCTCAACCATAGGGTCTCAAATCTTTTTTCCTTTCAAATCAATGTTGTAGCCAACAAAGATACATTTTACATCCTTGTTCTCCAAATTTTATCGATTATCCCTAGGTACATGTGCATATGTCTTGCAACCAACTTAGACTTAAAGATGTGTCAATGCGGACCATTTTTCTGACCACACTCCATAGGTGTTTTATCAATAAGAGTTGATATAGGAGAAATATTAACAATGTAATAAGTATTGGTGACCTCTTCTACCTAATTTTTTTGTTTTAGATTAGCTTCATTGGGCATAATCCTAACGCTCTCCATCAACATATGTTTCATTCTTTTTGCAACTCCATTTTATTGAGGGGTGTATAGAGTTGTCTTATGTATTTATATCTTATGATCCTTATAGAATCTATCAAGTTTTTTGAAAAAAACTATGTCATTATTAGTTCTTAAAATATTAATCTTTCTACTAGTATGTCTACAAGACCAAATACATCAAAATGGATTAAATCCAAAACCCTAGATTATTTATGATAACTAGAGTAAAATTGAATGAAATCTTATTTTTCATATGCATAATTTTTATAGAAATAAAATTCAAGATTACAATCATTTAACCCCTAAACAATGTTTTTTCCTTTTTTAGGGTCCTCAAATCATTTTCATCCATGTGATCCATTATGTGGTGTCATAACATTTTTTTCTCTACCAATATATTAGTCTCTAAAGAATGACGACCCTTAGGTACCTAAAAATCATGGTCATCATAAGTAGACACAAGACACCTCTTTTGTTGTTTCTTCCACTAGTGAAGGTACAAATATTTTATGGATCTATTCAATGCAAAAATTGAAGAGCTATTGCATTTAACCATGCACTCATCTAGTTGAGATAGATTTCCAATCCAAACACCCTTAAAAATAATCATAGCTTCTCTAAAAATTCGTACCCTCCACTCAAGAAAATAATATACACCCACATTATTTAATTTAGTTACATAAAATATGATTCATTCCAAACTAGGGATATGTAGTACACAATTGATCCCCTTCACTCGTCCACTAGGGATTTGAAACATGACTCTACTATAACCAACAATATTTAAATGAGAATCACCTTCAAGGTACACCTTCACACCATCATATTCTTCATATTCAATAAACCAACCTTGATGTGAGTGTTATCATTTGATTCCCACCTTCATTTCTCATCAACCATAACTAATATGAGAGAATATGAATGGTCGATATTGCTTAGAATGATGGCTCTAGATGCTACATTAATCCCCCTTCATGCTTTAATCAAATACCCAAGTTGAAAAATTAAAATTTTGGTAAGTGTTGAGTTTTTTGACATATTAGAATTTTGTGGTTTTTCATGTCTTCATACCTTTCCTCTTGATATTGAATCCCCACTCTAGTCCTTTCAAAATTGGCTAAGTATTGTTTTTGTTAGAGTTATAGAGGTATCCATTGTTGCATCCTTTTCCTATCACTCAAGAAACCCTACCTAGATTCTAAGTGTCGAATTTATTGGTATTTAATAATTTTAGGGTTTCCTATCCACTTTTCCCCTTCACCCCCTAATCCCCAAAGTTTGGATCCTCGTAAAAGTTCCTAAGTGTCAAAACTATTTTCCTTTTAGACGGTTAAGGTTTCTCTTCCATCCCTACCATTCCTTAGCATTCAAACTGATCCCTAATGCCCAAAAGTATTCTAAAAGCCTAATTCCTTTATATTTTATGTTGGTGGACTTCTTCATGCAACCATCCACCCCTATCGAAGTTGTCATCCTGGTCATGATTTTCTCAATAGTCCAATACTCCACCGATTACTATATTAATCTTATTAAAGTCAAAATTTTGGCCATCTCTTTTCAGTTCCTCTTTCCATGCAACCCTTGATGGTTTGGAACTCCACCAAAGTCATCAAAATTTTCATAAGTATTTCACAATTTCAGAGTTTCAAGATTTCCCTTACCTTCCTACCATTCCTTCCTTCCTCGATTCCTCGAAAGTCTTTAATCTCTTAAAATTTTGGACTTCTTCATCTCATCATACCTTTCAAACTTGTCATCTTGGTCATACCTTTCTCAAAATTCTGATTCCCAACATTTTTTTTTAATAAGTATTTTGAATTTTCACACTTTCTTGTCCCTCCATCTTTTCCCTTCTATTCCTAATACCTCAAAGCCCTACCTTTCCTCTGATGATTTCATGTTTATGTCACCATACATTTAGAGTTTCATAGTGTCTCATCTCCTTTCCTATGGTAGATAGTTTGACACGAACCTAATGGATCGATGTCCTATGGATCAATGTTTTTTTGGGGTACTAAAGGGTTTTATGTTCTTTTCCAAGGTTTTATGGTAATGAGGATAAGCAATGGCCCAATACTTTTCTGATAGAAATAGGTCCACTCTATAGGATGCACTTTCTTCCATCTACTACTCTACTATTGGAGCTGATAGTAATCCCCATAGCTCCCATAAATCACTTGCAACCAAAATTCCTATCACAAACGAGAGATCGAAACATTTGTTTTGCTATGAAACCAAGAGATAAAAGATTGATTTTAAATAAGAATATGAAATTGAGATTAGCCTATAATTGTATTTTCATTTTAATGTAATTATTATAAATTACAATAAATAATTATTATAAAAGAAAAAGTGAAAACCCTATATGAGGATTGATTAGATTGTGACAAGTTTCCTAATCCTATGTAATGAGATAACTTTGTTGAACACCCAAAATATTGAGAGGGGGGCTGAATTAGTATTCTATTAAAACATTTAGACATTAGCCATCTAATTACCAAAAAAAATTCAACTGAAATAATGAGTTAAAGCATTAAACATCCACAAAATCACATGACACATGCACACCAAGATTTTTACATGGAAAACCCGAAATGGGAAAAACCAGAGTGAGAGTTAGCTCACAATGTATTATATCTAGATATAGTATATTACAAAAATGCTCATTATCTAGTAGACTCACCCACAAATAATAAGATAGAATAAGTAAGGGATGGCTCACAAACTAATGAACTATTACAAATGCATCTATAATATGTTGGATTATAGTTCCAATGAAGTACAAAACAATCTTTGCACTAATATAGATCAATGTTATGTTCTACTCTCCTTTGCTCAGTATTCACACACTATACAATATAATTCACACAAATCATCAAATTCACATCATACATGTCACTTTTCGCACATCACATACACACACACACACACACCATACGCATACATCCCTCAAACACCAAAATCAATCTCCTATATATATCCATATCAAGTGTAACTTCAATTAGGTCGGCCTAATTAGAAGTAACATGCAAAATTAAGCTTGTCATCCTTAAAAAATTTCATCCACATATCACGCCTTAATTCAAAATTCAAATCTCCTTAAGATATGTAGGGATGGACCCAATATTATTCATGCATAAGATTTCAACACACATTAATCCTTCAAATATGTTAGGTCAGCCCCAAATAAGATATAAACACAAAAACTTCCATCTATTTACCCAATTCGTCAAACGTGTGACTCAAAACTTAATTTATTTTTGAATTCCTACTCGACCAACATTTGAAATCTTATCTTAAGAATCACAGCTCAAAGTGATTATCTATGAAGGAATGAGGAATCTCCCACACTGACATACTGTTTAGAAAATAACTAACATAAATGGAAAAGGGTGTACTAGTATAAAAAAATGTATATTCCCCCTCAAATATATATGTAGACAGAAATGACTAGAAAATTGTGTTGACTCCCCCTTATAAGGTTAACCAAAAACCTCTTATATCATCTGCATACTTCTACAAAGAGTTTTAAAACTTGAAAATGTGTAAAAGTACAAATGGCCAACCTGAAGATGTTGACCCTTGAAGCTTCTAGAAGATAACTTGCCACACAGATTTTCCTTCTTCCTAATGTCTCTTTTCTATTGCAAGTGTTCTATATTGTAACTCAAGCTCCACTAAGGTTTCTTCTCCTTCTTTCAAAATACTTGGAGTAAGACTTATCTTTGAAATCTTGTTTGTATTGGTAAGGGTGCTTGAGATAGGTATATGCTTCATCTTCACCAAGATCCTTAGCTTCCCAAACTATCTGATTATCTCTTCTTTCTGGCTTTGCAAGGCAAGGAATTTTTCGTTTAAGTCCATTATGGCAGTCTAGGTCTAATCATTTATATCTTGTATTGGATCATAGGTCTTAGATATGTTGGTTATTTATGTCTCAATTTCATCTACGACATCCTTTATGCTTTGTGTGGCATCTGGCCACTTCATACAATACAAAAGTAAAGAATTTGCCTCTTCTTCACATGCTTGTACATCCTTCAAACTTTCTACAACTTTGTTGTGTGTAGATGCACACCTTTCTATGATATCTAATAATTTCTTCTCTATAGGTCTTACCTCAACTTTTGTTTCAACTTGTCCTTTTAGTTTGGATGCATAATCAAGAGGTTGAAGTTCTCCATTACAAATAATGTTGTATCAATGCTTGTACTAGGGGCTATCTCCTATAATTCTTTTACTACTTCATCCATTTTAACATTTTCTTCTACATTATTAGTTCTATCATTAATCTCATGCTCATGTTGAGCATCAACTATCTGCATTTCCCCTTCCTCAACAATGTTGATACTAATTTCCTTTTGCCTTGAGACTTCCTTCTTGACTAATTTTGCTAGCGAAGGAATATCTGTGACTTTCCTTTTCTTACTTGATCTTCTAGAGATACCAGAGGCTTCTGCTACACTCATATCAGCTCTAGTTCTATCCATTGTCCTTGGTTTGTTGGGATCTTTGGGATTGCTTAGCAATAATTTTGTATAGCCAACAACTTTTGTCTTTGATACTTTATAATCTAGTTTTCTGGCCCAAATAGTTCTAGGTTCAATTACTTCCATAAAGCAAAATTCAATGGAAACAAGAAATTTGATGTCCTTTTATGTATCTCTTCACCATAATTCTAGGAATTCCTTGTCTACCATTCATTCTCCTTTAAAATACTACAAATAATACTGCAAGGGCATCATCTTGAGCATTCATATCACCAATATTTCCCATGTAGTATGTTATATGATGTGCAATAGGCTTTTCACACTTGTCTAATTAACTTTCCCAACCACAAGAACTTCTTTTAAGAAGTAGAAAAGTAAACAAATCACCAATGTGCCATACCTGAATATATGGTTCTTTGTTTTAATCTTCTTCTGGTTCTCCATCGGTTGTTGTTGGAGAAACTCACAAAATTCATAGTCAACAATGTTCTCAACCATGCCATGCCACATGAACTACGATGGAAAAGACTAAATTGTCTCTATCTGTAAAGTAAACCTTGTGTCCAATTACCATTGTTGCATATTTAACTATTGGGTTTCTAATAGGATCTAATGTGAGGGATTTTTTATCAAGTGTAGCACCTGTTCTTTCTATTACATCCTTGTTCTTAACATAATTTAGGACTGGAACTAGTTTGGAGGACCATAAACCACTTATCTCTCTAATTACTTCCTTAGTTATTATATGAGGGCCATCAATCCACATGAATTGATCGTGAATTATACTTAGGGCCATTCTAATATACTTTTCTTCACAATGAAAATACGAAAACTCTTGCCACACATCCAATCTCTTCTCAAATTTTGGATTTTGTATTATGGATTTAAAGTTAAATCATCCTCAACCAACTTATCCAACCATAGTTTAGATAATTTTCTAGGAGATAATTCTTCCATATTTCTATGAATGTATGCCCCAATATTTTCAATTGGTAGAACCCCATAGGGAATGTGTGAAAATGTACCTAAGGGATCATATATTGAGACTTTAATGGAATATCTCTTAAACTCAAGTTGTGGTATTTGTGAGACATCTACCACTTTCAATGTCCCTATAAAATTCAA
Organism: Sequoiadendron giganteum; assembly: GCA_007115665.2. Lineage (NCBI taxonomy): Eukaryota > Viridiplantae > Streptophyta > Pinopsida > Cupressales > Cupressaceae > Sequoiadendron > Sequoiadendron giganteum. Next base: position 360,021,496 of record CM021101.1, read on the forward strand.
TTTATTTTCAAATGGTAATTATGAAAAACTAGAGTATACAGTAATTGCATAAATACCTTTGATTCTACTCAACACATTAGGGTTTTAATGTTTCACAACTTGGAGATGCATTGAATTCTTCAAACTTGCTTCTTGCTGCTATATCTTCCTTTGAACTCTTTTGATGGAAAAAAATTTCTTTAGCAAACTTGCATTTAACTTTCTGATTTGACCTACTTTTGCAATAAATGCTTCAAACCATAAAGATGGTAACCCTAAAAACTGTATGCCTAGTCAAAAAATTTAGCTCTACAAATCATTGCAATTTTTTTCAATAGATTATGCATTATATTCTTCATGATATATCCTTGTGCCAAGCCTTGACACCTCATATAGGCAAAGGCTATGTGATTAGCCCCCCTAAGCCATAGCTCTGGGCTTAGTTATCGGAGGAAAAATTTTCACCAGAGGGTGGTATAGACTATCCCTTATCCTCGATCTCCTCTTTCATTCTCTAGATTTTTTTCAATTTCCTTCTTTACTTCATCCCGATCAATCTTTTTGATTGGTTCATTCTTCTTTACCGAATTGTCCTTGTGTTTCTACCTTTGTAGAATTTAGCGATATGTCCTGGCCTATTGCAATTGTTACATATGATATTTCTTTGAGCATTATTCCCTTCATTCATTTTTAGTCTACATTGACTAGCTTTGTGTCCAAATCAATAGCATGTATAACAGTAACCATTAAAAGATTGAATAATTCTACCATTGTTGTATCCATTCATCATTTGACTTCTACATTTATTTGATCTATGTCCAAATTTCTTGCATGTAAATCATTCACCAGTAAAGGATGGAACATTATGATTTATTTTGCTTCTACACTCCATTGCCCTATGTCCATATCTATTGCAAGAATAACAAAAAAAATTAAAACATGGGTAAGTTTGATTATTTAGTTGCCTAATAGGGATTCTTCTAGCATTGGTTCTGATTTTGGAACTTGCCATTGTTCTTCTTGTTTTCAATCTTCTTTGATTCATTGATCTTCTTTCCATTAAGTGTTTGATCTACTTTTGAGCTTTCTTTGTTTTCAATTCCTAGGCCACCTTTGTCTTTAGATGCTTTCTGACCGACAATCAATTCATCAAGCATTATAGAACTTCTCTTTAATTTATCCTCATGACTTCTTGCTTTCTCTAGATCTGATCTCAAATTTACCACTTGTTCAAGCCTCATGCATTCATTAGATTTACTTAAATCTACCATTGAATTTAGATATTCCTCAATGTTTTTCTTTTCTTCCACTTGCACTTTCAATCCGTTGATCTCATTTTCTTGTTTTAATTATTCATTGAATTCCTTATGCCTTTCTCTAAACTTCTTGATCTTCTCTCTCAGTTTTTTGATACATTCATTTGCCTCTTTAAGATTCTCCTTTAGATCTCTATTTTCACCTTCAACATTGTTAAGATCTTCTAGAACAACTTTGAGTTCTCCATATTTTCCAAGCATGCAATCTTCTTCTGTATACTCAATCACAAGAATCTCTTTCATAGGAATATGAAAATTTCTATCAACCATGTGTTTTAATTCCAAGATCTTCCCAAAGTGATCAAGCTTCTTCCAGGGATCCAAGCTCTAATACCAATTGTTGAACACCTGGAATACTAAGAGGGGGGGTGAATCAGTATTCCATTAAACCATATAGACATTAGCCATCCAATTAAAACAAATTCAACTGCAATAATGATTGAAATCATAAAACATCCATAAAATCACATGACACATGAACACAATGATTTTTACATGGAAAACCCAAAATGGGAAAAACCACTGTGAGGGTTAGTTCACAATATATTATATCTAGATATAGTATATTACAAAAATGCTTCCTTTAGGTGGACTTAATGCCCATAGAGAATAAGATAGAAGACTTAAGGGGTGGCTCATATCCTAAGGAACTATAAAAAATGCATCTATAATATGTTGGATTATAGTTTCAATGAAGTATAAAATAATATTTGCACCGATCTGGATCAATGCTCTATTATGCTATGCTATGCTCAGCATTCACACACTATGCAATAGAATTTTCACAACTTTGATCAAATTTGCATCATACATGTCACTTTTCTCACATCACACACACACCATACACATCCATCCATCAAAAATTGAAATCAATCTCCTATATATATCCATATTAAGTGTAACTTCAATTAGGTTGGCCTAATTAGAAGTAACACACAAAATTATGGTTGTCGTCCTTAAAACATTTCATCCACATCTCGCACCTTAATTAAAAATTCAAATATCCTTAAGATAGGTCGAGATGGAACCAATATTAGTCTTGCATAAGATTTCAACACACATTAATCCTTCAAATATGTTAGGTCTGCCCCAAATAAAATATAAACACAAAAACTTCCATATGTTTACCCAATTCATCAAACTTGTGACTCAAAACTCGATCTCTCTTTGAATTCCCACTTGACCAACATTTGAAAGCTTACCTTAAGCATTGAAACTCAAAGTGATTATCCATGAAGGAATGCAGAATCTCCCACACTGACATACTGTTCAGAAAATAAGTGTAGGGTGATCCCACATAAGTGGGTTATAATTGCATTAACGAACAAAAATTTCTTGGGCGCTCAAAAAATCTAGGGGGTTTGCTAGAAGGGGGGACAATATACAGTGTTGGACTCTATCATTCATATCTTTTGGAGTACTTCACTAAAAAAATCAAATATTATATATTTAGATACATTTGATGATCATCAAAACACTGTTAGAATCATAGAGTGACGACTCAATTTGCGGTGGAGTGCAGACCCAAAAATTGACACACTGAACCATTATATTATCAAAAGGAACACTTAGCCAAAGTTTTGTATAACTATACTTTCTGAATTGACTTGTTTTTTACAACTTAGGAATACTTCCAAATCATTCTAGAGTGTTCACAACAATGTTGGCATTAATGACAACACTGGATCAAGCAATATATACATGTACCATGCTCATGTTGCAAAACTGCATCAACAATGACAAATTTCCAACAAACTTGACCTATAAATAGCCCAATCTAATAATAAAAAACACTCCTAAGTTTATCTGAAGTAATTAAAGTAATAAGGGACCTACTAATTAATCAATAATTAATTAATTAATAGGTGATTATCTTAATTAATCCAACCTGTACAACATCATTAATGCACATCAATGCTTGGAAATACCAAATTTTGATTTGAGGGAGCTCAAGAAACTCTTTAATGTATTTTGGCATGGATCTAAGAAAAATAATGGCACCCATGTCTCAATTATTGATCGTAGCACTCTTCCATTAGAACATTATCTCCAAGTTGCATTTTGTAGTGAATTTCTTGAGTATTTTCTCTAATTGATCTTGCACTCAAACCCATGAACCATTGATGCTCAAGTATGGTGGGAGTTTAGGAAATTTTCTTTTATGCTTCCTAATTGACCAGATTGAATTTATAGAGGACACTTGTCTACGACACATTGGTGAGATTGTCAACTAGGGCTTCCTTTGTGATAGAGTTTTCGATGCCTCTTTTATTTTAAGAGGCCCGCCATTTATTTTAGGAAGGGAATTCCTTTTATATTTCTCTTTTAGAAATCTTACATTTTCTGTAGTTTCTACAACTACAAATAGGTGCAATGCCTACAAATTAATACAATCTACCTTTTTTCACCTCCTCTCACCTTTTGTATGTTGTGTAAGCTTTTATTATATTCATATGAAATGGATTTGTTGATTTTATAGATATTTGTTATATAATAAATATTTTCATGAAATATATATGGATACCCTCTTCCCTCCTAGTAATTGTCAAATCCCTTACCTCCATATATTAATCCATGAGGCTGCTAATTGGGATTTGTTTGAGTTTAAAAGTGATTTTATCAATTGTTTGTGTTGTTATGGGAAATGAGGAAACTCACTCAAGTCTTGGTACATCACCGTCCTTTCATTTTCTATATTTATTTCTTCCCCTTTTCCTTAGAAAATTAATAGAATAAGATTAGTTTGTAGGTTTAATTTGTGTTGGGTTGGATCAACACGTGCACCTAGGTTTAGTAAAGGATTCAATAATATTTAGAGGTTTAATCTCATTTTCATGGGTACCACACTTTGAGATCATTCTCATTGTGTCACTGGAACACTAAAATAATTTTAGTAAATGGTACAATTTCATGTGACAATAATGAGGTCATGTGAAAAGAGGCACCAAAGTCTACCAGACATGCACCTTTTGATGCATGGGTAGCAAAGGTAGTAATAAAAGCATCACCTTCATCCTAGGAGGATCTCTCATACTTTTCATCATAATATACATTTTTCCTTCTTCTTCTTTTACTCCTGATAGTCTCTTATTATGTGTCTAAATTTTATGCAATTCCAAGATTTTGCCTTGAACTTACCAGGATATTTTACATCTCTAATAGGGCTTGGATCTAGAATTATCTTGCTTCATATCCTTCTAGCATTTTTCCTTTGGATCCCCCACAAATCGCTAAGGATTCCTTAGATGAATCATAACTCTTCCTTCACATTTCTTCAAAAATAAAAGATGCAACCACTTCATCTTTCTTGAACTTGGTGGTAGTGCTCCCAACAACTATAATTAGGTGGTCCCACAAATATAGAAAAGAACACAATAGAGTTATACATCAATACTCCTCTATTTTCACTCTCATAGAGTATAATTAGGTAACTACTATATTGAAGGAGTGTTGTCAACCATAAATCCACCATCCTTCATTTTGAGGGTATACAACTTAATTATTAGGAAATGCTTATTCACCAAGGATTTAGCCTGATAAATTTCTCCTATTTTTTTCTAAATATTTATTGTGGTAGTCTCTTCATTCATATTTAGCAACACTATATCGACCAAAATAACTATAATAAGACCCTTTTATTTTCATCCATCTTGTACAAGCCTTCTTGTGATATAGTTGTAGGTTTGTATTCAAATACAATAGCCCATATATCTTAATCTAAAACACATACTCCATAGTGAGCTTCCATAACTCAAAGTTTGTGCCTATGAACTTTTCCATCTATATCCTTGATGTGTTGTCATATCTTCTTGTAATAAGATAAAAAACCTCTTTATGTAAGCTCCCACTCAAATAAAGATGAGTAAAAAATCCTCTACCCAACACCTTAAATTGGGAGTGTTTAGGCTCTAACACCAAATGAAAGGAATCAAGCTATGTGAAAAATATTTCTACACTAAATTTTTAAGGAGAATGTTGTGCAAATTTTAATATTTTAACAATTATATAAAAAATAAACATATATAAATATAAATTAAATAATATACCATAACACAGGTGTACATGGGGAAAACCCTTTAGAAAGAAAAACTCTACACTCGAAAGCACCTCAATATATTATCTAGTAAACAAAATAGTTACAATACACTTGCAAATCAAGCCTTCATTACGTCGATAGACATAACTCAACAATGGCAGCATGACATATAGGTGGCGAGAAAATTCGTGAAAGAAAAATAAAAATCTACATTCTATTTTCATGTATAATAATTCTATATTGATTTTTTTCAGTTATTTAAAATGGACAGTATCACAACATTCTATTTTTCATTCTTTTTACCATAATAATTTTTGTTTTAATTTTAATTTTGCTAAGAAAAAAAAAGACAACTCGATATCTTTCGATGTATTTTATATAGATTATCTTAAAGATGTATACACTAGTAGGAGTATCACCAACCAAAGATCTAGTGGAATTCTAACAACTTAACAATATTATAAAAATTTACACAAAACCTTCATCTCAAGAACCTAATATATAGGAGATACAATACATGAAAACATCAAATGGTAATTAGAAAGGCATGAGTTAAAACCAGCCAAAAACTGGTGCCCAAATCTCAAATTTCAAGATGAGCCCACAAGCTGAAAAATATCATATTCCTTCCATTTGTCCTAACTTTATTATAACCCAATCACCAAATTAGACATTCCTTTTTGGTTTCATTATCTCCATCCAAATATGGCTTATTATGTGTCATAAATAACTTCATAAGTTGGTCAATGAGTGTAATTAACCTTACATCTCTTTTATGTGTCATAAATATTTTTACATTTCCTATGCAAACTTTCAAAGACCTTAATTTTTTTTATCTAGGAGGATGATCAGGCCCATTCAAAAAATAGATCTCGAAGATACCTACACAATAGGCACCCCCTTGACAACGTTGAACACCCTAGAATATTTATTTTGGAAAAAAATAACTCTATAACCCAAACATTAAGCTTTTATTTTTATAACTTGAAAATTACACTTTTGTAATCTTATCATTAGGAGTAAGGTTGAGACATCTTTCCTAACAAATAATACTAGAGGTGTTAGACTTGGTAGAGGTTTTCATCCAGTATTTCTCCTTGAGGAGGGATCTATTTTACTTTGAAAACATTTGGGATTTTTTCACATGCCTAGGACCTAATTAAGATTAATTTCATACATGGATACACAATTTGTGGGAGATTTGAGGTAATATATTTGCTAGGTGAATATAAAATTATTCAAAAGGAGAATCAATATTGATGTCCATTATTTATAAAATAGTAGCTATTGAAGCAAAAATGAGGACTTAAGTATCAAAACTTGTGGGAACATTGATTTGAGTTATATTGGCATCCATAGAGTTAATTGTTTGCAGTGGATTTTCACCCATGAACATTGGGGAAAATCTCTCATAGAAAGGACATAGGAAGGGATCTAAGTACTTATATACAAGGACACACACTAGGCCTCCTAGGAATTCAGGCCTTATGGTTATGATCACTACTTGCTAGATACAATGTAAATGCAAATAAGAATGTGCATGCCAATTTTTCTCGTACCTAAGAAGAGCCAATAGATAGGGAATTGAAACTTCAACAATATGCTTTCAAATAACTATAAGATAGCCTCCAGAGAAGGATGAATTCCTTTTCTATTCTACACATATTTAGAAATTGGCTATATGTGTGCTACTACAATGACTAAATGATACAAAATATAGACTACTTTGATGACTAACATATCCTATGATAACTAGTTAAAGGAAAATATATATAAAGAGGATGAGGATTTGGGATGGAGACTAGGTTAGATAAATAAATAAAGGGGTAGGTAGAGAAGCACCAAAGAAAGTCACCCTATTAACTTTATCTATGATATGCAATCAACTTTTCTCTACAAAAAATATGGGCCTATGGTGGGGCTAGACCACTTGTATTACACTAACCTACCTATACATATAATAACATTTTTTAGTATTTATGTCTAATAGATATTTAAATACACAAAAATAATTTACTTTAGTTTGGGGTGTAAGCAAATAGACAAATGTGCACATTTTTTTTAGGATAAAATCAAAGGGAACTCTTTGATATAAGTAGTAGAGAAACATAAAATGCTAAAACACTTGTATTTCCTACAAGTTAATAAATCCTGACCAACTGAATCTTTACTACTAAAGCGTGGAGTTGATTCTATATTAAAAAAAAAAAAAAAAAAGATATTTACAAGAGTGCATATCTTATATTTTATACAAATATGAGAATCCTTGTGCAAATACAACCAACGAAGCAAGAGAACATTATAAAGGAATAATGAATGAAGAAGATGGGGAGGAGACAAATATGAAATGAGTTGAGACACCTTTCTAATGATCTTCAACTAGCACCAAATTGGTGGACAAGAGGTAGCACACACAAGTAGTTAAGAATTTTAGTTGCGAGTATTTAGAGCCATGATGTTATCTTATGCATGCAAATGCCACTTATCACATTTGAGAGTGGAGGGATTGTATGATATGAAGGAGAATGAATCTTGAAAAAGCATGATAAATATTAGGGGGTAAAAATAAATAATCAATTGTTGAGAGGAGAAAGGTATGTGCTAGACATGAGATGGAATGTGTCTCATTAGAGAAGTGCTTATCTAACTAGAGTGTTTAAACATATTTTGAAAGAGTGGAATATATTGAGGAGTAATGATGACTCCCTCATGAAAATCATGACAGAGTGGTTCCAAATCCATATTACAAAGAAGAAATTTGAGAAGTTTAGGATGGTTGGGTGCCACCTTCAAATCTCATGTAATGTAATAGTGAATGGCTATGGGTATGGTGATGATATTGTGTAGTAAAATATTATTAAAAAATAAAATTATATAGCACGATTTGTGGTTTGATTTATTATAACATTAATTTTTAATTTTGGTTTTATGAAACTATGATATGGAAGTCTTTTTCTATGTGCTAGATATTATGTAGACACACAAATCTAAGTCTTTTGTGTACCCAACAAACTTTAGACGAGAAAATGTCAACCTCTTAATAGAAAATAAAGTATAGGGCAAGAAGGCAATAAACAAGTCCACACCCAAAAAATGAAATGACCTATTATAGACACTAACAATAAGATTTGCATTAATTATTCCCTTAGTAATGATTGCCAACAAAATCTGAAAACACGGACTTGCTTGTGCTTAAGTTATTATATAGTTAAAGATAAATTAAACATAATATTAATATTTTATAATAATTATTAATAATAATAGGGACTTGTTGGTTGTTTTTACTGTAACGAGGTTTATCTTCTATTCTACCTATAAAATTGCCAATTCTAATCGAGGGCAGCTCAAAGGACTTGGACCAACTGATGAGGATTTAACAATAAACCTCCTACACTTCGGGCTCTGCAAAACCTAGGAGGGTGGTCCCTAAGTGTTTATAATCTTTGCACCGAACTTATAAATAATCATTAACAATTAACAGATAATCCCACTTAATAGCCCAACAGAATAGGATAATATTGAACTGAACTGCCTTTTCATTAGTAATACCAACTACTTGGAGCATGAGATAATTACAACAATATTTCACAACTTAAGATAGTCATTTAATTTTCAACTTGGTAGCAAGCTCTAAGAAAAGACAAGCATACACAAAACCTCATACACACATACAATTTAGACCAGTGCCATATACCATTGGGGAGTCAAGTTCACAAACATTTAAAATTCCATGATAGGTTCAAACAAATACAATATAAGATATTCAACAAAAATTGCCTTACAACAGCATCAATTTATATCCTAACCCAATACTTCTTACCAAATCCCTTTATAAACACATCCATCTATAACTCCAATCAAGCATTTTAATTAATTCATTGAATTAAAGCCAAAATAGAGGTCATACACACCACAACAGTGAGATGAACACAATAACCCTTGATTATATTATTCAAAATTATGATATGCTTATACAAAGGAGAGATGTGAGCTTGAAATGAATCATGATAACTCAAATGCTAGTACTTTTATGAAACATCAAACCTTCATAAACCCAAAACCCGATTATAGAATGACACAAAACCTAAATTGCATTTACATTGGAACAATCAGGCATTACAACTTGCTCTGCAACTATGCTTAGGCTCGACTTCAACCTATTTAACTTGCCAACCCCAATTTCTAGCCTCAAAATCCTTCTTATAAGGAATGAAGGAGCAAACAAGCATCAGGCCAGTAATTACACACGTCGCTAGTCAATTGGACCGCCTCATGACATTTCAAAAATATGATTACAATCACCAAGTCCCAGAGCATCTTCTTGTTAATTCCACTCATTAGGGAATTGTTGCTGCATTTGCCAAACCTCAAAACCTGTACAAAAAATCCGCCACAAAGACAAAACCATAATGAGTTGCAACTATAACCACTGAGTTGTTAGTTGTCGATAGTAGGCACAGTTTTACTCCTCTTCGGTTAAGTACTTGTCCACCCATTTCTGATACTCTTCATCCGTTGGCCAATCAAAATTCACCACCTCATTCACCTTAGTATTGTAAGGTGTAAATTTCACTGCAACTTGATTGGCCTCTCTTTCAAAAGACTCTAAGAATGTGTTGGTATTAATTATTTTATCCATGCTACTTACCAACAAATCATAATTAGAATCATCACAAATCAATTTGATTTTTGCATTAATAACTTCTTCTGCCCTTTCCTGCCACTGTTGCAATGTTTTAACATTTCCTTGTGCATCAGTGATGTCTGAAAAAAAATTATCATTCCAATCATCAAAGCTCTTTACTAGCTCCCTAATTCTTCTACTCAAATCATCAGGTAGGGCCTGGAATCCCTTCAATGATTTCACAAATATTTGAGTAGCCTTCAATGACTGGGGCCTATTGTTTGCATCAAACCTAGAAGCCTTATACATAACATCTAGATCATTGGCCCTAGGGATCCACTTCTCAGCCAATGGCAAAACTATTTCTCGATCCCTATTGATATTTTTTATTCCATCCAAAAATAAAGAATACAAAGAATGTACATATGGTAATCTACCATCCACCCTCTCATTTAAATGCCTCAAAACTGTGTCCACCACCTCATTTTGTTTGGAAGTTGCATCATCCTCACTTGCCTTTAAGGCAACCTGTAATTTTGTGATCTTATTTAATATTTGCTTCTTGGTGGGATCCATAGAATACTCCACTTCATCTTCAACTGGCCCCGATATAGGATTGAGAGTAGGTGGTTGGATGGGGGATCCTGGAGTAGAAACAATTGGAGTAGTAGAGGGAACTGATCCTAAAGTAGGAGGTAATGCTCTGATACCAGGAGAACTAGAGGATTCTCCCACTTGCCCATATTTTAGCCTATCTACTTTAGATTGCAGCTCAACATTCCTTTGTTGCATCCTACTACATTCTCCAATTATTATGTTGTACTTCTCCATCAAACTCTTCTTTTCAACCTCTTCTCTCTCAGTTGTCTTTTGGGCCAATTTGGCCACATTAATTGTCATGCTTGTAGCTTATGTTGTTGAAGTTTCAGAAGCTCTCTTGATAATTAGCCCTCCCCTTAGGTTTGGACTAATATCTGTTACATTTGGTTTTCTTCCCTGGGGTGCCAACACCCATATGGCCAGAGTTTCGTACTCCTCATAGAAGGAAAAATATTGAAAAGGTGCCTTAACCTCTTTTTCACTATTTTGTATAGGATGCTTGGAATGCTACAGCATCGACTATGTCCCACTCAGGAAAAATTAGGACACCAACCTGAGTTACAAGTCTCCTTCCTTCCTTAGGAGTGATTTTTTTGAATTCTTCCATCAATTCGGCCTTGACCTCATCATCATTCTCCTGCTCAGACCTATTAGGTCTTGAATATCTCCTTCTCTTGCATTTATCCTGGTATTCCTCTAGTTTCATCCTCCAAATTAGTTGCAAGAATACAAGAGTCTTCACAAAAGCATCATCATCTAAGAATGCTTTGCAGGCCTCCATCCTAGCATCCTATACACATTGCCCCTTTATATCCATATCAGACAACACAAATTGTGTTTATCTAGGAGGGGAAGGGATACCAACCTTCATGTCTTGATCAGTCACAATTATCTCATCCATCAGAGCCTCTCGTGTTTCCTCAATATTTTGCCTCTTAGGGTGTGGCTTTGATAGTAGCACTGCAGGATCACTTCTTGGTGGTGAATCTAAATCCACAATCCTTATTCCTTTAGGTGCTCTGATCCTTGGGGTTGGCTATGATGATGCTTTCACTATTTGTTTTCCCTTCCTACCCCCCTCATCCTCCTCACTGCTATCATTCCTCTTTCTCTTGTATAGAGGTTTATCAACTGGGGGCTGATGAATTGGCCTTGTTTCCTCAAGCCTCTCCTCTGATCTTTGAACTCAAAATTCCATTTCCAAATTGACCTTCTTGGTCATTAAGGTGCCCATGATCCCTTTAAAATTATCCAACAAGAAATAAATTCTCTTGTGGAATGGAGTAAACTCCATTAATGAATCATATTTGGATCCATTTTGTGCACCATGGCCAGCAAATTCTCATAGGCAATCCATTTTTCTTTATTCAATTCCTGCCTATTCAAATCAAACTCATTTTTTATTAGGTCCTCAGGAAAGTTGAATTCATGTACAAATCAACCACCTTTAATTCGTTGCCTGAACAAGGCAAAGAATCCCTCAAGGTCATATTGCCTCCTAGATCCACTCTTCAATGATAGTCATCAAAAGAACTTCCAAACTGGACCCATCCTCCTTTGGAAAAGACAAAATTTGAAACAACAATATAATCGGGGAACAAATTCCCTTTTCCTCTCCCCGTCAGGTTGTCTTCAAGAATACAACCTAGTTGCCAAATGACCTCGACAAATCCCATTCTTGATGGTACATTATATGGGAGAATGTGAGGGGCTCCCTAGAAACCAAACAGCCTTAGGACAGTGCTTACGGGGTATAAGATGATGTCACCCCAATTGTGGTAGACCTTTAAATCAGGCTTCCTCACCTTTGGTCGGAGGAAGTCATGAAAATCTTAAGGAACTCTTGGTAAATTTACCACCAACCTAGCTCTGAGTCTAGAGGCAAAGCAGTTATCAAACTGCAGAAAGCTGTCACTTCCCCTATTGTAAGATAAATTTGCACTCCAAACCGGCACTGGTAACCTTTCTCCATTCACCTCTTGCCTCAAATCCATCTTCTCTAAGAAGAAGTCAGAATTCTTGTATAGGAACATATGCATTAACAGGGAGTACCAAAAGAAAGGAGTGCTAACATCCCCCACAAGGAACTTTACCAAACCATCATGTGTCTTTTCTACAAGAAAAGATGCATACTCATACACCATGGAGAAGTTGGGATGTTGAATTTGAGCCCCCATGAACATATATGCAATGTGCATCACTGTATTTGGGTTGAATCCCAAAATCTGGCACAATGAATAAAATGTTGCCAAAAAATGATTAGCAAAACAACTTAGCCTAAAAGGCTCCTGGTCATTTGGGCTTATATGAATCGTTGAACTGCCTACCCTGGCTAGGTGAGGAGGAAGTAACTTTAATTTGAAAAGAGGCTTAGACCTCGCATATTCTTGCTTCATCTCTTCAAGATCAATGGGGGCCAAGAATGAGCTAGACTCACTCAAATCAAAAACCTGTTGAATTTAATCTGCACTTATACTTAGTAGAATCCCGCCATCATTATCCCTAATTACCCTTGTAATTCGGTCATAACGTGCAACCACTGCTCTGAGTAGGTCCACGTCAGGAAAAACATTCGACACTGCTAGTTTCCCCATGTCGTATCTCCAGCCATTAGAAAAAGGGTGGGGTAGGTTTATTTGTCCATACCATAGCCTGAACATTTCCAGACCTGTCATTGGAACCCTAGCATCTGTAATATTATAGTTTTTGCACACTAGTCCCTCGCCCAGGCTTCTTCCATTCATTAAAACCAAACCCCTTCTTCTATCATTTGTCAATAGTGGGAGTTGATCCATAAAATCATCATATAAATTCCTTTGCAAATAATCAACATGGCCAAAGTGTTGCTTTGGTAGCGCCATATCAAACAACTTGGGCTTCCTTAAAATTCAAATTCTTGAATAAACTAGGGCTACCCAAAAAACAAAATTACAACAAAATTATGCAATTTCCAACAATTCAAACGAACAAGTAACCCTACAACTATAATCAACAACCCCCTGACCAGCACACTACAAATTTTCACAAGAATCCCAGTCAAAATAAACCAGTGATACAAAAAGTAACTCACGGGATTTCGCACCTTGCAGAGAACCAAACCTTCACTGTAATTGATTGAAAAACCTTATCTCTGGCTCTGAACTACTTCAAAAACACTTGAATGCTTTTCTGGTGAAGATAGAATGAAATCAAATACTTTATGTCAATTGAATTTAGCCAGTAGATGTCTCATCCGCCATTAAAGCCCATTTGCATGTCGTGCCAACGACTCCAATTGCGTTTGATGTGAATCTAAACCTCAGTCATTGATCTTTTGTTTTTGTCAGATCATCAAACGACTACCTTCAAAAGGATGATGTAACCTCCATGTCAATGTCGAGGGTCCACCACAATATGCAGCTCTAAAGGGATACACATGGCGCTCGCCCGTGATATTGCAATCACTAAACACCCCGCATCTTTGGATCCTGCGATGGCGGGAAACCGTTGATTCCCACCATCGACGATCGTGTTCACTCACAACAGTCAACAACACAAAATATAATCGTTGAGCAAAATTTCATCAAGATTAAAACACCGTCGTCAATCTCGATCACATGCATCTCACAGCTCTTTTAGTAACCCACCTTTTAATGTATTGAAAATCGATACAAATATTAAACACTTTATTAATCCTTCTTCGGCATCGACAATCAAGACATGTGGCACTTACCCGTGATATCGCAATCATTTGAAACCTAGCAGTGATGTCATCATGAGATCGTGGGGAATGATCATGATCAACCGTAGGATGATCAAGGGTCTTTAAAATATACTCCCTGCAAAATAAGATAGTTATTAGAAGGGGAAAGGGGACATCGCCTAGGCCGACGACAAACGATGGCATAAGGTTGTTCTTAAAGCATGGGGCACGAGCCGAACCAGACTTAGGAAATAATAAAGTCGAGGTGAAATATTAACACAATGTATTAAAGGGGCCCGACCTAGATGAGTCAATGGGGCATAAGTCGTTTTAAAACCTCCCCAAAAAGGTAACGATGAAATAGATCCAACCTAGGGTTTAAGATAGAACATTAGGATTTCATGAAGGCAAAATAAAACCCCAACCCTAAGCTTCTCTTGAATAGCATGACAGACCAGTAATGCTGCAGAAAATTAATGGAACTCAAAGAATGAAATTTGAGGCTCCATCATCAGCTCCAGTTGGAGACGTTCATTTCACTAGAATGAAGCGAGAGTAACAAAAATCTCAGGTTGAGTAGACCAATTACAGAGACAACCAAAAAAGAGGATTATCTGAACAAGACAATCTAACCAAAAAGAAACCTACAACTAACATATATACAAACCTAAACTATTGTTCATGGAAAAAATACTTCAGCTGAAGTATAAATTCAAGAATTGTCCATGAACTGGAAATTCAAGGATCTCACTGGTCATTTCTTGGAGGAAATATGAATCACCCCCCATTTATTATTCTCCAGGAATGGACCCAATTAGATTGCATCAAATTTACCATGTTTTCCTTTGTCTTCCAACCTGGCATTCCACATCAAAACCATATCTCCATTTTGGAAACTCCTTGCAGTTGTCCTCTTATCATACAAATTCTTTACCTATAACTGCAATTTGGCATTTTTCATCTGAGCTTCGCTCATGGTCTCATCTAATTCTATGAGAGCTTCCACTCTCAACTACATTTCATTATCATACATCTGGAAAAATTTATACATTTCAATCAGGTTATTCTGGGGCAACCTTGCATTTATCCCATAGACTAAATCAAATGGGGCACAACCTTTTGCCTTCTTCACAGTTACCCTGGCTGCCCAGATTGCTAATTTCAATTTAGAATCCCATGCTTTCTTATTTTGATCTAGGATTCTCTTGATAATCTTCATTAAGATTTTATTGCTTGATTATGCTTGTCCATTTCCTTATGGGTGGTAAGGTGATGAGTAAGAGACTTGGATGCCATACTTCTCACAAAAATCCATATATTCTTCAAAACTAAAACACATTGTATTATCTGACACAATCTTCTTTGGACATCTGAATCTAGTCACTATATTATTCATTAAAAAGTCAATTACCACCTTACTAGTTGCTTTCTTTGTTGGAATCGCTTCCACCCACTTGGTAAACTAATCTGTGGCCACCAATATCCATGAATTCCCCCCACTGGATTTACATGCTATCTCTCCTACAAAATCAATACCCCATTGTTGGAATGGAGATTGTACTACAACTGGTTTTAAAGGTAAGTTACCAGAGAATTTCAACTTACCAGAGAAACGCTGACAAGCATCACATGTCTTCACTAATTGGTGTGCATCCTTAAAAATAGTAGGCCACCAAAACCCAACCCTCATTACTTTGTGTGCAGTAGTTTTGACCATATAATGCCCTTCACAAACTCCACTATGCATTCCATTCAAGAGTTCTTTTGCTTGATCTTGGTCTACACATTTTAACATACACCTCCATTTCTCCACTAGAGCTTTCCGATTATGATAACATACTTGATAGCATGTAACTTCAATTTCCTCTTTTCATTTTCATCCAAATCATTAGGACATTTCATCTTTTGTAAGTAATAGATCACACCTTTGTACCAATCAGAATGGTCCATGTCACATATGTGTGATATGTCTTCTTCTTCAAGCAAATTTATTTGATTTGCTTCTAGATTATTTTGGGCCATAAGCTTGGCCAATCCTTGTCCTCTCACCAACTTGGTAATCTGGATTTCAATGTTGAATTCTTGGATCTTGTTGATCCATCTACATCTTCTTCCTGACACTTCCTGTTGTGTAAAAATGTCCTTCATAGCAACACTGGGTACATAGGCAATTACAGTAGCTCCCATCAAATATGTTCTGAAAGTTTTTACTGCTTTTATTAGTGCATATGCCTATTTTCATTTATGTCATATTTAAGCTTTGCATCCTGTAAGGACTTGCTGAAAAAGGCTATAGGTTGTTCAAAACCCTCAACAGTCTTTTGTAATAACACAATTGCAATTGTGTGGAATGAAGCAAATGAGAAAATTTGCAAGGGTGTGGAAAAATTAGGGGTTCTTAACATAGGAGCTTCCTTTATAGCTTGCTTAATGGCTTGGAAATCTTGCACTGACTCTTCTTCCCATTCAACCCCTTCTTAAGCATCTTAGAAATAGGGCGAACTATCTCAACAAAATTCGTAATGAACCTCCTCAATAAATTTATCTGTCCAAAGAAAGACTGTATTCCTTTGACATTTTGGCATTGTGGAACCCTATCTATTGCAATTACCCTCTCTGGATCAATCTTGACCCCATCCTTAGAAACAATATGTCCTAACAACTTCCCTTCCTTTACTCCAAAAACACATTTCTTTGGATTTAAGGAAATACCATATTCCAATGCCCTACATAACACTTTCTCTAAATGTTCACAATGGTCATCTTCTTTCTTGGAATATGTTGTCAGAACATCCTGATAAATCACCAAAAACAAGTTAATAAAATCTAAGAATGCCACATCCATTGCTCTCTAGAAAGTAGCCCCTGCATTTGTTAAACCAAAAGGAATTCTCACATATACATAAGTTCCCCAAGGTGTAGTGAAAGTTGTCTTAAATTGTTCAGACTCCTTAACCATGACTTGGTTATAGCCAAAAAACCCATCCATCATAGACATTAGCTCATAGCCTGTCACCCTCTGCAACATGGCTTCCATATTTGGTAATGGGTAATTATCTTTTAATGAAGACACATTCAAATTTCTGAAATCCACACATAACTGGATGTCTCCATTTTTCTTTCTCACAAGTACCAAATTTGAGACCCAAGATGGATGTCTAATTGGTTTGATGATCCCTGCATTTCTTAACTTCATTAGTTCCTCTTGCATTTTTGGGGCCAAGGTAGGGTTAATAGGTCTTTGCTTTTGCCTAAAAGGCTTAGCATCACTACTCAAAGGAATTTCATGTTGAAACAATCTTGCCTATAAGCCTTAAGATCGTCATAAGACCAAGAGAACACATGTCTGAATTTTCTTAACAAATCAATCAACATCTTTCTCACCTTTAGTAACAATTTATTTCCAATATACACCTTTTTTGGTGACGCATTTGTTCCAAGGTTTATTTCCTCTAGGTAATCAGGATGGGAAGCAACACAATTTTTCTTCGTCTTGTCCTGGTTATCAAACATTCTTTCAAGAAAAACTAAACCTTTAGGAATTGTGTTAGTTTTTAATTGAATAACTTCATTCCCAAACACAACATCCTTACCATCAATTTTTTCAACAAAAGCTCCAAAATCAATTTCTTGACTTTCATACTCATCCACACAACTTAAGAATCTCAATATATCATCATCACTGTCAAAAACTTGCTAGTTCTTGATATTATCAAGAACAGATGGTCTGGTTTGCACTTCAACCTTTGAAATCCCAACATAATTTATATCGTCTGGTCTCAATGCAATATTTGCTAGCAAATCTGCCACCTTATTGTGGCCTCTCTCCATCCAATTTATACCAAAAGCATCAAAGTACTCTAATTCATCCCAAAAAACATTTCTATACAGTTTCAACCTTTTATTTGACACATATATGGACCTGACTTGGGAAATCACAAGCTTAGAATCTCCAATTACCTTGAGCTTCTTGATCCCATGTTTTTGAGCCAATCTAAACCCCAATAACAAAACTTCATACTCAACCACATTGTTAGTGCACTCAAATAACAGAGTGAAAGAGAACCTGAATGTCTTTCAACTCGGAGACCTTAGCAACACTCATACACCAGATCCTTCCTTTGAACTTGTACCATCAAAATACATAGTCCACAAATCATTAGATTCTGATAAATGTTCAACTTCTGTATCAATTGGTGCAACAGGTCTATCACAATTACTAGGGGGTTCCTTAGCCCTGAACTCATTTATGCCACAGTCAGTAAAACCTGTAAAATTCTCAGTTGGATCATGCTTAATCATATGGGGCACCTTGGACTCTCTTTCAATGTTAACATATTTTCCATCAATGTAAAAAGTAGCAAATGACAAATCACATTGCATGTTACCTCCCATTGACGCACTCCAGTTCCTTGACAAGAGCATCCCAAAATGAGGAGGGATGTTTGCAACTAGGACAATCATGGCCAAAACCTTATCAAGGTATTGGGTTAGTTTATAAGGCAATGCTTTAATGGTCCCAATAATTGGCACTTCTCTTCAATCTAATGCATAGAATTTACCTTGATTAGTGTCTACTATTAAGTCCATTGCTTCCATAATCTTGAATGGCATAACATTATTGGAGGCCCCTGAGTCTATCATACAATTTCTCAGAGTCTTCCCATTTATATCAACACTCAGGAAAAAGGGAGTTATGTTCTCAAGGCACATATTGATGGAATTCCCTAGATATACAGGGGGGATTTGTGTTACAATTCCCTCCACTTCTTTCTCTTTTATTTCTTCCTTTTCCTTGGCTTCTTTACAATCTCCTTGTTCAATTTTACCACTAGGAATTCCAGTAATCAGGGCTATTGTTTTTTCTTTATGCTCATCTATTCTTATCATCTCCCGCCAAGGTACAATAACTTTAACTTGGGACAATACTTGAAAAATGTCTAAGGGTGTGTACTTAGGCAGGTTAGGAATCATACCTTCACTAGTTTCTTTATTTTCCAATTGTTGCTTTCCTTCCGGTTTCTTTTGCTTTGCTTCTGGAGTAGACTCAACAAACTTGGTAATTGTAGACACATAAAAATGACCTAGGCCTGCAAGCTCTATTTTTAATCTCTTTCTTCTTGTGGATGCTAAAATCTTACACATGGATTGTATAGATTTAGCCATCCTCATAAAATAACATAAATCATTGACTCCAAACAAAATGATAAAATTAAGATAAACATGCAATGGAGAAAATGAAATACAACCTATTCTATGGTGGATTGGTGCCCTCCATGAAGATGTGAGAGAGCCCTTTCCCAATCCCTTTCTAAGCCAAATGAAATAGAAAATGAGTTGCTTATGAGCTCAAGTTGCCTATAGTTTAGATGCATTCAAAATGTAGTTGTATTCAAATGTAGATTGTAGATGATGAAGAGCAAGATTGATTCTCAAATGAAGAGAGTAACCTTGCATGAAGTGTGTTGTTTTGAACGAGAGAAGATGCATTGCATTTATAGATTCAAGGGTAGGAGATTGAGTGATTTTGATGAATGTGGGATAATTCACAAACCAATGACAAGGTGCCACTTGTCAAGTTGTGAGAGGGTGAGGAATGTGCAAGTCTTGGCCAATGTGCCAATTTCAAATTTGAATTTTGAAGTGACTTGTTTAGGGGGGATGAAAGGTGCAATAAATGCCATGTTTGACTTGTGCAAATAGCATTTAATACCTTGTTGGAAGGGACAAGTCCTTTTGGGGGGAAGATTCAAATTGGAAGAATATTCCATTTTGATGCCATTTTGAATGTAATTAGAAGAAATAATAAATCAAATAAATGATTTATTGGTGCAAGTGGGTGGGTTAGTTAAGAGTTTGGATTTGACTCTAGTCGAGTCAAAAGCTAGAGAATGGTAATTATGATTAGAAGTTAGTTAATGTAGATTAATTAACTTGGATGATATTAGGAGGTGACATTTGATTAAATCGGTTTGATTTATTAAATCAAATGAGAAAAACATAAGGATTAAATAATTTGATTTATTTAATGAACCTTAGGAAATTAATCAATAAATTGTCTTAATTGATTAATAGGAGAATTCGATGCACGATGTTAGATTTGCATGTCTACACTTCTTAGCATACTTGACCCACTTTCGACTATTAATTAAATAATTCATAATTATTTAATTAATTCATATTTGTTTATTCTTCATGATTATTAAATAAATAAATTGTAATTATTTATTTAATGTGTCACTAATTGCCTAAAGTCTTTCTATAATTAAATAAATTTCTTAATTTATTTAATTATCTTTGTCCACTATGTCTTCCTGATTATTAAATAAATAATTTTTATTTATTTTATATGTCACTAATTAAAAAGTCCTCTTATAATAAAATAAATTCTTTATTTTATTTAATTATTGCCACCTTCACATTCCCCTCATTTTAAATAAAATCATTTATTTAAAATAATCCCACCACCTAAATTAAATAATTTTATTATTTAATTTCTCCTATCACCTCTTTTATTGTGCTCATTTTAAATAAATCTTATTTATTTAAAATAAGTCCCACATTATAAATTCCCTCTTTTAGTAAATAATTTAATTTAAATTATTTACTGTCACATGACCCCACCCCTTTTGAATTAAAATAATTTTTAATTCAAAAAGTCAACATCCCCTCTTGAATCAAATAATTTTAAATTATTATTTGATTCTCCAACAACTTCGTTTTGTGTGCCTTATCACATGCATTGTCAACCCTTGATTTAATTTTTCTAAAAATCAATCTTGTCCATTCATTTCGAATTTAACCTAATATTGCCCTAACCCTAATTGTGGGTTGTCATGTTGAATCTTGTCCACAGATTCTAGGGCATTTATCAATCTTTAATCTCTTTATACAAAATTGCATTTTCTATAAAATGTCAATTTTGTCTCATATCTATCCCTGGCTATCCATTATTGTCTCTCTCTCATATCATCTTGCATTGTCTTATTTTAGAAATCTCTTATCATCTTGCATCTTTATATTTTTAGCATTGTTACTTTCATTCATCATAGCATATTTAGGATTTCATTTGACATATCTTAGACATTGTAGATGCTTACTAGTTGCAGTAGGGCATAGTATTGCATTTAGTTGCCAAATCCTTCAATATTTGCTTAGGGCTTGTCATTTCTATTGGCTTGCTCTTCTTAAATCTGAGGGCAAACAATTTATTTTCAGCAAATTAAGAAGGTGTAATGGAGGTTAGTCATGGAGGATGAAGACAATCTATGAGATTGTTCATCTATTCCTTTGCACTCCATTACCTACTTTGGGTTTTTATATTTATGCATATTACATTGCTAACACTAGAAAATTCCCATTGTTACAGTAATCACTTTGGTCTTTACCAACAAAGGAGTAACATCTCCACTAGGCTTTTGGATCTCAGTATTTTTCACCCATGTCTTGTCATTCTTGACCTCCTTGATTTTGACAACATCATTTTTACTATCCTCTTTCGCACCCTTATTTTTATCTCGTAGTTCCTTGATGAAAAGGCCAGTAGGCTTGCCCTGCTAACCACCCATAGTTCTATTTCTTAGTTGTAATGTACTTCTCATCTGAGCAGCCATCTCCTCAGTCAACTGGGAAATCTCATCTTCTGATGGTCTCCTTAGAGACATTGGATCTTCACTGTGCTCCATATTGCAGGCATGATTGTCAAACTCACCTTCCTCATCAGAAAAAATTTGTTGATGGTAGATTTCACTTCTTTGTCGTTGATTATTCACATCAACTTCTTGTAATTCTTCATCAGGAATAAAATTCAACTTCATCAATATATGACCGGGCCATACAACAATCAACATCATTATGTTCAAAATCAAGAGTCTTCTCATGAGTATCCTCTTCTTTTTTCCTTTTAGCTTCAAGCAGTTGGGCAACACCACAATAATTTTGATCATGTGGATGTTTACACACCTCACACCATGGTCTATCTTGTGCTAGATTTACATAATTCTTCTGCAAAGGATCTGGGGTCTGCTGATCAATTTTAGGCTTCTGGGCTGGTATATTGGTTTTCCATCCTTCCAATTTGTATTGTAGGGATAATTTTGTAGTCTAGGAGGTTTGTCATTTTTATTATACTGTTGCTTATTGTTTCCAAGACCCTTCTCTTGCTTAGCAACAATATATTTTATATCCTTCAAAGTGCTTAGGACCTTATCCCATTTATCATCATCCTTAGGGCCTGCAGTAGAGACTTTCTCAGTTTTATCCCTAGGATTCTTCAAAAGAGTAGGCTCTTCCCTCCTACCATATTTTCCAGAAGCTTTCCTATTGCTTTCAATATTAATGGATGCTCTGAAAGCATCCCTCATGGTTTTAGGGTCTTTATCTCTGAGGGGATAAACCATTTTAGCATCAAAAGCATTGAAATACGTAGTTAAACAAACATTTTCATCAAGTCTCATCACCTGAAACAACTTATACATCGCCTTTTGAAATCTCAGGTTAAACTCTGTTGCAGGCTCATTAATTGATTTCTTGATGGTGTTGAGTTAATTCAAGATGAAACTACCATTAGTCTTATCGCCATATTTTTCTTTGAAACATTTTTCAAACTCTTCCCATGAACCAATACTAGCATTTGGTAGACCTCTGTACCAATCCCTTGCACCATCAATCAAATATTGGTTAAACAAATTCATTACTACATCCTCACATTCAACTTCATAATCATTCAACATATCCATGAAGGCTTTCAAATGTTCCTCAGCTAAAAAAGTATTATTCCTAGAGAACTTATTCATCTTTTCTCTTAACTCATCTGGGATGGGATTTGGGTAACCCAGAATACCATCAAAGAACAATTTCCTATATCTTTCCAATTGTATAGGTCTCCTCTAAAATAGTCCATCAATTTTCTAAGAGTCCTCACCATACCGTATATTTTGAGTTTTAGGACCATCTTGATGTGGATTTATAAACTTGGTTGCATGAATCTTTGGGCCAGAGTTATTTGTGGTATTCTCCAGACTAGGTTTAGGATCATTTTAAAAAAAATCCCAGTGACCTGATGAAGTTGTAGCTTGTGCAACCTCATCCATACTTGACATTCTTAGGAAACTTATTTTCCTTTTCTTTTCTGCATTTGCAGCCTCAATTTCAGTCCTCTCTAACTCGTCTGTTAGAGCTTCCCTTTCCCTCCTAACCTTTTCCAAGGAATTTTCTATTTGTGATGACACATGTGAAAGGGGATCTTTCTTAGGATGGTGAGAATTCATCCTCTCATTTATCTTGATCCCTTCAGCCTTCTATTTTCCCTTGTCCAAAATAGGTTTCAGATCTGGATTGCTTGATTTGGGCTTAATAAGGTTCAAGGTTTTTGGGTCTGCAGGCTTGGATTTGACCTCAGCGTGGCCTACATGACTTACTTTACACACCGACTTCACCTCCTTATCAAAAATTTACTGTACAACAGGACCCTCCTCTTCTGGGTCCGATCTACTTTGGTTCAAGAGTTTCATGGTCGCTAGTTGTCTAATCAATCTATCCCTTTCAATGACAACATACATCAGTTTTGCTTTCTTTTCTTTATCCTTTTTTATCCTAAGCACAACTTGCTTTTGGATCTCTCGTTTTAAAGAACTAATATCCCCAAAAACATCAAGGTCAGGCAAAGTCATGTCAGAACTTGATGTTTCACTTAAGTCTATCAGGTTTTCTTCTTCTTGTCTAAATAATAAAGGGGTTCCATCATCTTCAGTAGGAGGAGGAGGCACATCATTGGTGCATTCTCTATGATGGCTTCAACTTCTACTCCTACTTCTTCTCTCCCTTTATTATGACAAGCTACATCCTCTTGAACAAGTGTATTAAATAATGCATCAAAAAATCCACAACTATTTGACTCAGAATGTCTAGATACGTGTTCAAAAGTCTCAGGGATAGGATGTAGAGATTTACTTGTACCTTGGTGTACAGATTTTGTGATAGGGGAGAAACATTGCTAGTTTTTGGTTTCTTCTTTATCCAGTCCTTCTTCTTCATCTTAGGAAGTTCACCTTCCAATTTTTGTTTTGGGTGATTCTTTACGAATGACCTGGTGTTCTTCATATCTCCTCGCTTGTCCAAGATCTTTTAATTCGTATTAAATCTTCAAATGAAATGCGCATTGGTGAAGAGACTTCAGAGGCACCACCCAATTATCTTGGGAAAAACCAATTGTTCAAGAACACTTGGTGGAATTTAAAAGATCTTTAGAATTTTCTCGTACTGACAATGTACGGATTCTCTTCACGAGATATTCATAACTTTTGGACAACAAATGACTTAGATAAAAGCAAAGCAAATCCATGAGCTCGACCTTCAAATCACAAAAATACTATGATAACTCTATGCAAAATGGATAACCGACCCACTGACAAGAAGTATTAAAACTAAGTCCCCAACAGACTCGCCATTTTGTTGGTTTTTTTTTACAGTAACCAGGTTTATCTTCTATTATACCTATAGAATTGCAATTCTAATCGAGGGCAGCTCGAAGGACCTGGACCAACTGACGAGGATTTTATCAATAAACCTCCTACACTTCGGGCTCTATAGAACCTAGGAGGGTGGTCCCTATAAAGTGTTTATAATCTCTACACTGAACTTATAAACAACCATTCACAATTAACAAATAATCCCATTTAATAGCTCAACAGAATAGGATAACACTGAATTGAATTGGCTTTTCATCAGTAAGACCAACTACTCGGAGCATGAGATAATTACAACAATATTTCACAGCTTAAGATAGTCATTTAATTTTGCAACTTGGTAGCAAGCTCTAAGCAAAGACAAGTAGACATAGAACCTCACACACGCATACGATTTAGACCAGTGCCACATACCATTAGGGAGTCAAGTTCACAAACATTTAAAATTCCATGATAGGTTCAAACACATAGCATATAAGATCTTTGACGATAATTTCCTTACAACATCATCAATTTACATCCTAACCCAATACTTCTTACCAAATCCCTTTATAAAAACATCCATCTATAACTCCAATCAAACATTTTAATTAATTATTTGAATTAAAGCCAAAATGGAGGTCATACACACCACAACAATGAGATGAACACAATAACCCTTGATTACATTATTCAAAATTATGATATGCTTATACAAAGGAGAGACGTGAGCTTGAAATGAATCGTGATAACTCAAATGCTAGTACTGTTATGAAACATCAAACCTTCATAAACCAAAACCCGACCACAGAATGACACAAAACCTAAATTGCATTTACACTGGAACAATCATACATTACAACTTGCTCTGCAACTATGCTTAGATTCGACTTCAACATATCTAACTTGCCAACCCCAATTTTTGGCCTTGAAATCCTTCTTATAGAGAATGAAGGAGCAAACATGCATCGGGCCAAAAATTACACATGTCACCGGTTAATTGGACCGCCTTGTGACATTTCAAAAATATGATTACAATCGCCAAGTTCCGGAGCATCTTCTTTTTAATTCCACTCATTATGGAATAGCTGTTGCGTTTGCCAAACCTCAAAACTTGCGCCAAAAAGCCACCATGGAGACAAAACCATAATCAGTTGCAACTATAACTGTTGAGCTGCTAGTTGCCGATAGTATACAGTGTTTTACTCCTCTTCGGTTAAGTACTTGTCCACCCATTTATGATACTTTTCATCCGTTGGCCAATCAAAATTCACCACCTCATTCACCTTAGTATTGTAAGGTGTAAATTTCACTGCAACTTGATTGGCCTCTCTTTCAAAAGACTCTAAACATGTGTTGGTATTAATTATTTTATCCATGCTACTTACCAACAAATCATAATCAAAATCATCATTAATAACTTCTTCTGCCCTTTCCTGCCACTACTGCAATGTTTTAACATTTCCTTGTGCATCAGTGATTCCTGGAAAAAAAGTATCATTCCAGTCATCAAAGCTCTATACTATCTCCTTGATTCTTCTACTCAAATCATCAGGTAGGGCCTGGAATCCCTTCAACGATTTCACAAATATTTCAGTAGGATTAAATGATTGGGGCCTATTATCTGCATCAAACCTAGAAGCCTTATACATAAAATCTAGATCGTTGGCCCTAGGGATCCACTTCTCAACCAATGGCAAAACTATTTCTCGATCCTTATTGGTATTTTTTATTCCATCCAAAAATAAAGAATACAAATAATGTACAGATGGTAATCTACCATCCACCCTCTCATTTAAATGCCTCAAAACTATGTCCACCACCTCATTTTGTTTGGCAGTTGTATCATCCTCACTTGCCTTTAAGGCAATGTGTAATTCCGTGATCTTATTTAATATTTTCTTCTTGGTGGGATCCATAGAATACTCCACTTCATCTTCAACTGCCCCTGGTGTAGGACTAAGAGCAAGTGTCCAGATGGGGGATCCTGGGGTAGAAACAATTGGAGTAGTAGGGGGAACTGATCTTGAAGTAGGAGGTAATGCTCTGATACCAGGAGCACTGGAGGATTCTCCCACCTGCCCATATTTCAACCTATATACTTTATATTGCAGCTCAACATTCCTTTGTTGCATCCTACTATATTCTCCAATTATTATGTTGTACTTCTCGATCAAACTCTTCTTTTCAGCCTCTTCTCTCTCAGTTGTCTTTTGGGCCAATTTGGCCACATTAACTGTCAGGCTTGTAGCTTCCATTGTTGAAGTTTCAGAAGCTCTCTTGATAATTAGCCCTCCCCTTAGGTTTGGACTAATATCTGTTACATTTGGTTTTCTTCCCTGGGGAACCAACGCCCATTTGGCCAGAGTTTCGTACTCCTCATTGAAGGCAAAATCTTGCAAAGCTGCCTTAACCTCTTCTTCATTATTTTGTATAAGATGCTTGGACTGTATGATAGCATTGAATGCTACAACATCGAGTATGTCCGGCTCAGGCAAAATTAGGACACCAACTTGAGTTACAAGTCTCCTTCCTTCCTTGGGAGTGATGTTTTTGAATAATTCCATCAATTCGACCTTGACCTCAAAATAAACCAGTGATACAGAAAGTAACTCATGGGATTTCGCACCTTGCAGAGATCCAAACCTTCACTGTAATTGATTGAAAAACCTTATCTCTAGCTCTGAACCGTTTCGAAAACACTTGAATGCTTTTTTGGTGAAGATAGAATGAAATCAAATACTTTATGTCGATTGAATTTAGCCAATAGACGTCTCATCTGCCATTAAAGCCCATTTGCATGCTGCGCCGACGACTCCAATCGAGTTTGATGCGAATTTAAACCTCAACCGTCGATCTTTTATTTTTGTCAAATCATCAAATGACTACCTTCAAAAGGCTGATGTAACCTCCATGTCAGCGTCGAGGGCCCACCACAATACGCAACTCCAAAGGGATACACATGGCACTCGCTCGTGATATCACAATCACTAAACACCCCGCATCTTTGGATCACGCGATGATGGACAATCGTTGATTCCCACCGCCACCGATCGTGTTCACTCACAATAGTCAACAACACCAAATATAACCGTCGAGCAACTTTTCATCAAGATTAAAACACTGTCGTCGATCTCGAGCACGTGCATCTTAGAGCTCTTTTAGTAACCCACATTTTAATGTATTGAAAATTGATACAAATATTAAACACTTTATTAATCCTTCTTCGACATCAAAAACCGAGACACGTGGCACCCGCCCGTGATATTGCGAGATCACGAGGAACAATCAAGATCAACCGTAGGATGATCGACGGTCATTAAAATATACTCCCTACAAAATAAGATAATTATTAGAAGGGGAAAGGGGACATCGCCTAGGCCGACGAAAAACGATGGCATAAGGTTGTTCTTAAAGCACGGGGCATGGGCTGACCTAGACTTAGGAAATAATAAAGTCGAGGTGAAATATTAACACAGTGTATTAAAGGGGCCTAACCTAGACGAGTTAATGGGGTATAAGTCATTTTAAAACCTCCCGGAAAAGGTAATGATGAAATAGATCCAACCTAGGGTTTAAGATAAAACATTAGGATTTCATGAAGGCAAAATAAAACCCCAACCCTAAGCTTCTCCTAAATAGCATGACAAACCAGTAATGCAATAGAGAATTAATGGAACTCAAAGAATGAAATTTGAGGCTCCATCAGGACCATTTATTATTATAGTACATTTTAATTATATAATCAAGTGTTATTATATTTTACTATTAATATTATAGATTATATTATAATAAATCAATTTTAATAGTTGTTTATTGATGAAGTATGGGTAGGGCTTGCTCTTATTATATTAAAGTTTTCTTCAACAAAAATTAAGGGATGCGGGACACAAAGCTTTATATATGAATATTAAAAATATGGGTAGATAACAAGTAGAATACTAAGTAAACATATACCAAAATTGTCTAAAAGGCGAGAAAACACCAAAGCAACCCAACAAAATCATTATAGCTATCATCCAAAAACTATGTCCACCCCCCATAGATTAAGAATGTTTAACACATTCCATTAAAAATGTATATTCCCCAACCTTACAAGAATGTGCAATTTCATCAATTTATAATATTACATGGATGCCAACCACAGATATAGACAAAACCATTCGTACCACACCCTCAATTAGTGGTGATTACATTGATTTTTCTATGGCCTTCTATTGTGTTTGGGTGCACTAAAGAGTTTTGAGCTAAACTAGGAGCGATATTGGAAGCCAAGGTAGTACTTTTAGCCATGTGACCAGCTATTTTCATTCCCTCAATACTAACCACCAATAGTAGTTCCAAGTGTGTTAGTCTAATTAATGCCTCAATGGTGTTCTTGATCAATGCCATGTTTTGTAAACAACCTTCCACGGTTACATTCTACAATGAGGTGTGAAGCCCCACAATATCAATTCCCATTTTGAAATCTGATATTCCATTTGATAAATACAGTTCAATGTTCCATTTGGTTACCAATGCAAGGAAACAATCCTCCAATTCTTGGTGAACCTCAACAAGAACACCTTCCCTATAAATGACCACTTTTTCTTTCAATTCTATTGTCTCTAGGACATCTTCTAGACATAACATGTGTACTCTAATTTGATATAAGTTAGGGGTAGAGGATGAACCAATGCCTAGTTTCTTAAGAAAAGCTAAAACTTGACAATAAATTCTAAGGCAATATTTGAGTTCATCTTGTCTAGATCATTTTTGACAATAAACTCCTTCACATGTACAAGTGTGATAACCTCAGCAATATTATCTGACTCAAAAGAGAAAACCTTGCACATATAAAATTTAGAAATAGAGATAAAAATACCATCTTCCTCTTTTCTAAGTGAAGCTTCACACTTTCTATCTTCATAGTAAGAAGAGAACTTTGAGTGGGAAGATAAATGAAGGAAGTTGAGCACAAATGTAGAACCTTTCATTAAGAAATTCAATATATACTAAACAAGCCACACATCATATCAACACTCTTAAGAAAAACTTCTTGATGCTACCTTACTTGCACAAGCTACTTGACCAATTAAAAACAAATAATTAAAAAATTCTATAAACAAATAATAATAAATTAAATGCAAACTATAATATATAAACAAATTTTAATAATTATATATCATTCATTATTTATTAAATATCTTCATCCTTTAAAAATTGTGGTTGACTTCTCTCTCCTAAATTAAATCTCTAATAAAACAATAGTAAATCTCTGCCTATATTATTTTTTCATTAGAAACTAGATCTTTACTATTTAAATGGCATTCCTATTATCATAATATATAATAATAATAAAATAAAGTGTTATGGCTAATACAACATAAATTTCATAAAAAAATTAATTCTCATTCCACTTGTTTCTTCCTTTCAAAGATACGTCACTTTTATAACTGGTCTAAATTAATTTTAGGATGTGGTTATAGATATCCGCGTATTACCAGCATACGTGTGTGACAAATAAATCAGACGAAAGTAGGCAGTATTTCTCTGTAAAATGTAGTTAGGTACAGAGATGGACGAAAATGGCGCCGTAACAAACGCTCCGTATTATCGTGTCCGTGGTCCTAATGCGCTAGCTGTCCGCAAGATATTTTCTTGTGACAAATTCCGTTTCCATGCGCGGTCCTTGCAAGTCAGGACGCCCCTAAGTGCGACCTACACATCACTCGCGGCCCCTCGCGCTCCCCTGGCGTTAAATGAAATGACAGATGCATAGTCTCTCTGTCAATTGACGACCACATATTCTGTTAGGGTTCCCTTTTTCTTTTTTAACACTGTTCACCTTCTAATCCCCTTCCCTTTTTCTGTATCATGCTGTGTTGTAGGTCAAGACTTTCCTGGGCAAAATTTGTCGTTCAGCAACGTTCCATGGTAAGGAAGGAGCTTTTAATGATTTAATATCGAGCGATTTGCATGGCGCTGTGTGCAAGCTTCACAGGTATGTTACGAATGTAGCCATCTCTATCGTCGGTGAAAAGTATCGAGATCCTATTACAGAGGGATGCCTTGCTTATCATATTTTAATTTAACTGGTATTGTAGGGCTTGTGGGGGGAAGATGGATGAAAAAAAATGTTCGAGAGGATGGTTCTCATTTAGCAAAGGAAAATAACTGGTACCTACCTTCTCCCAGGTTCCATATAGGGTTTAATCTCCGTTACAATCTCATTTTAACCATGCATTAATATTAGGCGTTCTGCAACTGCTACTACCTTAGCTTTTTTTGTTTTATTTTTGTTTTGTCTTCCCCCATTTATCTTCTGACAGGTTACTGTGTGTAAGTTTTGATGTTTACGGAACCTTGGACTCAGTGAATGCAAATTATTATGGGAAGGCATCCTTACTTGTATATTTAATCTCACTAGAATATGTCCGTTCTCCCTTAACAGACGCGCATTTACCATTACTCCTCATTACCAGTGGTGTTCCTTACATTACAGATCATCACGCTTATTTGCTTTTGTATTTTTTGGTTGTTTTCTGCACTTATGTGGTTTTACATGCTTGCTTATGTATGCATTCTACTGGGAAAACATTATATAAACCACAGCTATATTATCTATTGTTAAATGATTTAGATTAACCTTGTTTATAGCTGAAAATAATGAGGTTGAAAAGGTAAAATAAAAGCTTCACTGTCAACCGGGCTAATCGTTATATTCTCGTGTAATATATTCTGTCCAAATTATGGGCTCAAGTTTCAAGCTTTTGCCAAATAAAAAATTCGGAGTCCCTTGGTTCCTCAGTAGCGCCCTTGCTAGTTCTATTAGAAATAAAGAATGGACTGATGGACCTTAACTATCTAGATTTTCTGCCTGGGTTATTCGATTGCAGATGCTGATATTTTTTTTGACTGAATAAAGATCTGGCTGTTCATTGTGCAGAATCAGTTAAAAAAATAATGTAGTTATAATTTTGAACAGTTCGACAATCAGGTGAATTTGTGCTGAAATAAGACAATTATTTATACACTTTTGGGACTGAATGAAGTGGAAAAATTACCGTTGACTAGTAGTTGGGTTTTCGTACAAAGAGGTTTTTATTACCCTCATCTCACACAAAATGGAGATGTCATTCATAAAAAAATACACGAAGCCGATTTAACAATCTTACACGAGGAGGAATGTCTTAGAATGATGTACATGAGGTGTTTGTTGGTTGATTCATTTCACATATTCTGATAGACGTCCTTGCTATTTTCAAAGTTAGAGCAGGATTGGTCGCTTGTAAGAGAAAATCCTAGTAAATCTAAAACACTTTGAAAACAGTCATATTCTATATACTTAGAAGCGTATTGAGTCCATTCAGCTATTTGAAATCTTTCGAAGAATCTGTCCGACTCGAACCGTGTCAGAATATATGGTTATAATATAGATTCGAAGAAAATAAGTTCTATGCGGGGTTAACCTATACCCACCATTGTTATTTATGGTTATAAGATCGATACCAAGATTTTTTTTTTAATCTGGGGTTAACTTATTAGAGGTGTCGTAGTGCCAAAGGTTGTCTTAGCTGTACGTTTTATCTTATAGAAGCGTATATAATTGTCTTGTCACTATTGTTAACATCCGAGCTCCTGTTTTGCAAAGGAGGCTCTAAATATAGTGGTTCCTAGTGGTAATATTAAAACTATCTGCTGCTTGTAAAAAAGTTTATTCCTGTATTTACGTTTTATCTTATACAAGCCTATATAATTGTCTGGTCACTAATGTTAACATCCGAGCTCCTGTTTTGCAAAGGAGGCTCTAAATATAGTGGTTCCTAGTGGTAATATTAAAACTATCTGCTGCTTGAAAAAGAGTTTATTCCTCTATTTCAGTGCACTGCGCTTTCCATCAACTTAAACAATTTCGCCAAAACGTTGTACACCATTTTAAAAGTAGGTGGTCTGCCACTTTGTACCGTTTTATGTTCATATTGGAAAATCACTCAACCTTCACCATCCCACCCACAGTCGAACTTGTCAAAAGTCAGTTTCAATTGTAATGGATTAGAAAAGTACATTTTTGACATAACTTTGATGGCTTTGGTAATGAGTGGTACAATTTAGTGGAAATGTCTTGAGTGTCTACTGTACTTAGCTAATTGATTTTATTCCTTTCACCACCGCCGGAAGTACCAACTTTCCAACTTTTTAATTACCAAATTTACACTGAAAATAACAAGAATATAACAATTTAGGTACAGGTGAGATTCCCTAGGATGCCTTCCGTATTTCATAACAATAATTATATTGGAAACTTGCTCAAAATAGGGACTTATTTAAAAAAAAGAATATCTCATTAATTGCCGTGAATCGTTACCAACCTTATTTAATTTTGTCCAGGACATTTATTCGAAGATCAAATTTCAGATTTATCCATGTCCGTGTTCATACTTAACAGGAAGTGCAATAGCTCGGATCCTGATTTTTACATCACACAAGAAAACAATTTTTGCAGACACTCCTCGCTGCCCTGGGCTCTTCTCAGGGCACCAGTCGAAGTTTATGATGTTTTCTCAGCAAACCTCTTAAGTAGGAAAGGGCAATCGTCTATCAATCTATACCTTGAATAGTCATCGTCAACGAAGAGAGATTAACTCTAAATGGTTTGAAAGGATGAAAATGTTAATAGAGTCGTTATATTCAATGCCATTTGTGTAGAAAGCTCACAACAATTGGCCAAACTATCGCATCAGTACTCAGATGGAATGCGGACAAGCTAAATTGCTTGTGTGGAACCTTTAAGAAAAAATAGGGTTATTATAGCGAATCAGCGATGTTGCAATGGTATCACAAGATTCCCGTGCTCCAAAACTCACTTTGACAACATGTTTCATTTCTACCCTAAATTGACAGTCTATAAGGTCTAGATGACATTACAAGAGTTCGTTGGGCACATTAATGCTTCTATAAGATCACCCAAATGCTATAGAAGAGATGAAACACATTTTCATCTCAAAACTTAGAGAGCAGAATACATAACTTTCATTTAGCAACCGAATTCTCCAATTATCTTATTCATGAAAATTCGCGGTATATGTAGATCAAGTTCATTGGTCGCATCATTTTATAGTGTGAGAGACTACATGTTTGAGTTTAACGATGATATGCAAAGCTGTGAAACAAAGTGATTAATGCATATTGTTAAATTCAAAGAACTCTAGGCCATTAATCTAGCAAATACATTATTATAAATGAACGAATAAAATAATCTAAAAAAATAAAAGGGAGAAATAAAATATATCATGTTTGTTGAAAGAGAAAAAATACAATATATCATGTTTGTGTTTTATTATGGTAAATATTTTTTATTAGTTATGAATTGGAAGGGTCAAATGTGTACAAAGAAACGAGAAAAACAACCTTCAACAATCAAGAACAACAAGAAACACCAAGAGCCATAACACAAAGATAAATCACTACACCTCATGTAAGGGGACAACAAAGCAAATGATGAAATGGCACAAAAGAACATGATTGCCTCTTAAGGTGGTTTAAATCCATAATTCTTTATAGAGCTTTATTTTGATCTAGCGTTACAATTCTTATATGAATTAGACCCTTTTGGTTGGATTAGGAGGGTCACCTAAACCCAAGGAAGAGGATAAACAATTTTTCTTGTTGAAGGATGAAGGGCCAAGAGGGGGAACGCAAACTACACCCTTATATAAACCTTTACTTTTCTCCATCAAAGAGAGTCACTCTTGCAATTTGCACCATCGAATCTCATTGAGGGGAGGCCATGGGGGGGAAGGATCTTGCAAATTCTTCAATTATTTGTGGTCACCCAAAGAAATACCATACATAGCAATAGCATGATCCGATTTGTGGTAGTTGAGGGACATCACAAGGGCCCCCTCATATTCAATTTGTTGAACCCAATCTCCAAGCTTCAAAGAAAAAGAGATCGAGGAAGGGACTTGTTTGGCAACAAGAGTATTGACACAAAATTTACCAAAGAGGAATTATTTCTTGGATCTGATCACCTCATCAAACTTAGTGAGATCTCCCAAAGAGCAGGCTATGTTAGTCCCACGTCTTCATTCCAATATTCTAACGTTAAGCTAGGGAGTTAGAACCATATAGAGACTTTTTAATGCTAGCATTATTAAGATCCAAACCTGGATCCCACTTTATGAGGAATAGGTAAGACTTGCCAAGAAACCACATACCACTCATCAGGGTTTGAAGATAGTCTTCATGAAGAAAGAGATGAGAAAGAAGCCATTGATTAGGACAACGGTCTCCAACGAAGCTTTGGTTTTCTAATTCCTCCTCATCCAAGATTTAACCTAGTCCCCAAAAGCTTCCCCACGAGAGTATTCACCCACTTGGAGGTCAATCTATCAATGACCTTGTTAGGAGTTTTAGTAAGTCCTTGTTCAAAATCAATTGAAATTGAAGGAAGAGTAGTGTTGGGAGAAGTCAATCCCTTGAGTGGGGTTAGAAAGGGTCAACATAGGCCTTTTTTAGTCAAAACCATTTAAAATTAGGATGCATTTGAGTGTCCAACCTTGGATCCAATTGTGTTGTTTAAACCCCACCATAGGCGAACCAACTCTAGGAGCCATCATTGGAAGAGAAAGAATCTCATCACAAGAAAATTGAGGCATCACGCAACCAATAGGGTGTGAACACCTCACATAAATTATTCATTCATGTAGGACTAAGTGAGAGGAGGAAACCTTTCTTAAGGCCTTGAACAAATATACCTTATTTGTTGAAGTGTTGACTTTAAGATGAAATCATTCCCTTGTATTTTTTGGAAAACCTTGTTTATTGGAATATGCTTATTTGTTAAAATGTACAAACTCCAAGCTAAAACACTTTCCGTTGTGTTACTTGTGAAACCAATAGAAAGAAAGAGAAAGTTTAGTCTTGATGTGTACATCTCTTCCAAGATGATCAAAATGCTAGGATTTGGTCAGATTGCTAATGTGATGATGTATATCAGACACTTGTAAGTGTCGTTAGTGGAACGTATCCTTTAGAAGGCTTGGACCATATTGTGAAGCATGTGTGCAATAATTAGAGTAGGGATAAAAAACAAGTGCAAATGAATTCTTGGAGACAATGACTCCTATTTTTTGCTTGAATATCTTTCACAGGGGTAAATGGGACAAGTTTAGTCCCAATAAACACATTTGATTGTGGCTAACCTTGAATGCATAGGCTTAGGAAAGAAGGATAAAATTGGATAGGGAATGCAATAGCCTGGGAAATATTTTAGGTAGGATAACATGCTAAGGATGTAAGATGGAAGGGTAAAGTTATTTTGAAGGATCTTGACTATTGATCACTATGAATCCCTTTTCCTCCTTGCCCCATAAGGTGACAAGGACAATAGACCAACAAATTAGGGAAAATAATATAATAAATGCTCAAAAAATATTATATACATTTGCCCACTTTAAGCTCTTAGCTTGCCACTTGTGTAGCAAGTCAAGATGCTTGAAAATCAAGCAAAAGAAAATGTTGAAATTACATAATAAAAAGGAAGAATTATACTAGAAGTAAATGCAAAAGAAAAATTGAAACTAAACACCATAATTAAAGTTATGTACTTGAATACTTCATGTATGAGAAGATAAATGGATGAAATGTGAGACTATATGCTACTATGTAATGAATGCAAGTGTGTGCACAAGTGGAATTCCCTTAGTAAATGAATGGAAGACAAAATCTATGTATATAGGAAGAGATTTCAAAAGAAAACCAATACATCCTACAATATACATGCTTTTATTTTTGTCATTCTCCTTTGAGTGACACTTTAAGATAAAAAGTACATGTTGAATTAACAAAAAAAATGAAGAGCAATAATTGTGATCCTTGTATTTAAGTTGATACTAGAAGGAAACTTTCAATGCATGTCAGTTTTACATGATTGGTATGACCTGCTAGAGGGTTTTCTCATGTCATTTATATCATACATATTTTATAAATTTCATATATTGATGTATACTATTTCTCTTAATAGTTAATACCCTTAATTTGACTATCATAATGATGATAGATTTTGTATATGGTTGCTACTTTTCTATGTTTGTTGTTTGTAATTTAGTGTTGGTATGTGAATGCATATATCATAGATGCAATAAAAATAAAGATGCCACATTTGGTTAAGTTTTTAAAGAAATGATGTGTCTAGCTATGTGTATGGAGTAAAAAATAGACATGTCGATGATTTGTAAATTGAAAATTTAATTTGTATTGAAAATTTTATACGATTTTTAAAGATGTCTATTGTTTGCAATTTGTAAATGAAAGTGGGATAACTTATTCAATCAAAATTGCTCAGCTTACCTTTTTAATGTTGTGGCAATTAAAATTATACCAATGATTAATGTATTAATACCACTAATTATTAAAATTTTATTATGGAGTATTAGAAAATACTTTGCATGTCTATCTTTCCTTTAGTTAAAATAGTGGGGTTGCTAGGATATTTAGGAAGAAGATTCTTAGAGATTTATAGTCAAGGATAATACAATATTAGTAACATCTTTCTCATTTCAGATATACATAGTTCTTTTATGTTTATTTACTATCCTTTTCTCAAAACACTACAATTTACTTAGTTCTAATTACCTCAAGGTTAAACAAATTTAATAGGAATAACTAAATTTGCTTCTAAATTTAAATTTTAGTTTGCACTAAAATAAGGATATGTCATCAATTTTCAATTAATATGTATATAATGTTTTCAAACAACTATAGTGCTATTAGGAAGATACATGCCTTAAAAGAATCTTCCTTGCATTTAATCTTTTCGTATCAATGGTAATTGTCTTTAGAAATAATAATCAACATTGACATTATACTAATATGTTCAAGGTTACATTATTTTTTAGAAGCATAAAAGATAGATTATAAATTTTTACACTTGTTAAAAACTAGTAACAATGTGTAACGGTGCTATTTAATGGCCTATAGGCACAAATATTTAGAATCTTGTTGTCAAGAATTGCACAATTTCTTAAAAATTTTGATAGTCATTTCATATAGTTCTAATATTTTATTTATCTCTTAGACTATAAGGTTATAAGGTCCTATAAATATTTATATGTATCAGTCATTTAGTAACACCTTTTGGTATTACTAAATATATGTGAGACTCCATAAGAGCTCCACTAAGTTTCATAACAATAATATGTAACTACATATAAACTCTTTGCAACACCCCACTCCATGCTAATGAGAAATTGACCAAAATATAAACTTATTTTTTAACAACTTACATCTCCTTAACTTTTGTGAATCATTTATCACCTTTTTAATTTGTTTGAACATATTTATTTAAAGATCAAATTTCAAATTTATCCTTCATGTTTTCTCCTAGTTAAACAAAATCTACAAATGTCTAGATCTTGATTTTCACTTGGCTATAATCTAGAAAACCTAGCATGTTGCTTTTCTCAAGTCACATAAACCCGACTTACCATTTAACCAAAAATGATTGTTATGAGTAATCAGATAAGTTCTATCAATAACTAAAATATCATTGAATGTCAATTTTTAATTTTGAGGAATTATTCATACATGATTAAAAATTAGACTCTGATTCAACAACTTCGACATGAGAATGTTATTTAATCTCATTGATTAAAGTTTTACTAGCTTGGATGTGTTGCCTATTTTTAACCCAATGATATGGTGATTTAATTGATTATGGTTCTATTGCATGCTTAGGGTTATTGGAAACTCAAACTATTGTAGAGAGTATTCTTAATATAAAGGCAATTTTTTATTAAAAGAACAAAATTGTATTACAAAGCAATTATGTTAGCCTTAAAAGACTTATGACATACCAATTTTAGAAAATCATGAAAATTTAGATGGATAGATTAGAGATAATTAACAAAACAAGAGGATCTTTCCAAACCCCATTTCTATTGAAGATTGTGAAACCTCTGAGTATTGGATTAGTATGCATAAAGTGAATAGTTTCCTAGATAATCATAATACCATCAAGGATTTGATGCCCTTGAGCAAACCCACCTTGTTTGAAGGAAACGAGAGAATGCAAGAACACCTTCAGCTACTGAACAATAGTTTTGGAAAAGACCTTGTAGACACTATTACAAAGAGCTATAGTTCAAAATTACGGAAAACTTTGTGTAGTCACAAATGCAAACCGTTGAGTTCGAATAACATAGGCACATCACAATTTACTCTTGCCATTTTAAGTTAATGTAGTTTCTCTTAGAAGGAATACAAACATCCTAAAACAAAATCAAGCATGTTTTCAAATTCATACTAGGGTTCAAAGGCAAGTGAGCCATTGTAGAATCTTAAGGAGAACTATCTTTTCTCCAAATTGTGTGTAGGGTCACTTAGTTGAACGATAAAATGAAGTTGAGGGGACATAGGTGTAACATTAAAAATTGCAAACTTGCAATTTTCATGTTATGTTTTGGGATTGCTTTAGTGTTTATAATTGTTAGCATATTTTAAGTCTCATTTGACTCGTGCCTTAGCCTTTTCTTGCCCTCAGTGCTAAAATATGTTGATATTTTTGTTTTTCAGATTTCTCAACTTTTTATGTAAACTAATATCGTTTTAAAACTTGCCTAGTGTTTCTTTGGTGTATTAAGTTTTAAAAAGATTGTTATGCTTGGATGCTAGTGCAACATGTTAGCATCATTTGGAATTTTGTTATACAATGACTTTTATGTGCAATTGTACCAGCTTTGCTTGAGTGGCTAGGTTTTGTAATTGATCTAGATCGTATCCTAATTGCCAATTTGGATTTCCTAACCTCTTTATCTTCCCTCCTTTCTCTATTATTAAATCTTATCTCTTGCAATTTATTAATCGATTCTCAATCTATCAATCTATTGATCTCTCTTGTGACTTTTGGTTTTTTTGAAGCTCTTATGTGATCTATTAGCTATATTTTCAGCATATGAAAGGCTTTCTTAAGCACTCTATTATCTAGCTTGGGTTCCCTTGGCATTCTTGCATCCTTGACAATATTTATCCTTCTTTATTTCCATCCTTATTTGTATTTGTGAATCAAGTATTGTGTTTTTGATACTTGTTGGGTTTTCATTTCCACTTGATGTAATATATACATTAGTCTATTACTCCTTGTAGACTTAGGGGTAATATTCATGGCCATAGTTGGTAGACTCCAACTTGGTAAAAACTTGGTAGACCCAATATTTGTGACTTGACAAACCCAAAATTTGTGACAGCAAAAAACTCGACAACTTAAAATTTGCTTAAATGTCTTTAAAAATATATATTTTTTTATAAAATTCACTAAAAAATGCATCTAATGAGTCCATAAATGAGTACAAAAGTGTTTTTTTATTAAATATGATTCATTTGAATACAAATTGAGTATAAATATCAATCATCATGCAAAATCCTTAATACACTAGCTAGTTGGCAACTAATATGAATTTATTATGCTTTCTTTTGAAAATCATCATCATAATTCATAAATTACATATTGCAACTTTTTACATATTCCTCTTTCCTCATCTAGTGAAAACTCAGGGAGAGTTTTTAATCCTTGCACTCTGTTGTGACTCCTCACTTAGTATAGAAGGTTGCATTTGTGGCTTCAACTCAACCTTCATATTGTTGCTAGATGGCAATGATGAGTCATTTGCCTTATCAAGGTCATCTAATGACAATCTAGTAGCTCCTTCTATTGCAGTCGCATCCTCCATTTCTTATCTTTAAAAATCAAGAATCTCATTTATAATAAATAATGGGGTCTCCTCATCTCACCCTATCCAATTACCATAATGATTAGTGTCATCCAAATCAACGAACTCTAATTTGTCCTCTACCTTTCTTGTGTAAAGCTGAAGGTTGTATTGTACAAAGACAAGCTCATCAAGGTATTTTTGAGCTAATTTATTCCATTTCTTCATGTGAATGGCCTCAAACAAACTCTAGTTGTACTCTCATAGGAAGAAGCACTGTACAAAGTTGGCACAAAATATGAAGTGCTTAGCTTTGAAGATTTGGGGCATTTGCTCCCCAATCTTCCCATCAAGGATCTACAAAATAAGATATTCAAGAGTTTAGTATGTAAACCATATTTTATCAATAGTTATAAATTTGAAATTTGTAACTTGTAAGATGCATGTAAAGACTCCAATTTTTGTTATTTGGTGATTAAGTGGTTCTTCCTTGGATAGCTAGTGTCGAAGGAAAGAGCTTCCCCCTACTAGTCCTATAATTATGTAATTCCTACACAATGAGGTCTCTCATCCCGTCCTTTGGTATCCTCATAATGTATGTTGTGAGGCCCTCGATAATCTCTCCATTAGGATTTGTAAAGCTATTTGAATGGAAAAAAATAAGGTTAAGGAAGTACCTTGTTGCATGAATGGGTTGGTGGAGTTGACAGTTCTTCCTCCAATCAACAATCTCCCAAATGCGATTAAATTTAAGTTTGTCCCACTTGTAATAGTTTTGTATGGAATTTTTGGCCATATCTATGGCCTCATAAATACACCCCATTGGGTCTTATCCCCATCTACCAAGCGCAATTTTCTAACCAAGGATTCTAACACCAACAAATACAAACAAGTTAAAGTTCTAAATTTGTAATGAAAGAAAATACATTTAAATTTAAAAACAAAAGATACAATTTGAGTTTTAAATTGAAGTTTTGAGGTTACTTTGATGATCTTTGTAGCTATCTATGTAAAGTGATTATCAAAGACTATCCTTTTGATCCTCTCTCCTTTAGGCTTCTTTGAACATGATGAGTCTAGTCATGTTCGACTCACAAACATTTGCTTCAAAGAAGTCAACAAACAACTAATATTTTATAATGCTAGGAAGATTGTTGCAAATCTTGTGACACTCAACCAGACCAATGCTTTCCCTTTGGTGTGACCTCTCATCAAACTAAGAACCCAAGGGTGATTCTAAAAAATTTTTGCTATGTTTCTTGCATCTTCTACAATTAGTCTCATCCAATCAATTTTATCTATGACCTCCAAAAGAAGGTCAAGCCAGTATGTTGCACAAGGGGTTCAAAAAAGTGATTGATGCCTCTCATGGAGCAAGCCCAACCATCACATGTACTGTTGCATTGTCAGTTATAATTTGTACTACATTCTCTATGCCCATCTCTAAGACAACTTCCTCAAATAGTAGACTCAAAGTTTTTGCATTTTTTACTTTGTCAGATACATTAACTAACTTCAATTTTTTTATCTCACCATTTGAAGCTATCAAAAAGTTGATAAGTGTGTGGTTCTTTCCATTTGTCTGCTCATTTGAAAGAATAGTTCAGCCATAGGCTCACTATTGCTTCTTAAATTATTCTTCCACAACTAAATTCACATCTTTAACGACATCTATGAGCTATTGCCCACTTAAGTCTTTTCGAGAGGGTGCCTTGTGGCCTTTTCATGCAACTGTCAATGCAGTTACTAAATTCTCCTAGTATGGGTTGTTCACCACATTGAAGGCAAGGTTGTTGAAATACCAAAAATTGGCACATGCCTTATCTACTTCTCGATGCACCTCTTTGTTCTCCCTGACACCTTTCAATGACATATATGCTCCAAGTATGTTTCTGTGTTTGTGTAGGCACTCTACTAGAAGTACACAAGGTGAACATTGAGGTGCTTCGTATGTGTGGACCATAATTGGAGCCCATTATGCTTTCAAATTCCTTGTCATCATCCATTTTTGCTTGCAATTGAGGATAATGTGCACTAGATATGGATGCTTTTATCTTCTCCCTCTTAAGTTTTTTTCTTCCATCAATGCAAGGTTTGCATTTGTCTCTTGTCTTATCTCTTCTACAGTTTTGTCATAGGGCTTGACGTCATGATGAGTGATGCTTGCAAGATAGTATTTGAGGGGTTCGATGCCTTCATTGTATAGGTTTTGGCATCTTATACAAAATTCTATCCTAGGTGTCGATCCTTGTATGATATTTTTTTGAAGCGATGCCTCTAATTCCAAGGGGAGCTTGAAGTTGGTATCAATTGGCTAAGCCCGATGGGAGCTTGATCCAAAGGCTGAGGGTTCTCTATTTGTCATTTAATGTAAAAGTACATGGTACTATATTTTAAATTCTAAATACAAGAAAAGGGCATAAATTCAATATAAATTATTATAAATCAGTATAAATTAATATAAACCAACATAAATGTAGTATAACTTAGTGATTTAATTCCCCAAAAAGTATAAATAAATAAAATTTATTTATAGAAAAAATGGCGATTTCATTCAAAAAGTTAGTATAAATGAAGAAAAAAATGGTCATGAATTTAATTTTTTAGAAGTAAAATTATAAATACTACTAAATATTATGAAATTATGAATTATTTATAGCCTACATGGTAGATTTTAGCAATTAAAGTGAATTTAAATGCTTGAAAAAAACTTAAAAGTTTACTAAAACCTTGGAAATTGGCCTAAAAATCCTTGCAATTAGCTCAAATATATGCAAGAATATTTTGTGAGGAAGTGAGAGGAGTGTGTTGGCTTTTATAAACAAAAAAAGTATGGATTTTGAGCATTTTTTGTGCATTCTTGTTGCATCTCGTGAGACAATGGTGAGGAGAAATCGCCAAAAAATTGACAAGTAATTGTCAAAAGGTTACCATAAAAATTAAATAAATTACTTGTAGGCCAAAATATGACGAGTTCTCGTCGTATCTACCATCTATGTTCATATCATTTCGTTTATTGCTCTAGTTCTAATACGCTTAGGTTAAAGTACACAAATTTTTATTACCTATTTACCATTAGTTGCTTGTGATGGTCGAAAGACCAAAATAGGGGTTTGACCATTCATGGCAAGCTCGTTAGCAACCCCAAACTTTCCTCTTCCTTTTAGCTATAGGTTTATTGAAGATCAGAATTGCATAGAGGCTTGATCTTAGATACTTACAAAAATGTTCATTGATTGGGAAAACTAGGTCCTACTATGATAGAGAAGAGATATTGGAATGTGTTAATATTCTCTTATGTGGATTTATCCCACATATATTGTACCTTAATTTAGTGGTTATTTGAAACTGTATAGTGGGGTCGTTCGTACTATATAATGAAACAATGAGAAAATTGTGTGAATTATTGATGTAAAGGTTACCCAATGTACCCATATTAAAAAAATTACTTGTCAATATTTCACCATTTTCTTATATTACACAACCCACTTGTAGTGTTATTTCTAATATAGTATTTGATGTTGCGGTTTGTGCATGAAGGCGATTTTATGTTTAGTAGTTGTGATGATATTAAAAAGTATAATTTATTAGCTTTTTGACATATTTTGAGGTGTTCTACTATTATTTTTGGTTTGTATGTTTTGTTGTAATAAAATAATGAGAAAGTTGTGCGAATCATTGAAGTAAAGGTTACCCAATGTACCCATGTTAAAAAAATTACTTGTCTTTATTTCACCATTTTCTTATATTGCACAACCCACTTGTATAGTGTTATTTCTATTATAGTATTTGATGTTTGGGATTGTGCATGAAGGCAATTTTGTGTTTAGTACTTGTGATGATATTAAAAAAGTGTAATTTATTACCCTTTTGACATATTTTGAGGTGTTCTACTATTGAATTTGGTTGTAT
The DNA here is from genome assembly GCA_007115665.2 of Sequoiadendron giganteum. Taxonomy (NCBI): domain Eukaryota; kingdom Viridiplantae; phylum Streptophyta; class Pinopsida; order Cupressales; family Cupressaceae; genus Sequoiadendron; species Sequoiadendron giganteum. The sequence goes on from CM021101.1 coordinate 360,065,779, forward strand.
GTTTTGTTGAAAAATATTCTCGTGCAAGTTGGAGATTGTTCTCTTGGAGGTTATAACTTGGGCATTTGGAGGCTTTTTTTGGCTCCATTTTTGAAATTAGGTATTTTTTGAGCTCTAGTCTTTGATGTAATTAATAGTGCCCCCTAATTTAGTTGTCAAGATATTTTTATTGAGATACTTATGTTGTCAAACAAGTTATTTTGTGGTTCATTACTAATTTTATGTATATTCAATTTTACTTTTTGGAATGTGTATAATTTTTGTTAAATTCTGAAAGTTAAACCCACAAAACTCAAAAACACATTCTTCTCTTCTCTTTCTTTTTATGGCAGTCTTTATGTAGGTTGTGACTTTGATGTTGGGGAATTATAATGCTAGAGGGTTGATTGAGCCTTACAAATTTAAACTACCATCTATAAGTAGGTATTCTATTATATAGACTCTTAACCTTTCTTACATTATGTTACTTGCACTTACCACTAAACTTTCTCATACCACTCTCTCTTATGTAAATATTTGATTTTTTGGTATATTAAGTGGTTTAAATAGTACTTTGGAAGGCTTTGTTGATTAGGGGGATGATATATAGAAATGTGTGAATGCTAAGATTGGAGGGTTAAGGGTTTCTTCTAGGAGTGGTCTTAGTGACTATGAGCACCATGAATTTGATGGGTCTTAGTGACTATGACAATTGGTTTGAGTGGAAACACAACATGAACACACTTTTGTTGAGAATACATTTTGGGACATCATCAAGAGGGATCTGTCTACAATTAAGCTTTTGAATGATAGTTGGGTGTAGCACTATTATGGGTCAAATTATTATAAAGTCAAGCTAATATTGTTGAAGTATGTTGATGTTCCAATCAAGATAGATCTCATTAATTGTGTCACTACATATTGGATTTGGGAGTAATTGGAAGACATGTATGAGATTAGTGACACGTGTCAGTTGGTAAATTTGATAGGGGCACTAGGTAGTCTTAATGTTGAGGATGAGCATAATATCTTGAACTTTCTGAAGAAGATGGAAAAGTATAGGGAAAAGATTATGGCTCTAAGTGAAGACTCTTGAAATAATAAATGGATGTATACACTAGTTCTAGAGAACCTTCTAGTGACATACAAAAAAATATTAAACTATAAAACACGCTATGAGAGGCTTTTAAGAAGTAGGTATTGGTAGAAGAATAGGAGTTGAAACAATTGGATCTGCTTAGTTTGATATCTCCACAAGCTCTTGTTGTTTGCATCAATGGGCCTAATTTATCAAAAGAAGAGTAAAGGAAGATTGAGAAGAACAAGAAGCAAGAGAAATGACAACAAAATGTGAATAGAGGTGAATGGCAATCTTCTAAGTTGTTAGGAAGAAAAGGCCAAAGTTTTAAGGTTTTTATTTTAGTTGAAAGAAGTATGTATACCATAAGAAATATGAATGTCCAGTTTCACAAAAGAAGAAAGAAGCTAGTGAACAATTGGAAGGATATCTCATGGAAATTGCATACATCTACTTCTAGTTTCGGTGATGTTGGTGATATTGGGTACTTAATACATATTCTCATAATCACATTGGCTATTTTAAGAATCTTTTTAGGTCCTTGAAAGGAGGTAATCATCATAATGTTGTGGTTGGTAATGGTTGATCAATACATGTGCTTGGTGTAGGGATAGTGAAGTTCGAGAATAGATTGGTTGATAATGTTATCTATGGTCTTGGAATAGTTAAGGATATTTTTGTGATGTAACTTACTTTAGAAAGTTACAAGACTAATCTTTCGGAAAATTTCAATATTGGATTAAAGTTGCAATAATCGAATTCTTTGTTGTTGCAATTAAAACTTCAAAGGATAATTGGGGCTTCCTTGACAATTTTTAGGTTCAATAGAAGGTATTGATCTATATAGCTTAGTAGATGATGCTAGTCATTTGTGCCATGGGAGCTTGGTGATTGTCAAGCTAACATATTACTTTCTTGAATATGCATAATGTGGTGCATGTTATACTGTAGGTGACTGCATCCAAGGATATATGTGAAGGGTAGCATCATACAAAACCCTTAATAAAACCACTTCATGGATATCATCAGAGAAATTGGAGTTCGTGCAATTTGATTTGATGGTTCTCCAACTTACAAATTCACATGGTAGTATGAAATAGGTTTTGGGTTGAAGCATAAAGCTCTCTCCCACTCATGGGACATCTTGATTTTTAATTGAAATCACATAACTTTTGGAAAAATATACAAAATAAGCCTAGAGGAGTTTCATTAAGGGGGTTCAATTAAATGGGTTAGATCAAATCCCCTAGGATAGAACCGCCAAGCTTAAATTATCAAGTGTAGTATCATGGGCGACATCAAAGATCAATTGAAGCGGGGTATATGACAAGATTAGCATGTCAAGTAGTTTGGATGCATAAATAAGAGGATCTAATACCAATATTTTGTGATAAGAAATTTGTAATTATATTAACAAATAATCACATTTTTGGGTACCATTTCACTAGAGAGCTAGTAAATAATGAATAAATCTATTTAGAGTTTTCTAGGTCTGATGACTAGTTGGCAGATATATTCACAAAAGCATTAGCAAAGGATTTGAGCACCTAAGATTATATTTACAAAAGCATTAGCAAAGGAGTGTTTTGAGCACAAAAGCATTAGTAAAGGAGTGTTTTGAGCACCTAAGATAGAATTAAGGCGTTGTGGATGTTGAAGAATAAATAAGTAATTTCTCACACGACCAACATTAAATAATTACTAGTGATTATTTATCTTTATCTTTGTAGGTTAAGTTTCCAGAAAATGTACTACAACAAATATTAAATGATGTATATCTCTCAAGTCCTTTATATATTAAAGCAATTTGTAATATATACTTCATCAATTGAGTAGAAATAAGTGCAGTGGCATTGTGTGCCTTTGCCTTTGCCTTTATCCACCATCACTTATATTGTATCTTTGCATGATGAGTGAAGAAAACCAATTTCAAGACACCTTGCAATCCTTAAATATGGTTCACTATAAAACCCTAGCAATTGGTAACCTCTTTCTTCTTTGTTTCAATTTAAACAATAAAACCACACAATCTCATATAGAAACCCAAAACTTTAAAAGTCTAACTATCAATAACAATAAAAATATGTTATCCATTAGGATGGAAGCTTTTGGAGTCTCCCGCCCAACGAATTTGAATTCGCCTGTCTTGAGTACCTCCCGCTTGGATGTGAAGTCCCTGTCGTCGAGGTGTAATCTGGTAGTGGATCTTTCTGACTCTCCTCTCCCTACGGTGGCTTCTCCGGGTGTTGAGAATAGTTTATAGTGTGACGTGGGCCCTTCTTCGGTTTTGTTTGGCTCTGTTCAGCCATGTGTTGCAGAGGGAACGGTTTGCTCCGGGGTAGCAACATGTGCTTCCCCTATTGTGGGTGCGAATGGGGCCTTCCATTTTGGTGCTGCAGAGGTGCTATGTTTGGGGCTTCCCCAACTGTTGCTGTTGTTGGTGTGATTGGGGCTTCCACGCATTCTCTCGGGGGTCTTGGTTTCGGGGTGGCTACGGGTGTGGTTGCCCCTTTCCCTAATGCGGATGTTGCTGTGGATGCCTCCTTGAACTCAACTGGGGGGCTGAGTCTTCATCCTTCTTTTGCTAATGCTGTGAAGTCTAAGAAGCTACGGGAGGGCTCTGTGCATCCCTTGAGGTATGCAGACTCTGCTCTTGTTGTTTCTCTTCGTAAGGAAATTATTGAAAATATTGCTTTTTATTCTAAGAATACTCTTATTTGTAGTTTTTTCCGTTTGTGGCCTTCCCTCCCTGATTTGCACCTTTGGATCACCAACCATTGGTCTCCTCTGGTTGATGGTTTGATGGAGATTTACCCTTTTGTAAGGGGCTTTTTTGTAGTGAGTTTTAGCTCTCCTAAAGATAGACAAGCCATTTTAGACTATGGCTTGTGGGTTTGGTACTCTCATCCCCTATCCTTTAGACCTTGGGTGCATTCTTTTAATCTTTTGAATGAACCCTTAGATGTTTTTCTTGTTTGGGTAAGATTGCCTTATCTTCCCTTACAGTTCTGGTGCTCCTCTGCCTATGAGGGCATTGGTAATGCTATTGGTAGATTCTTGAGAGTGGATATGGCTTCCAAGAATTTTACTCATACCTCCTTTGCTAGGATCTTGGTGGAGGTTGATCTTTTGAAGGCTCTACCTGGTGAGGTAGTTTTGCAGGTTAATGATTGGTCATGGTCTCAGATGGTGGATTATGAGGGTCTTCCATTTCACTGCAGATGCTGTTTTGTTGTTGGTCACTTGGCTCGTGATTATTCTCGTGGCTCCCACACTGTTTCCTCTTCTACCTGGTGGAAGAACTCACTCCGTAAGCACTTAACAGTGCACCTTGTTGCTGATTCTGCTTCTTTTGATGAGGATTCAAGGCCTCCTCCTTCTGTGAAGAAAAATAATATTGATGTGGTTGTTGATGCTCCTCCTATGGATACTCCTGTTGCCCCTGCAAACTCTCCTTTGCAGGCTCATTCTGCTTCACATGAATTGGTTATGGTGGATGCTACTCCTCTTGTGGATACAACGGTGCTATCTCTGGTTATGGTTGTTCCTAATGTTGTTTGTATTGCTCCACCTGCTGTTTTGGAGAATGATGTCGTAAATCCTACTGTTTCAGGCTTGGATTCATATGCTTCACCTGAAGTATCAACTTCTCCTCTTGTTTGCTACTCTAGAGGGGAGTCTTCCCCCTTTGATCAAAATGTCTCAATTTCAGTTTCTGATTCTCCTTGGACAACAGTTCATAGAAAGAAGGAGCATTTTTCTAAGAAGGTTACAGTTTCGTTTAACTCGCTCTTTGAGGCTTTGTTTGGTTCAAGCTCTGTTCCTTGAACAGTTTCTCATAGTTAGTTGTTTCTGACTGGTTGTTGTTTCCCTCTGATTGGTTGTGTGGGGCTAGTTTGTTTTGCTAAGTTGTTTGTCTTTGTTTTTCTCCTTGTACGGGTCAAGGCCCTACCCTGCTTATCTGATCAAAAACAATAAAAATATGTTACCCTTCAATGCCTTGCCTTAAAATAATTTGTCTAAAATGTTTTTTATACATCCTCATGGGTTGACAAATAGATTGTGCAAGCTTAGTAAAGTTTTAACTAGAAAAAGATTAAATCAAAGTCTTTCCAAATATTCAAATCCAAGCAAAAAGATTGAAGCTATATTTAGCTTCGTTGATAATCAACCCTAATTCCTCGCAATTCGATAATCATCTGAAGACTAGTGAATTATTCCTTTTGACCATTTAAGCCTTATGACATAGTATGTTTAGACCTTAAGTGCTAATTGATAAATACACGTTCTTTAATAATCATTATGGCCTCATTGCCACTTAAACCACAACGTCATACAACATGAAAACATGATCAGTTCAAAACACATCAAGGTTATATTGACAAAGGGGAACCAATTAGGAGTAGAGATAGTTGTAGCTATTATTTCTTGAAGAATTCAGGATCTAGTATTCTTTGAAGCTTACTTGCAACAACAATAAAAAATAATTATGACCCACTATTTTTGAAGCTAGTGATTAAAACTTACTTGCAACCATAAAAAAATACTATTCATAGCAAAATATTTACAATAGAAAGAAAAAAATAATCTTTTTACAACAAGGTGCTTAGAATTGAGCGATCAAGGTAGAAATAACAGTAAAATTATATACAGACAGTAGAATTTCAGGCCTTTTTATTGTCTTCTCTTAGATATAAAACAACAATAGTGATTGGGTTTTTAAATAATTTTTACAATCCAGAAAAGTAAATACTTAATAATGTCGCATCTTACAATTTTAAATGATAACTGTATATAAAAAAATATTTCCTAAAAATAGTCAATCAAACTACTGAATAAAATGATAAATATATATTCTTAAAAACTTTAATTAAGAATTAGAGTTATTTATGCTTCTTATCTTCCTTGTAGACTTGATCATTGCCTTGGTAAGCTTCTTGTAAATTCTTCCAAACATCCATGGTTGTCTTTGCACTAGAAATTCTTGAAAACAAACTCTTACTTGGAGCTGTTTACATATGAAAGGTGGTTATAGAGATCTTATTTTTAACCTCCTCCTCTATTGTTCTATTAGTAGCTGTAAGAGTGGTCCAATCAATTGGCTCTTCATGAGTTGTTTCTACAATCTCTCATATGTCTTTCCCTATCAAAAGTCATTATTTAAATACTCCATTAATTATTAATTTTATTAAAATTGTAAATGAACAAAGAATTAACATTTGACATTGTCAATTGTTTCAATTGGCTCTTCATGAGTTGTTTCTACAATCTCTCATATGTCTTTCCCTATCAAAAGTCATTATTTAAATACTCCAATAATTATTAATTTTATTAAAATTTGAAATGAACAAAGAATTGACATTTGGCATTATCAATTTTTTTAAAGAAAACTCTACAAAATTTATAAGCAAAATAATCATTTGCTCTAAAGTACAAAATGAAGAATTTGGAACCTGCTATTCATTGAAGTCAATGAGTGAACTTACTTGCATCAATAAAACCTTACTAGTCTCAGGATATTATTTTTCCAAACTAAAAATACTTCAACAGTAAAGAGCAAAACACATTAATCTCTATACAACATTGCTTACAAATGAACTATCTTTGGATAAATAATAGTAAATTGTTTGTTGAAAAGTAGACTTTGAGATAGTATTTTTTATTGCCTTCTCTTCTATGTTTTGGAGATTGGAATGGCTAGTACCCATAATAGAGCAGTCATAGAGGCAGGGAGAGGTGGCTCACAAAAAGTGAGGCAACATAAAAGAAGACTCGCAAGAAGTGAGCCAAGAAAGAACAAGCTGCAAACTATGCTTTTTGATTGAAGCATACAATCGGTAACAAGTCATGCTTTTGCTTAGAGCATGAAACCAAAAAATAGAGACTAGCTACAAAGAAACAATAGCAGCAAAGGAACCAATTGAAAAACACCACCCAACATAGAGTTTGAGAAGAATGACACACTAAATAAGCTTTAGACCAGAGAAGAGAGTTGGTAATAGAAAATTCTTGCAACAAAAAGATAACAACAACAAGAAACCCATTAGAAAACAACATTTTTAAGACAGGAGTGAGCCAATAGAATCCACCAATTACCTACCCAACAATCCCAACCAAACGAGCAAGACCGGGAACTCTCCATCTCAATAGGAGAAAAAGGAAACTCTTAGCTAAGGGCAGAGAACCCCTAGCAACCATACTAGCTTTGACAACAAAGGAGAAGTCGAGAAAGAGGCAAAACCTAAGCCAAGCCGACAAGAACAATCTCTACCTCAATAGGAGACAACCTCGCCTCGAAAGGGGAAGTTGGATAGAGAGCCAAGGTAGAAAACTCAACAACACCCACAAATTCGAGAGAGGATTGTTGTAGCTCACCTCAAATAAGCCAATCCTACCAAAACCCAACAAAGGGTTTGAACACTAGCACAAGGGAGATCTCTACAAAAAGCCCCCAAACAAGGTAACATAGATAGCACCCCACAACTTCACAATACCAAATGCCACCAAGGCTTGGCAACCAAGTGTAGAGCTCATAATCTCACTCCAAAAATGGTAGAGACATTACCACCACTCAACAAGGAACACCAAACAATTCCAGGGAAAACCATTCGAGGACATGTATAAAAAACTCCCTATGACCTACTTGAGAGTGATAGTAAACAAACCTGGACCAACAACCAGAGTAAGATGCCCCCAAATGAGCTCGAGTGTTGAAGAGATTAACAAGAAGAACCCATTAAATAACAAACATATCACTATAAAAAGAATATCGGTGACCACCAACAAGAACTCAATTGAACCTCTACAACCCAAATTAGGAAGCAACAAATGATCATGGTCGTTGAAGCAGAAGATACCCAACACAAATTGAGACAAGCAGAGCCCAAAAGTCGCCATGATACCCAAAGCCACGAACAAGAGGCAAAGCAATAATAAAACTAGACCCGAATAGAGAAGCAAGACAATCTCGACAGGCACAAAGCGATGAAGTAGGCGCATGAGAGAGCCACAAACTCTAAAGGCAAGAGGGGAGACCAACATAGACAAGCACAATTCCAAACAGAAGGAATGACCCACAACCCCCAAACCACCAGTAGACACGACAGAGAACAAGGTCCTCACCGCAAAATGCAAATCCCTTTCATCAAAAGATCGAAAGAACAAACCTTTGTAGGTAGAAAAGGAAGATAAGGAGGTTAGTGCCACAACAGACCTAGCTTCCAAGAAACCCAAAGCCAGTGTTCGACGGGGTTTCGGGGATGGGGGGACGACAAAGGACGCGTTTCAACGACACAGGGACATGGGGTCCAAGTTTGGGGACGACAGGGGGACGATGGGTGGATGGCAGTGAGGGGGCGGCAAGGCACTGAAATACATATAGTACTTGAAAAAATAGTTATAAAAAGATGTATAAGTACAAGATTATACATCTTTGAGACAACTAGGAGTCCCCTAGATGTTTTGAGGACACCCTAGCATCCTCAAAGTCCTAGCGATGTCTTGGAGACATCGACATTGGTGGTGGGATGGTGGTGCTAGTGGTGGGTTGGTGGGGGGATGTCCCCCCCAAGTCCCCAAGTCTCTGAGACGTCCCCCTCTAGGAAACATGGGGTTGTTTGGGGGGATGCGTCCTCGTGGAACACTGCCCAAAACATCCACAAGCACCACACCTACCCAATGCCCAAGAGAATCCCCAAAAGATGTAGAAAGTAGGGAGTTGCCAAGAAAACCACAAAAGCATTGAGCCCAGCCGTAGTTGAAGCCACTCGAGTAGGACAAAGAAACCATTCCCAGTTACCCAGCAAGTCAGAACAGAGTTGCATGCCATCAACGAGCCAGGAAAACTTGTCTTCATCCTTCGAATCATTAGTGCCATCATCCTCCCCTTTAGGAAACTTTCAAAAAACCCCTCCGCTCCCCTTCTCACCCAACGTCTACTCTATTTGGTTTTCCAAATCATAGAATATGTGCCTTCTCTTATATGTTAAACAACAATACAACAACTAAATTTTCAAAGAGTTTTCACAATTTAGAAAATCACATACAAATAATAGTTGTTACAATATGTGGACTCGGTGCAGACACCACATGCTGATTTTTTTATTTGGATATAAGTTAGTGCACATACTTGACAAATTGTAAAAATCCAGGAAATATATAGATTTTTAAGGATTTCAAGTTGTACCATGTACCCTTCAATAAATAAATTTTAAAGACACAATAAACTAAATAAATAGAAGCTACTTTGATCACATAAACAAGTATACATCAATCACATGTGTATAAAAGTGAATTTTAGTTGAAGGAAACAACATTTTTAAATATATAAATATTGTCAAGTGTTTAAGGTATACAAAACTCAATAGATTATGATATCCATGGCATCAAAAATAAACTTCACAATATGAAGTAATGAACTATGGTAGAAAGGAGGTTGTATCTTTGGGCCCAATATTACTAGCTTTATGTGGAGTCATGTGCTTGTACCTGAGACAAGTTTGCAAATGTTGTTACAACCTTGGGAGCATTACTTAGGGTAAGGCTTGACTTAGCAAACTAGATGTATAAATGTAATTTAATTACTAAGAATTTAATTGACAAAAAGTTGAAAAAATAAAAAATGTTGCCCTTACATCCAACTTGACTAAATAATTGATATTTTATTTTTTTTAAACTAGAACAAAAACCTGTGATACCACACAATCCATAAAGACACATTAAGTCCTTTGATACCACATAAACCATAATAACACATGCCATTTTTCATAATTTTATGTGTTAACCATCCACTAAAAATCCTTCAAACCCTTTTAAAAGTACTTAACTTCGATACTTTTATATTTTTAGACATTTTATTTTTTTAATATTTTTTTCTAAATTTTTCAAAGACCTTGCATAGCCTACCTGCTAAGTTTGACCATACACGTCGAATATCAGGCTCACGAGTCCCCAGGCATCATTCCCAAGGTTCAAGTCTCGTGGGGTCGCTCTCTACCATGTCAAAAATAGAGATTGCTTGCCTTGGTGTTAACACACCAAAAATTTAATTAGGGGAGACCTTTTGGTGAAGTGGTGGGGCTTCTAACCTATAGGGCGAACAACCAAGGTTCAAACCTCACGGGGTTACTCTCTATTGTGTCAAAAATGGAGATTGCTTACCTTGGTGTTTAACACACCAATTTTTTAAAAATAAAAAAACTTGAGATCATACTGAAGAAACACCTCCAAAAACAGAACATGGCGACATAGCATAACCCTACGACTTGCAATAGCGCCGAGGTGGGTGTTTCTTGTTGTGTAGGCAATGGTGAAGGTGCCTTTGATGATGATGACGATGGCGGGGTCAAGTTTGAAGAAGATGAGATGCACTTTTGGGGGAATGAGTGGGTTGAGGAGGATAAAATGCTCATTGATATTTTGCTAGAGTCTCATCTGAAATTGTAGAGGTGTGTGAACGGTTTGAAGGAAGAGTCAAATTTGAAATGGAGCAACCAGGAGGAGGTTGAAGAGGAGAGCTCTCTCATGGAGTTGTGGATGGAGCTTAGCATTTGGTTCTTCAAGAGAGGTCAGATTTTGCACTGCATGTGGTGAGGAGGAAGGATTTGTAGATGCATGTTAAATCTGTGTGCTTAGGGTTTGGCTCGAATGTCCTATCACGGTGGAGTTGTGTGCGAAGGCTTACCCCGTTTGGGAAGGATGTGATAAGCAAGGAGCCCCCCTCTCCCACTTTATGTGAGGGGTGTAGCTTGGATGGGAATTTGGATGTTTCTCTGGCTTTAATGTTATCTGAAGGATTGAGCAAGGTTTAGACGCTTGTGAAGGATGTTAGCTCTGGGTTTGGTTTAGAGGACCTTCCTTTGCCCTCTCACATCCCTACAGAGTTAGGTGTGACAACTTCCCTTGTTGGGTTGGTTGTTGTTAATATGGGAACCCTCTCTTCCAATTTGAGTGAGGGGATTCCCTGTGATGGGTTGTTGGATGCTGCTGCTCCTGTCTAGGCTGAGGTGAAGGGGAAGGCCCTTGTGGACTCTTGCCTCTTGCCTAGGATTCTTGATGCTTTGGTGAAAAAACTATTGTTGCAATGGAAAATGCCCTTTTTTGGGTAAGACTCCCAACATTTCCTTTAGAATGTTGGGATGAAGAAATCTTTCGTGGTATTGGTAATGGTCTTGGTTCTTTCTTAGCCTTAGATAGGATCACGAAAGACAAGAAATGGTTAGGTTATGCAAGATTTTGTATGTGTGTCGAAATTGGAAAGCTTCTACCAAATAAAATTAAGATTCGTTCCAAGGTGGGTGTTTGGGAGCAAAGTATTCTCTTGAGTCTTCCTCTATGGTGTGCTCTCATTACCGTAGAGTTGGTCACTTTTCTTACTCTTGTCAGGTTTTCAATTCCATCAAGACTTATTTTGATTGGAAGGCTTTGGGTTTCTTTGTTTTTAGTCCCATTGAAATTTCTTTGGAGTCACTCATAAAGGAAAAGAAAGACTTGGTGAGCCTCTTGGTTAGGGAGTTGGATGTGGAAGATCCTGTCGGTGTCCTAAGGGGAACCCCCCTCAAGGATAAAAGTATTCCAGTTTTAGTGGACGAGATTGACCAATTTGGATCAAGCTTCCCTTATGAGCTCTTTGGTTAGACTTAGCTTCAAACTTGCTTGATTCGTGAGGCTTTTGTTTGTTCTTTTGTTGAGGCCTCTCTCGTCTTTTGGCCTGTTCCTTTATGTTTCTGTTTTGGTTTGGTGGCTCGTTGTTGGCTGATGGTTTTTTGTTGTATTGTGTTGATTTTGCTGTTTTCATCATTTTGCAAGGGTTTCAAAACCCGTTTCTGCTGCTTTCTATCGTTGGCAAAGTTTGATACTTTGGTGTGTGGCTGCGATCCATATCTTCTCTTTGTACAAGGTTCTGGGCCCTTTCAAAACCCTACTTACCTTATAAAAAACAAAACCACCATAAACTTGAATGTCATTTAAAACATGCGTGATAAATATTCATTGCTCGAACTTAAAGTTCAATATTAAAATAATAATATCAAGTTCAACACTTTTAATCATCAAATGAATTTTCTAAATCATCAATATTATTGTCATCATTGACATTAAATAAAGTAAGAACATTAGATGAACCACAAGTCAATGCCACTATCATTTGCACTAATAGTGTGCTCATGTTGGTTATTAGACTCCTCAAATGCAATATGGTGGGAAATGGAAGCATCCAAGTTAGTAAGCTATAGCTCTATATCTGACAATTTTGTCTCCCCTTCCTTGTAGTCTTGTTGTTTGTGTGAAAGGAGATGCAAGTTGTAATGCACATATACTAAGTTCTTCGCTCTTTTTGAGTGCAATTTATTGCGCTTTATTAAGTGGACGAAAGAATACGTGCTCCAATTCCTCTCCAATGCTGATGAACTACAAACCTATGAAGATAAATTAAACAATAAAAGGTATACATTATAAAAATAAAATTAAAAAAAAAGACGAATAAATGAAAACTTAAAAGATGTTGGATGTGACTGTGATGTACCCTAGTTGTGCTTGGACCTAGACATTGACTTGCTTATCTTATTATAGTAGTTTTTGGTGTTTTTTGTTTTTAGAGGTCTCTTTTAGGGTTGAGGAGGGCGCAGGTTAGTCCCTACCGGTACCCGTAGAGGGTTTGGATTGGGACTCGGATCCAATGCAATCTAAACCTACAAATGGCCTTGCCAGTATCGAATCCGACTAGTTAATATTTCTATATTCTTTTTACAATTTATTGTATTTCTCTCTATTTTTTTTTAGATTTAAAATTACATCAAAAATGAAACAGAAAATAATCTTTAAATCTATTAAAGCTTCACTTAAATTATAAAAAACTAATTATATCAAACTTTAAAATATTTTTGTATCTATAATAAAACTTCTTTATTTTTATTTTATTTTATTACATAAAAATATTTTTCTTTAATAATTAAACATTATTTTTGATATTTTAAAACTATATCGCGGAGGACAACCTTTACAATTGAAAGTGGTAAAAATTCTTCCTTCAACCTGAACCTAGATAAAATAGAGGAAATTGATCTTTTTACATATCTTACTGAAAAAAATCTTTATAACCTGTTAATGATTCCTCCCACAACTTGAACTTAGGATAACCTGCCGCGAAAGCTACAACTTAACAGTTCTTTATTAGAATATTGGTACAGAAGAATGTCAAATATTCATTCTATTTCAATAAGAGTAAAAAATTGTAAAATTCAATATTTTGCTTATCTTACCCAAAAACATCTTTATAATCTGTTAATGATTCTCCCCACAACTTGAACTTACGATAACCTGCTTATAGAGCTACAACTTAACAGTCCCTCTACTAGAATATGCGTACACAAGATTGATACATATTCATTCTATTTCAATAAGGGAAAAGAGTGTAAACCAGTGTCATTATTTTCCTTTTCAAACTGTTGTGTCAATATGGGAAAAGAGTGTAAACCGGTGTCATTAGTTTCTTTGTAACCCGTTAATGAAGAATATTGGTACAGAAGAATGACAAATATTCATTAATATTCATTCAATTTCAATAAGGTAAAAATTGTAAAATTCAATATTTTACATATCTTACCCAAAAACATCTTTATAATCCGTTAATGATTCTCCCATAACTTGAACACGATAATCTGCTTGTAGAGCTACAACTTAACAGTTCCTCTACTAGAATATGCATACGCAAGATTGATAAATATTCATTCTATTTCAATAAGAGAAAAGAGTGTAAACCAGTGTCATTAGTTACTTTTGCAACAAAACAAAGATCTCTCTCAAATACAAAGATTTCTCTCAAATTTTATTTATATATATATACACACTTAAAACAAGGATGGCTGCTGCAATAGTTACATTCAAGAATGATCACATCCATTCGTTAAACTGGCCGTTTATGATGGGCTGTCAGAGCTAACACTGTCTTTATTGAATTCCAAGGAGCAATTAGTACAAATGTTTCTTCTGTCTATTACATAGACTTGGACACATCCTTCAACAGCTAACTCAACTTTGTTTTCAAGAAATATAATAATGCCTCTCAAATAATCATTTGTAAATGTTAGTCTGCTGTTGGAGTACTGGGAAGTGGAAGTGCTTATTGGAATAGCTAAATCTTTCGGCCAGTTCATAGCTTTAATAGGACTCTGTGAAGGAAATATGATATAACAATGAGGGGTAGCGTGTACAAAATGTTTGCTCCGTGTGCATAGAGGTTACTCCACCTTTTGAAAGTATTGAGTAGATTTGGAACGTACATGATACATAATCCGAAAATAATATAGCATTGCTCAATTTTTCTGATGTTAACTTAAACACGCATGCTTTATTCATCCAGATGCACCTAATACTTCAGTTGTATGTACGTAAATGCAAACTCCTTTTTTAAGCCTAATTGCATGTTCTATGCATGATTTCTGGCTATTTTAAAAAAATGTGTCTGCCTAGACAAATATCTCAGTTATTTGCAGTGTTCCACGGGCGTTGGGGACGGGGGGACGGGTTTCCGGGACGAGAGGACAAAGGGCCTAAGTTTGGGGACGGCGGGGGGGTGGCGGGGTGGCGGTCCTGATATAGTTATACATATACTTATAGTACTTGAAAAACTAGTTTTGAAAAGATGTATAACAGTATAACAGTGTAAGAATTACATTTCAAATGAAACTATAGGAAATTAGTAAAATTATAACATAGTAAATACTAAAATTTGAATTACTAAATCTAAATACGATGATTTCTTGAATGCTAATTGCTAAATAAAATTTGGCAAATGAAATTGTCAAATTGGAGATTTCTATTATAATTCATATCACAAAGTCTATAAAGATGATTACATGATTCATCATTACAATGAGTAGCATTACAAAAGACAAAATGCCAAAATGTCAAAACTCAAAATGTAGTGAAGGGAGGCCTCTAATCATCTGCAAGTGCAAACTCCTCATCACTCGAACTGCTGGACTCCACGAGGTCAAGATCCCTCAAGCTCACACCAACCAACCCTGCATCTGAAGTGGTAGGATCATCCTCATCAATCTGTGAAGGCTCCTCTGGCTCCACATCTCATCGTGCCGTTGGACTCTCCTTGTACCCAAGTGTCTTGCGGTCTATGAGACGCAAAGCACTGTGTACAGCCACAAGCTTCTCTGCTCTCTTAGAGGTAAGTCTATTCCTCTTAAGAGAGTGAATGAAGCTATATGTAGACCAGTTCCTCTCAGCAGCTAAAGAACTGGAAACCTGGGATAGCAGATGGATAGCTAGAGTGGTGGTCAAAGATTTTGTACCATGACAATTCCACCACAAAAGTGGGTCCTCCTATGCCATAGTTTCTATATCCATCTTTGCCGCATTTGAATAGCCTCTAAGAGTGGCAAATTTGGTCCACTTAGTGAGAATTGTGCCGGTATCTCTAGAATCATACATCTTCTCTATGCACCTAAAGAAACCCGCCTTCACCTCATCATCCCGAAGCGGTGTCACTCTACCCGATCTAACCTTGTACCACTTAGGATTCAAGGCAAAGGCAGCCATATGCAAAGGAGTGTTCAACTTGTCCCATCTGCGCTGAATGATTGGCCGGATGTGCTCATTGTAGAATGCTAGAGAGGGGTCCTTCACGCGCACAGCAGCCCTCATCTGGTCAAGCATAGAGTCGATGCACTCATACACCTCTCCAAGGTTAGGTGCATCCCCATCCCCATATCTAATAACCTGGAATATTGGAGAAATGATGGAGACAATGTATTTCGCATCAGTCCAAAACACATCACTCTTCACTATCTCCTTCACCCTTCTCCCCTGCGTTGTCTTGGCCTCGGCCCACCTATTCCAATCATTAGTCATAACCATGAGTTGCAATGCCTCTTGCAACTCAATCATTCTCTCCAAGAGAATGAAATATGATGCATATCGGGTCTCCACCGGTTTCAAGAACTCCTTCTTTGCGAAGGTCCTGAAGAGTGCATGTGAAGTGTGGTGGTTGCAGATAAACATCTGCACATCTCTCGCATCGGTGACCACTCCTCTAATCCAATCAATCTTACCCATGTCCTTGAGTGCATTGTTCATGGCATGCACACAACATGGGGTCCACCAAATATGCCTATAGGCTGCCTCAATGAGTTTCCCTGCTGCTCTACACACATGGGCTGCATCTGTGACTACTTGGACCACATTTTGTGGCCCAACCTCCTCAATAGCCTCCCTGAGGACCTGAAACTGAAAATCAGCATCTTTGCGATGCCCTGTACAATCAACTGCTCTAAGGAAGTATGGGCCCTCTGCACATGTGACCATGATGTTGATGAGTGGACGATGGCTAATGTCCGTCCACCCATCCATAACTATGCTGCACCCAGATGCCACCCAACATGCCTTCATCTTCTCCATCAAAATATTGATCTTGGAATAGCACTTATCCAAGATCGAAGTCCTCATTTTCGTCTCACCTGGTGGCACATATGATGTTCCTCCCTTCGCCACCATAGCCATCATCTCCCTATAATAAGGAGACCGTGTAACATGAAATGGAATGCCATTGGCAAAAAAGAACTTGCCAATGGATTCATTTATCTCATCTCTCAGGTGCACATTAAACATATTAGCAATGGGGTTACTCTGCGATGTCTGCAACTTGCGTTTCCCTGCAGCTATCCCCCTAGCGGCACTAGTAGTGGAAGAGGATGGAGATCCAAACATCATTCCTCCCGTCTATGAAGCATGAGGAGAAGTATGTGGCGGATCATGGATGTGCTGAAGGGCTACTCTAGGAGACAAAGTAGTAGGGGCTGTAATATTTGTGTCATCTGGAACGCCCCAAAGCCTGTTAAACTCAATTCTATAACGTATATTTTTAGTTTCCTTAAGAAAATTACAAGGCTCCACACCTTTTCCTGTCCAAAAAAGAAAGTGTGCATTCACTCTAGTGATGCTACCAAACCATTCAGCCTGACAAATGTGGCACTTCCACTTCCTTGTTCCCCCACCTGCACGTGATGTGCCTTGTATTCTTGAAGCAAACTATTTGAGAGGAGACTTAGGATCAAAAGGACCCCTAGCATACTCTGCCAACAACTCTGAAGGGCAACCTGTACTAGCTGGTGCACTCGCCATGGAACTAGAATGGGCTGCAGGATCAACCCCATGGTCATCCCCCTCATTCTCAGGTTCAAAATCTGAATCATGTTCAATATGGGAATGGATTTCCATGTCATCACCACTCATGTTATTGCTCATTGTGAAAGTGACTGCATTTCACAAAATTAAAATAAAATCAGCCTAGTTTAACAAATTGAAATACAAATTTAACAAAATTTACAATTTATATTTTATAAAATTTGATGTTGAATCTTGAGGGCAAAATGATGAAGATGATTGAATCATTCATCATTTTGCCCTCAAGATTCAACATCAAATCTGATTTTGAGATGAATAAGAATTTTTTCTTTTTAAAAACAAGTTTAGTATTAAATTTTTAAAATAAAAAACTTTCAATCATTCATCATTTTGCCCTCAAGATTCAACATCAAATCTGATTTTGAGATGAATAAGAATTTTTTCTTTTTAAAAACAAGTTTAGTATTAAATTTTTAAAATAAAAAACTTGATGTTGAATCTTGAGGGCAAAATGATGAATGATTCAATCATCTTCATCATTTTGCCCTCAAGATTCAACATCAAATCTGGTTTTGAGTCTTTGAAATGAATAAGAAAAAAAAAAACAAGTTTAAACTCATAAAATAAAACAAAAACAACAAGAAATCTGAAAAAAAACTTCAAAAACCCTACCTTGTGCTTGATAAATCTCTTCAAAATGCAATAGAATCCTCTTCCTCCTCTTTTTCTTGCTCCTCCTCACTCCTATAACACTTGCAATCACTCTTTTCACTCCTTCAATCAGAATTTTTCAAGTTTTTGAACTGTTTTTTCTCCTCTTCAGCTGGCTGCAAAAAAAATCAGTCAATTAAAATGTGACTGAAATGATAAAGGAACATTGTTTTGTGTTGTTTTGGAGGAAGGGGTGGGGCCCACGCCAAATTAGGGTAACCATAAAGCACTTAAAAATTTGATTTTATAATTATTTTTCAAGTTTTACGCCCCCATGGACGTGGGCTCGACGGGAAACGGCCAGGCGTCTTCTCGTCTCCCGAGAAACGTCTAGGCGTTTCCTCAGGAAACTTGGAGACTTGGAGACGTCTCCATGTCTCCTGGGAAATGTGGAGACGTTTCCCCGTCTCCGGTGGAGTATCGGTGGCGGTGGCGGGACGGCGGGAAATGCCAAGTACCCGCTTCCCCGTCCCCGAAACGTCCCCGTTTCGGAAACTTGCAAAAAAGGGGGGAAACGCGTCCCCGTGGAACATTGGTTATTTGTTGAAGATTGAATCCTTTTTGACTTTTCATCTTTATTGTGTTTTTCTCAACTTGTAAACAAAGGAAATAATACTACACTTTGATGTATTTTGTTCAGCAACGACATTCTGAGTTCTTTGTCATTGCAATGCAACATTGACCATCACATTTAGAATTATGGATTGGATTCTATTAGTTGCGTTAATCAAATTTATTCTTCCACACTTTGACAAATTGATATATACTCTGAATCGACTCTAGAAATGGAAATTGTTGATTGTTTCTTACTTATCCAAAAAAAATTATGCTGCCACTCAAAATGAAACAATAATTTGATTTGATCTATGATCATTTACATTCATAAACAATAACTTCTTGTTGATCTATGATCTTTTACATCTATTGCCCAAATGACATGACAATATCCCATAGTCTTCATGATTTTTTGGAAACTATTATTGAAGGTGATGTCGAAGATATTTGAAATTTTTTATGTTCCCTCAAATTTCGGGGATGAGGATGGTAGGAGACGATGAGACATGTTTTCGATACAGAAGTACTTTTGGGCCATTTTTTAGGGGACGACAATGGATGAGTATAAAAAATTAGGATTTTTTTTTTAAATATAGAGAAATTTCAAATATTCATATCATTACATTAATAAAGCATTCATCATAGACATTGTTGAAGATTAATACATAATATTAGACTTGAGTTGAGATTTCACATGAGAATTGACAAACAAATTAAAGAAATTCAAATGCTTTCATTGTGAATGTGCATACATATTATATAAGAATTATAATAAAATACCCAAACACTCCAAGTTTCAACTATAAAATGACAAAAACATAGAAAATATATTGCTTCAAGCTAAATGGGCCTTTTGCATAGGTTTTGAGGACATTAGAAGGACATTCAAATGGGTTTGAAGTTGTTGGCCCTGCTACACTCCCACTCCCTGAAGAGCCTCCCACTCCCTGAAGAGCCCCTAGTGGTTGCCATACTACTATGAGTTCTACTTCTTTCATGCATTTGAACCTCAATCTCTTTACTATCTTGACTAATACTCTCATTGTTGCTCACGATTTTCTTTTGTTAAGAACAAAAAGAGAGCTTCAAGTACAAATAAAATGAAAAATAAACTCACAATGCTCTTTTTGTGTGGTAAAAAAATTGAAAAAAACTTTAAAAACTATAAAACAAATTGAAAAGACAAATGTAAAATGAAGAACTTACCTGTAATGGAGTAGATTTGATACCCTAGTCTCTTCTTTCAATCGTTGTTCTGTCCTCTTTTACTTGTTGCTCTTCTCTTGCTGCTCTTCACCTCAAGTTTACAAATGTCAAAATGAGAATGTTTCTTTCTTTTTGATTGTTTTGATAAATGAAATAAATTTAAGTTTTTCTTAAAGAGATGGGGGTCCTTGTGGGCCTGTCCATCCCTTTTTTTAATTTAAAAATGTGTTTTTAAAAAAAATTAAAATGAACTAGTGTTGGGCCATAAGAGACGACAAGTCATCCCCTATTGTTCCCCGTCTTTTTGGGACATTTCGGGGATGTCTCCCTTATTTTCACTGATCAAGAACGGGAGAGGGACATTTTTTTAGGCATCCCCCAGTCCCTCAAATGTTTCAGGTACGAGGACAAGGGTACCAAGGTTGGAGACGCGTCGCCGAAGAGCATTGGAAAAATCCTCTTTACTGCAAACCAAAGTTGTAGTTTAGGATTGCTCTAAAATGACTTACGATGCTTACTGCTTCCAACCGAAACCAACAAGGAATTGACTTTATATAGTCTTCATACATCTTTTTACCATCTTAGTAGCTTGATTTCATATAATCTTACGATGTTTACTGGTTTCCTTAACACCTATAAGGAATTGATTTCATATAATCTTCTTACATCTTTTGAGGCATATTTTGAATGATAACATTTTACCAACTTAAACTTCCACTAGTAGATTGCTGTAATACATCGTAAACTTTTCGAGGATATTCTCAATGTACCTTTCCTATCAAGGATGCTTTTGTGTTTGTTTTTTGGCGTGCCTTACATTTTGAATGCCTAAGCAATAATGAAGCTCACCGTAGCTAACAATCTCAAATCAACAACTAATTTAGATTTAATTAAGAAAATAATTTTGAATTATTACTAATAACAATGTCATCATCAATATAATGTTAAAATAATAACCGATACACTAATATGCCAAATCTAGACATTCATATCAGCATAGTAATGAAGATGCCCTTCTCCAGAACACCATTAAACTTCTCATACCATCTCCACTGTATCTTACTTATAAACTTCACACGGTCCAAAATTGGCTGGCAATTGAAGATCCAAATTTTCTATGAGATTTTCTTTGCCTATAATTCAAGAGAGTGCACATTTACTTGTTCAAATTTTTGATGCCAAGGCACTGAATTGGCTGTGTAATTGTCACTTGTTTCCATCGTTGCTACTTTCCAAGATGCTGCATATAATTTTGTACAAATGTCCTTGTTGGATATACCTTTTGTATTATTTAGAAAACGAGTGTTGCTATCAAATTGTGCTAATATTCCAGCATCATAACCTTGTAAATTGCTAGAAGATTCTTAGCTAATGTTGGAATAGATTATTATTCATAACAACGGCATCATTAATATATAATGTTAATTTTATATTTGATTCACTAATATGATATTACTGTAGACATTTATATCAACATAACAACAAATATGAAGTGTAAAAACCATCAAACATTTTTTACCATGCTCTTGAAGGTTGTTTTTAGTGGCCTTTCTCACTGTCTTTCAATAAAAGATCTAAATGCCTAGATCATTGACACAATTTTTTTTCTATATCATACTCATATTAAGTATGTGGATGTTCAATATTGCTTTCTGCAATGAATGGTTGAGTAAAGTAAGGTCTTGTTAGAGAAGGTTCACACTTTGAATAATGTTACAGATTTGCTTACAAAACCAATAACTACAAGTAAGTTTTCTTGGTGTGAGAAGGTCACGGACATGGATAATTCTATTTATTTATATTTATTTTATCTATGGATGTATTTGCAATATATAATGTTAAGTGGGAGAATGTTAGGATTCAAATGTTTACCTTGCAATCCAATTTATTATTTATGTATCTCCAACACTCTTGAAAATTATACTTGGATGCTTAAATTGGAATTAGAAATTATTTTGTAACTTAGAATCTCTCGAAATCTTGATATTAGTTGTTTTATATGTGTGTGTGTGTGTGTGTGAGAGAGAGAGAGAGAGAGAGAGAGAGGTGGAGTTGGTAGTGGTGGTTATGATACTATATTTAACAAATATTTCAACTTGGGCATGAGAATTGAATTGTGGAGTATCTTGAATGTTGGTGGGTCCCGTATGAGTTGGGTGAAGATTTTGGACACTTACTTTAGATTATGGGTCATTATGGAAGAATTAAAAGTAAAAAATATCATCTATTATTAATATGGAGGTTGTTTGTGTTATTCATGGTTGATTGGGAGTTACATTTACAATTTTTGGAAGAGCCTCCACATTTTGGATGTGATAGTTTTCCGTTTTATTATTATTTGATGGTATACATTATTTAAAAAAAATATCTATAGTATTCTTCTTTTTTTCTATTAATTGGTGGCATGAAATGGTAGTTTTATGAGATTGTTTATAAGTACATTGGTGCTCTTGAGTGCTGTTAGAATTAAGAGTGTTAGTATGTGGATCTATCTCTCCTTGTAAGATTGATATATACCTTTTTTTTTTTGTGTAGAAATTTTTCAAAAGGGTTTCTCCATGTAAATTTTGTCTTATCTTGATTTTTTGATTAATCTCTTATTACTGATTTTTCAATCATATAATCTCAATCATATGATAATTTTATTTAATAAATAAATTCTAAATATACATACACTTTTAAAAGATTTTATTGTTGTACTTTCACCTCATTTCTCAACATAATATTTGATTAAAATTACTTTTGTTTGTACCAAAGAAGTGTAAGGTGATTCAATATAAAAAAAGAAGTGCAAGGTAACCTAAAGTGCATAAACTTGAATGTGCAAATGCTAGGCGAATTTAGTTTGAGATCATATGGCCCTAAATACCTTTGCTCATTGCGATACTTGAAGGATATTGAATCAACATAAAAATAAGACTCAAAATTGCGACCAACTTGTCATGGTTGATTGGTGCTACCCACTAGTGTGCTACGATATGCTGCAAAGTGCATGGAGTAGTGGTGAAATTCTTAGGACTCATGTGGTACACTTTTTGTTTAGCTATAAAATTTGACGGGATTACTATTTCTCTCACAAAATGGTGTTGTTTTGATGTGGTAGTGTTGGTTCATATGCAATGTTGTTTGACTATTAAACGTGTTATATTTATTTGGTATTGATGATTGTGTTTCAATGCAAGTAGGTTATCTTAAATTAACGGTGAGGCACACATTTTTGGTAATATTATTCTAGCAATGGTATTATGCATTTTGTTAGTTTGTGTAGCTATTGATGTGATTGAAAACAAAGTGAAAGAAGATGCAACATTAACTTGTTCAAGTGATTGAACATTCAACATTAATAGAAAAATCAGCAAACCATAGGAGACACAAGATTTATGTGAAGAAACCCTTTCGAGAAAAAACTCACGAGAAGAGAGGGAAAGTGTATTATTAATCCTTTCAATGAAGAGATACACAACACTTTACTACTATTTTGTGATCAACCTGGCAGCAATTTGTTACCTGCTAGAACTCAACATAAAACTTCCATCTCGTGGATCTAATTTATAGAAACTTGTGGGAGGGAAAACTACAAGTAAGTAACCCAAAACAAGAGGCAAGAAACCACTTGCAAAAACTTATGCCTAGGATAATAGACAACCAATAGACATGATAATAAAATAATAATATTAACATCGCTACAACATGGATGCCTAGTCCACAACCAAATAAACCCTTGCCTTTTTGGATGCATTGTAACTTCCTAGTGACTCTTCCGATCACACAATAGGACAACCCTTCATCTTCCAATGATGGGCTCCCAACACATTGACTTTTCATATTCTCAAAGGCAAACATCTAGAAAAATCTAATCCCATTTTACTTTATAATTGATACATGTTTACCTTTTTGAGATGCAATTACAATTTGTCATTGAAAGAAATATTAAATGTTTTTCCTCTCATGTCCCCTAGAACATTTTACAAAGAATGTGGAGACACCTAAGAATAACATAGGAATGCAAGGTTAATGCCACCTATTCTATCAGATTGAGAGAATTTTTAAGACCGAAAAATTGTTAGCAAGAATCGTATTAGTAGAAATATTTTCATAGAGGTTATAATACCCCTCTTCTAGACTATCTTTTGAAATTGTCAATGGTGTACGTGCTAAAAATATATGTGCTTCTATCAATCAATGAAAGATTCTCTTTTAGAGAGAGAATTTGAATAGGATAGTGTTTCCTAAATTGAAGATAGTGTCTTAGAAAGCATGATGCATAATGTTTAAAGCAATGTGCATATACAACATTAACAATAGTAACTTTTGGTTCATAAACTAGTGTTCCATTAGACAACACTTCGATCTTCACAAAGGGTTGCTTGAGCAATCCATCTTCAAAAGACACCTCTGTGTGATCTTCATTATCACTGCTTTCACAACCTTATTGTCTCCTTTGTGCATAGTGTCTTGCTAGGTTTTGGTTCCCTTCACCATTACTTCAAATAAAATAGTTTCTTATAGCGTCATAGAATTATCCTAATGCATTGATGCGCTCCATTTTTTTTGTGTGCTACTTCAAGAACCATTTAGTAACATTTAATGCGATAGAGGGATTAATCGATTGGGAGAGATTGCTTGTCCGCTAGCAAACATTTTCATCCAAAGTAGAATCTCTTTTAATGACTTCGTTGAGTAATATATGTGTCAACATCGTTAAAAACGACTGTAGGAATCAAAAACACCTTTATCGAATATCTCCACAATATGCATTCATTGAGGGTTTGTGAATATCTCCACAATAGGAATCAAATACTTCAATTGATTGATTAATTGAACCCTTCATGTAACAATTTGGAGGTGAATACTTGAGGGTTTGTGAAAACTCCCAGATATCTATTTCAAGAGGTACTTAGGTGACTCGATTGAGAATTATTTATATAGGTTGTCGCCAAATAATTCCTCACCATGGACGAATCTTTCCATTGAAAGCGTTTCATCATCAATGAACTCGTCAACTTTGCACAAGAACCATTTGTGGGTCTCATCATGTGTTATTTGTCAAGGCAACACAAAGCCTAATAGAAGGTCTCAACAACGAAACTAAAATGTTAACCATCATGCTATTTTTAGTTGTACCCAATTAACTGTGCATTGTTATAACATATATTTACAATGACTTATGGTAGTAGGTCTCACTTGAAGTGCGAGAAGGGCTTGATATGTTTGTTAGAAACTTGTATGTTTAATTACTTAAAGAAATTAACTATTCATGCTTAAAAATATGAGCATACTATAAAAAGATAAACATGCGCACAACAAAACAAACAAAGATCTTATCATTAATCTATGTGATCATAGTATTTAATATCTATCAATTGAGGTAAAATAGATTACTTGTATTAAGAATAGAGATCAACGTCAGTAGCATTATTATTAGAATGCAAGGTTTTATACACACTTTATGAAAGGAAGTTAAGTGCGCGGAAGATGCTTCCTACACCAAGAGAGAGTTGCAAAATTTTCTTAAACATCTTTACAATTATAGATTTACATGCACATACATATCATAAACAATTGAAACAATAAAATCATAACACATAATTTTACGTGGGGAAAGCCCTTTTGGGAGAAAAACTCCACACTCAAAAATATAACTCAATTATATTATTCAACAATAACAAACAAGTTATAATATAACTTATAATATAACTGCAGAGCTATGCTCTTGCAAGAGTCTTCATACTTATCAATTTTGGATTCCAACAACATAATGGTACTTCAACAAAACAACAATCTGCTACTCGAAAATACAAGTGTACTCAATATATAGTAGCTTACAATGCATTAATTAGACATTTATAAAATTAAATGCCAAAGGTTGAAGATGCAACATAGAAATCATCAAAACTGCTACACGTGCGTAACAGTAAGTTTCCACACGTCTCAACATGCAATATTGTAACTGCCAATTGTCAATAAAGTTGCACATGCAAAACTTACACCTACCAAAATAAGATTGCACCTCCAAAGCTCACATTCCATGCAAACTCAACATGAAATAAAATAGCCTTCATGCACAACTCCTGTAAATGACAACTTCCAACTTCCAACTTGACTCCTCAAAAATAGAAACTACAAGTTGTAACTCACAAAGCAACACAAAATAATTATCAAATATAATATCAACGTTAAATAATTAAACTTACTAAGAATAATCAAAGGTTGAGACACTTTTTTCTTAACATTCTGCAACTTGTCAAACACCTTTGAAGAGCCAATGGAAAAACATGATTTAACTGTTAGAGGTCGTGAGGCCCATAGACTCCAAACACCATATGAACTTATCAATGGTCACTGGCATTTGTCAGTGCATCTGCAACATTAGTCAAAGTATCAACCTTCTCTAACTTCACCTTCCCATCTTCCACCAGATCACAAACAAAATGAAATTGAAACATCAATGTGTTTTGTTTTGGCATGGAAAGTAGGATTCTTTGCTAAGAAAATGGCACTTTGACTATCATAATAAATAGTAATTTGTCTTGCATCAAAACCAATATTAGAACATAATCTCTTAAGCCAAATAACTTCCTTTCCAGTATTGAGTAGCTGTCATGTACTCTACTTTTGTAGCGGACAAAGCGACTACAGCCTGTCACTTATTCATCCAATTGATAGCACCACCAAACATCATGACCACATAGCCATTGGTGGATCTTTTGTTGTCAATATCACTTCCCAATCTGAAACCGTATATGCACAAATATTCATCGAGTGTCGAGGTCCAATAGGATAACCATGAAAACATAAGGAATTCTTGGAAGCTCCCTACAAATATCTAAACACTCTCTTCATTGCATCCTACGTATTCATCTAGGATTAGCCATAAATTGACTTTGGACTCCCACTACTTGGGCAATGTTTGGCCTTGAACAAACCATAGCATACATTAGACTACCAAAAACGGTCGCATATGGTACGTTGGTCATGTCCTCCATCTTAGTAGGAGATTTTGGACAATCCTCAACATAAAGCTTTGTCCCTTGCATTATAGGAATAACAAAATTTTTTTGCATGTTGTCATGCTGAATTTGTCAAACATTGAATTCACGTACTTGCTCTAGCTTAACCAAAGCTTTCTTTTAGCTTCATATTTCTTGATCTCCATGCCTAGAATATATCTTGTTGCACCTAGATTCTTCATGTCAAACTATGTTGACAATTGAGGCTTCAAATTTGAAATCAAAATTTTACCATTCTCATAAAACAACATATCATCTATGTACAATACAATTATGAGAATGCATTCATTATCAAATTTGTAAGAAACACAATAGGCAGATTTAGATATGAGAAGCTTAAGATTGCACAAAATGCTTTGGCTATGACATAAAGTTCTTCCTCAAGCCACTATAAAGAATGTCGTCTTCACATCCATTTCTTCCACTTATAGATCATACAATGTTGCAAGTGATAACAAGAACCAGATAGATGTCAACTTTGCAACATGAGAGAAAATTTTACCATAGTCAATCTCCTCCACTTGAGAATATACCCCTTAGTGATGACTAACTGTGCCTTATGCTTCTCAACATTGCCATATGGACTAGATTTTTCTCTTGAACACCCATTTACATCCAACGAGTTTCATCCTTTGAGCAATGGTGCAAGATCCTATGCATTATTTTTCTTTAATATAGTCATTTCTTTATCAATGATTTTCATCTAGGAATCTGCATCACTCATACCCATATCATCTTTAATAGTCCTAAGCATTGATCTAGGCTCATCAGTGTTAGTAATCAAGGAAAAAATGCAACTAGAATCCAACAAAGAATAACCAAACCTATCAAGTTGCTACCTATCTCTGGTAGACCTCTTGAATTGTTGAGGTTAAGGTTCTTCTTTTAGAACTTTCAAAGCTTCTCAAACTCTCGTCATCATTAGGTTCAACAGGAGTATGTAGTTCTTCTTTCATTGGGGTAGGTGGAATTTGAACTACCTTTGTTTGTTTCTCATCTTTCTCTGGCTCTAGTTGGCAATGGAAGGTTTTATCTCTCGAAAATTCTCACTTCTATTGTAGAGAACCTTTTGGGCCATTGAATCCCAAATCTTGTACACCTTTTCATTGATACCATAGCCGATTAAGATACATTTAACCGCCTTGTTTTCCAACTTAGACCTCTTCTCAATTGGAACATGAGTGTAGGCTTCAAAACCAAATACTTTGAAATGTCAAATCAAATGCTTTTTACCAGACCACGACTCCATGGGTGTTTTTTCAACAAGAGCCGATGTATGAGATTTGTTGATTAGATAACATGCAATGTCTATAGCTTCAGCTCAAAACTTCTACTCAAGGCCATCACCACTTAGAATACTCCTAGCCCTCTCCATCAATGTTTTGTTCATCCTCTCCACAACTCCATTTTATCGTGGGGTGTATGGAGTTGTCTTATGTCTCTCAATCTCATGCTCTTTACAAAACTTGTCGAATTCTACCGAACAAAACTTTTGTTATTATCAATCCTCAAACACTTAATCTTTCTACTAGATTGATTTTCAACCAAGGCCTTAAACTCCTTAATCTGACTAAAGACTTCAACTTTACTTCAGAGAAAATAAATAAATGTCCTACTGTAATCATCTATGAATGAAATAAAATATACAGTTTTAGATAATGAACATTTATAGGACCAAACACATCTGCATGCATATAGTCCAAAACACAAGAAGACTTATGCGAACTAGAATAAAAAGAAATATGGTGTTGCTTTCCATATACACAATGTTTGCAAAAGTCAAACTCGAGATTGCAATCATGAAGGCCTTCATTAAGGCTCTTAGATTTTAGGGCTCTAAGAACCTTCCCACCATTGTGACCAAGTTATTGGTGCCACAACATTGTCTTCTCTGCAGGAAGCTTCATTTCCAAGGAATGAGGACTCTTAGGTACCCAAAATGCACGACCATCAGATGTAGATACTACAAACTTCATCTTTGCTTGATCTGGCGGTGAGGATGAAGAATACAAAGGTCTTTTCTTCGACTTGTTAGATGAACTATTGCATTGAACTGTGCATGCATCTAACTTGTACAAGGTGTCAATCCAAACACCCTAAGCCATCACCATAGATCCTCTCATCATCTTACATCCTTCACTTGACAAAACAACTTGCACACTTGAGTCATTCAATTTACTTGTTGAAAGTAGGTTTCATGCCAAATCCGAGATATGCCCATCAGGGAATTTGATCTTGACTCTACCACGACCAACAATCTTCAGATGAGAGTCATTATCTAGATACACCTTCCCACCATCATATTCTTCATACTTCGAAAACCAACCCCTGTGCGAGGTCATGTGGAAAGAAGTACCTGAGTCTATTAACCACACATCTTTTGATGCATGGGTTGCCAAGGCTGCTACAAAAACATTTGCATCATCTTGAGAGGATTTGTCAAAGTTGGAGTTTGAGAAATTATTTTTACCTTTCTTTTTCTACTCCTCTTTGCACTTTTTGCAAAAATAACCAGATTTACCGCAATTCAAACATTTTGCCTTGGACTTGCTAGGAGATTGAAATCTCCTTTAAGATTTTGATTTTGATTTATTGTCCTTTTTCTTGCCTTTCTCTTAAGATATGCCATGAACAACAAGAGCCTTCTTAACCATCTTGAAAGATTTCCTCCGTATCTTTGTAGATGATAGTAATGCAACGACCTTATCCATCTTGAAACTGGTGGTAGTACTCCTGATGGTAATTACCAGGTGATCCCATGAGTTCGATAAAGAACATCAGAAAATAATGCAATGATCTTGGTCTTTAATTGTGTTATTAGCAGGTTAAAGGCATTTAGGTGATCTGCAACAGATCAGGTCCATCTTCCATCTTCAGAGAATACAATTTCTTCCACATGAATAATTTGTTTACTAGGGATAAAGAATGATAAACATCTCCAAGTTTCTTCCAAAGGGATTTTGTAATCTTCTCTTTATGGACATTCAAGAGAACAAAATTAGCCAAATAGAGTCTTATCAAACCCTTGTATTTCCCATCCATCAGATCCCACTCTTCCTGGGTTGTGCTAATTGGTTTTTTGTTGTATATTGCAGCTCATAGAACTCTATCCACGAGCATATCCTCCATCTTCAACTTCCATAACTCAAAGTTCCCGCCCTTAAAATTCTTCATTTCGATTCTATTGGATGTGCTTGCCATTCTTTTTGTAATAAGGTCATGAAATATTCTTCTGCAAAATTCCCATTGAAACAAAGATTAGCTCAAAAAACCCTTCAAACCCTACAACGGAATGAAGGTTGGCTAGGCTTTGATACTGATTGAAAGGAATTCGAATGCGCGAAAGATGCTTGTTACACCAATCTAAGTAGAAGAGATTTGGATGCACATACATATCATAAATACCTTTACAATTACATATTTAGATGCACATACATATCATAAATAGATAAAACAATGAAATCATAACACAAAATTTTACATGGAAAAACCCTTTTGAGAAAAACCCCACTCCAAAACACAACTCAATTATATTATTCAGCAACAACAAACAAATTACAACATAATTGCAGAGCTATGCTCTTGCAAGAGTCTTCACACTTCTTGATTTTGAAGTAATTTTTGACAACATAATGGTATTTCGACAAAACAACATTCTACTACTCCAAAATACAAGTGCCCAATATATAGGAGCTTACAATGCATTAATTAGACATTTCTAAAATCAAATGCCAAAGGCTGAAGTCGTCAAAACCACTACACATGTATAATGGTAAGTTTGCACATGTCACCACATGTAATATTGCATCTGCAATTGTTACTAAACCTACACATGCAAAACCTGCCCCTGCCAAAATATGATTGCACCTCCAAAGTTCACATTCTATGCAAACTCAACATGGAATAGAAATTACCTTCGTGTACAACTCTACCTGTAAACGGTAATTTCCAATTTGACGACTCCTTGAAAATAGAGAATGCAAGTTGGAACTCATGAAACAACATTGAATAATTATCAAATCTAATTTCAACATTAAATAATTAGTCTTGCTAAGAACAATCAAAAGTTACACCTTCTTTTCCCTTAACACTTTACCCAACGTTCATGGCCCATGGTAACTGGTTCTAGTGCAAATCAATACATGCTTAATGTACGATATGATTATTGCTTGCAAATGAATTTGATTACCAGATGGATGGAAAACTTACTTATCACTTACATACCTAATTCTGTGCGTGAGATTCAAATCGATGCATAATGGCACAAGATTCAAGTTGATACAGACAGGAGTTGCTTATAATGGTGTGTGTCAATACTTGAAACATGTCATATATTATGGATTTTAATATCAGTCACCACCAAAACCATTTTCAATGAAGTATTTCTTATTCCAATCATATTTCACGTTACTATTATCACCAGGAATATGTTGGAATTAATGCATGAATACAAAAGCATGTTGTTGGCAGTATTAGTTTCAATTTTGGTAGTTTATTAGAGTATGATTGCATGATGTGTCAAATTAGTGTCAGTTAAGTTTAGATTCAAGTTTGAAGGAATTGGTTGCGTGTCTTAAGGCTATATAAAATATTTAATATTTTCAAGTAGAATAAATAGACAGTTTCATTTGTGCGTATCTTTTGTATTTTTTACTGTTATGTCTTAAATTTTATCACGGTATTAGAGATTATTTGGGTGTTACTCCATCATGGGAGTGCCCTGATAAATGAGAGCGTTTTGAGAGAGTTAATTCTAATAAGATAGGAGATATAGATTTTGTTGTAGGTTGAGTAGCATAGGAGTGGTTGGTTGATTTAGGATCTCAAATTTGTTGAAGTCTTCAAAAGAAGAAGATAAATCCACTTGAAAAAGTAGTTATTTTCTGTCATTGAAAGAAAAGGCCTCAAAGTGCTAGAGGTGAAAGTACTATTTTGCCTATTTGAAAGGAGAGTAAATCTTATTGTTGCTACAAATGAATTAAATAAAGGATGGAATTTTCTGAGTGCCAAAATACTGGAGTCCATCAGATTTGTTGAAAGGAAAAAGGTTTCTACAACCATGTGTTTGGTTTGGGAGAGAGCAAAGAGGGAGCTCTTGCAATTATTATTGACGAGGTTAATGGATAAATTATCTAATTATTTAAATGACCATTAGATGTGTGAGGATTATTAAAGCAGATTTAATAAGGCGTAAAAGAAAATATAGGTTTTTCAAAATGCTTCCATTTGGATGTTGGAGGAGAGGTGCTTGAGGTCTAAGATGACAGTTTTGTGTCCATTTGATAATCTGGTGGATGTTTGACTCTCAGAATGAAAGAGAGTTTGTAATATACAGGAATATGCTAGATATCCAGAGACTTCATTTCTTCATCAAGGGAGATTGTTGGAATTAATGAATAAATGCAAAAGCATGTTGCTCGCAGAGCTAATTTCAATTTTGACGGTTTGTTAAGAGTAAAATTATTAAAGATGGCAAATTAATTTCAGTTAGCTGTCAAGTTTACATCTGAATTTGTAAGAATTGATTGCATGTCTAAAGACCATATAAAACATGTAATCTTTTCAAATAAAATGAAAAGTTTCATTTGTGTGAATCTCATCTTTATACTACTGTTATGTCTTTAAATTTTATGAAAGTAACATTCTTATTTATGAAAATATTATTGTACTCTGTGAACCATCAATTGTTGTGAGTAATGTTACTTTGCTCTTTGAATCCAAATACCAACATTCTACAAAGTACCGAGTTTGGAATGAGTTTGCGGGTGTAGTGTAGTGAGAACAAATTATTGCTCTTGCTCACCATATGAATCTACATTAGCTTTTGTTTTGTTTTCTTTATTAACCTCTTAAAAAGATCCATGGACACCGCGTTGGAAATATATATATATATTTCCTACTCCCTTGTGTCTCGACTATTTTTAAAGGCACTTTATATGTTTTTTTCTTTTTCCTTACATTTAAATCATTTTGGGAATATTGTTATATAGAACTTTCAACATTCAAACTTCCATCCTTCTTTATTAATTCTTCTTAGAATTGTGATGCTGTTACATTTTGCAATTTTAAATTCGCTTGAGTGCTGAGAGGTGCCACCAATTTTGAATAGGATTCTGGCAAAAATCCCAAGAAGCGTTATTACTGGAGCTTCTGAGATCATTGATCCCATATGCTGCCATTTGATTTTAATGAGACTTAAATTGATTTAAATGCTCTACAATATTTTGTGGTCCTTGCATTTCTAATCAGAAAAAGTTTTCTTTCGAAGATATAGTCTAGCATTGACATTTGTTGATTCACACAATTGGGTCGAGTGATCCCAAGCTGCCTTTGCTTTATTTGATTCACTCATATGTAAAATCACATTATCATTTAAATCAGCAGTATCGAAGAGAGCCTTACCATCTCTTGCCTGCCACTTGCTGATACTAGATAGTATATAGATTTTGTTTTTCACAAATAATCTTTGAAAATATTAGATAAGGGTGAGGGCCAACATACATGAAGTTGCATCATTGAGAATGCTCGTGTACACAAAGTTTGTATTTTTGACTTAAGTGGGCTAGAGTACGAACGTTGTTAGGTATAAGAAATATGGGGTCTTTGTTTGTACAAAGTTTTGCAGTTGTCACAGGAATGTTCAGTTCTTGTACGCACGGCGAGATCAATGGTAGGATAGCCTAAGTCTCAATACAAATTATTACCTAATTACAATAAGATACAGTGACGTTTGCTGTACAAATTGAAGTTGATTCAATGCGGTAGTCTATTGAAAGCTCTAGTTAGGACATACGCGTGAACCCGATATAACTCAGGCAATCGAGAAAATGGGAGACCAAAGGGCAATAATAACTTAATCAATGTCTCCTAAAGGTGTCTCTATCTGTTCACATCACAGACAAATATTTTAAGGAATAGTTTAAATGACAGTGTATTCAGATGGCAGTGATCACATGTATTTTAAGGAATGTTTTACTGCTGACACAGAAAGAAAAGACAACCGAATTATCTTTTCAACAAAATGTTTCCTTAAAACTGTAAGCGCTTTAAGGAAGTGCAACCTCTCCAGAATCTTAGTAGTGCCCGGACATTATTTCAACTTTTCACGATGAACGGCCTTTAACTCTCTTGCTATTGGTGTCTGGTGGAGCCGACCTGTTGGGCCAAAATCCTGAACTGTTACATCTCTAAACAGTCTTGACTAAATCTAACCTGAAATTCCACTGCTTGTAGTGTTATCTCAGTAGTACAAGGGGAAACAAATGATTGCAAAACGTGCGGTGACGGGCTATTGGTAACTCACTGGCCTCTACTCATTCGACTGGATGTTCGAGCATGCGTCACATGCTCGTTACGGTGCGCATTTATGATGATAACAATTGCACAGTTACATTCATGGGCTACGTCGATATATAATTGTAACAGGGGCTGCAATGAGGGTGCGTTTGTCGGGGAAGATGACTATATAGTTATGCCAAATTTTCTAGAGCACGTACAAGAACACTAGACCAATGAACTAGTGGTGTGAACCTGTGGTGAGGAATTAAGTACCTACTAACATGTCAAAAACTTTGGTCCTACAAAAACTTAAATGGGAATTTAAAAAAAAAAAACTGTTGAAAAGAGTAAGAGTTTACGACACAAAATATTTTAATAATTTTTGGTATAATTTTGTATGTTACTTTTGTAAGTTATTTGTATATTTTGAAATAAAATTGTTTATTAAGATTCTATTAAAAAATTTGTTATATTTTTGTATGATTAAATTATTATTTTGACTATTTTTATTTTTTAATAATTAATTATTTTGTAATGACAGAAATATATTTATCAAATAAATTTTTGTCTTGTAAAATTGTATTTGTATTGATCTTTGCTAAATCTATATTTGTATTGCAAAATTGTATTTGTATTTGATTTTTGGCCCTACAAAACTTAAATGGGAATTTAAAAAAAAAAAAAACTGCCCAAAAGAGTAAAAGTTTACAACAAAATTTGGACACAATATATTTCAATATTTTTTGGTATAATTTTGTATATTACTTTTGTAAGTTATTTGTATATTTTGAAATAAAATTGTTTACCGACTTTAAATTTTTTATTTTGTTGTATATTTATTAAGATTCTATTAAAAAAATTGTACAATTTTTTTAATAATTAAATTATTATTTTGAATTTTTTTTTTTTAAAAATTATTAATAATTTTTGTAATGAAAGAAATATATTTATCAAACAAATTTTTGTCTTGCAAAATTGTATTTGTATTGATCTTTGCTAAATCTATATTTGATGAACTTGGAATTTTTTAATATGCTTTGTGATGAATTTATAAATCAAATCTTCTTTTCCTCCTTTAAACCATAGTAGCTATGGCTACAATTGTAAATATAAATTGGTTCAATAGTAAAAAATAAATATTTTTTCAATTAAAATAAACAACTATTTACCACTTCTATGTGTAGATGAGGTGTAAAATTGTTATTGACTATTTGATTAGAGTGGGTGGTTATTGCACATAAATTTTGTTCTCGATGATAGCATTGCTAACTTCGCTTCAATTTGGTAAATAAGCCACTTATGATGGTTTGATATTTCTAACAATATTCTTATCGCATCACTTGTTTCTTTATAATGCATTTCATAGACTTGCACATCTTTTGACAACTAACTTATCATTACACCTTTCAATTGTGTCATCACTCTTGTTTTCATTTTTATATATCCGCTTTACTACTATCACCTTGTTACTTTCAAAAGTTCAATCAACTCTTCCTAATTATCCCCATTTCTTCTTCCTTTACATCACACCAATTTGTATGCTTCACTATGTTTTTTTAATCACTTTGTTCAATTTTAATTGAGGAAATTAGCAAAAATATCAACCTATTCTATATTCTCTTTGATTAGTAGTTTTTTAATGAAATTCTCTTATGCTTGGAGAATTAGAGTTGATATTGTGATTAAAATTACAGTAGAAGTTACCAGAGTTCTTGGTTGTGAAATTATACCCCTAAGAAGATATGAGTTATTGCTATAACTATTTGGAATAAAAGCATGTAATATTTGGATGGCTTTATTTTCACAATTACGAGCATTCTTTGTGCATACCTTCTTGCCACACTCCCACTTCATTAACGATCGCCTCTTAATATAATCACTCTTAATAATTTTGGATTCCAAAGCTTGTTTAAAGATCACCTCTTAATATAATCACTCTTATCTAAGTAATCAACTAAAGTTCTTTCTACATGATTTTTCTTTAAGATTTCGTATAATATCTTTTGGAATATGAGCATATGCCAATATGCCAAAAGTTTTGAAGTATCCCATGTTGGGGCTTTTACTAAAATAGGTTTCTTTGGGTATGCAATTCTTCACAATTGTAGGGCTACAATTAAGAATATTAACAACTATAACAATTGCTTCTACCTAAAACTCATTTCCGTTATGGTTTGGTTGTAACACAAATTTTGGGATTCTACAAGGACTCTATTTTTGTATTCATAAATGTCATTTTCAAAGTGGTGTGTATGTTGTGAGTTTTCTTTAAAAATTTGATTTTTAACATAGTTAGTATCAAACTTGTTTGAAGTAAATTTATCTCTACATCGAGTTCCCAAGATTTTAATAAAATAGACACTTGACCTCTCATTTACTTTTCAATAAAAAATAAAAAATTCATGAAACAACGAAATGGTTCACATTTATACTTAAGTAATAGAGCTTAGTATTTCTAGAATAATTATAGACAAATATTAAGAAAAAAATACTATAAGTATTTGGATGGACGAATTATGATGTTTTTGGAGCTTGCAATATTTTCTTGGGTAGAAAATTTCTCATGTTCTGCTTCTTTCTTGGTCAATCCTTGAACCACTCTTCTTCTCATGTAATGAATTTAAACTCTTAAAATACAAATGACTAAAGCACTTATATCATAATCAAATATTGTATTGAATTGTTCTTTTAAAGATTTATTGTAAATAAAAAAATTACAAGATCAATTGACAAATGGTTCCCTATTATTTTTGTCAACCAATTAGGTTGCACTAATAAGATTATTAAGCTTAGATACCAATAGAGTGTCTTAAATATTTTTAACCTCACCTTATTTGGCATGCATTTCAAGTCATATGATGGGAAGAACTAGAACTATGGAACCAAACATTACTTTTTGTTTTATCTTTCACATGACAAGAATTAAAATTATCTCTTAATCATGGGTGAAATTCATCCTTTTAGTTTGAATGTTGCTTTGTTTGATTCTTGAAACTCTCTAAAAATGACCATGTCTCATTACAATAATGATATAGATTATGCCTCTTATCTATATTACCTTGACCACCTTAAAGGTCTCTTTGTCATCATCATCTCTTCAATTACATTATGGCTCCCGCTTTCTCTTGAGGATTGTTGGTGGTTTGTGTCCTTCAACTTTAGCTTTTGTTGCACAAGTGTATGATAATTTTTTTAAAGTCTATCCAATCTACTTTCACTTGATTATAACCATGATATTTTTTAACTTTAATGTTGTTAAGATTATTTCTTAACTTTTTTAATTACAGTAACGGTTGAGTTTCATTTCCATGGTAAAGATCTAAGTATTTTTCACAAATTACTTGATCAGTAATAGTCTCTTTATGGTTGTGTAACTTTTTATACAATACCTTACACTCCAACATAAAATGAACAATACTCTCACTATCTTTCATTCAAAGATTTTCAAATTCTCTTTGTAGGTTTTGCTAATGAATTTTTTTAGCTTTATCTGAGTATTGTTAAGTAGACTCGAATATGCCTCAAGCATACGTGACATTTTTCTATAACAATTCTAAAAAATGCAACATAAAATGAACAATACTCTCACTATCTTTCATTCAAAGATTTTCAAATTCTCTTTGTAGATTTTGCTTATGATTTTTTTTAGCTTTATATGAGTATTGTTAAGTAGACTTGAATATGCCTCAAGCATACGTGACATTTTTCTATAACAATTCTAAAAAACATGTTTGCATTTAAAGTGTTAAAAACCACTACTAAGACATCCATTTCTTTGCTTATTTCTTTTCATATCTCGTGTTGTCAAAATATTAAAACTTTGATAGTCTACATAGTCTAGTTTATTTTCAAATACAATGAAATTTACACTAAATATATCCTCATTTATTCTATTGAATATTTATCAAGAATTGTTGTCCTATTCTTGGTTTATTTTAATCTTCAGAAATATATTTTATTTTTTAGTTACCAATCAAAAGTATCGTAGTACTTATGGGCTAATTTATTTTTTATTTTCACGGTTAATATTTGTGGCCACATACCAATTGATTGCAGGTATGACATCATCGCTCTAAAGATGGGATGGATGGACGTTGATTGGAGAGGGTTGAGGATTTTTATGTTTAACATTCTTTTGGTAGTTTCTTTCAAAGAGAAATGTTATCCTTGAAACCTCTTCTCAAAAGGAACAATTATCGTTAATTTCTATAATATTGAGCTCTGCTTCACTTGGATTGGCTCACAATTGAAGTTTTAGGCAGTTTACATAAAGCATTCTTTCAAGTAAATTTTAGTTGTTTTTAATTTTGTTTTGAGGAGGTTGAAGAGGAGAGCTCTCTCCTGGAGCTATGGATTGAGTCTCAGTGTATGGTATTTCAAGAGAGGTCAGATTCTACATTGCATGTGGTGAAGAAGAAGGATTTGCGGATGCCTGCTAAATCTGTGTGCTCAGGGTTTGGCTCGCATGACCTTAAGCATTACCTTAGGCGGGGATTTCTTCTACCCTCTCCCACTTTGTGTGGGGTGTAGCTTGGATGGGAATCTAGGTGTTTCTCTGGCTTCAATGTTGTTTGAAGGGGTAAGCAAGGTTCAGATGCCTATGAAGGATGTTAGCTTTGGTTTTGGTTTTGAGGACCTTCCTTTGTCCTCTTGCATCCCTGCAGAGTTAGGTGTGACAACTTTCCTTGTTGGGTTGGTTGGTGATAAGAAGGGATCCCTCTCTTCCAATTTGAGTGAGGCGATTCCTTGCTATGGGACATTGGATGTTGTTACTCTTGTTAGGTTGAGGTCAAGGGAATGGCCCTTATGGACTCTTTCCTCTTGCTTTGGGTTCTTGATGATGTGGGAAAATCATTGCTGCTATGGAAAATGCTCTTATTGGGAGGTTTAAAGGCCCTTGTCCAAATACAGACTTTGTTCATAGTTGGGCTTTGAATAAATGGAATGCTTTTGGTCGGTTGCTATGCCTAAAGGATTTTTCTTTTCTCCTTCTAACAGCTTTTGGTCGGTTGCTATGCCTAAAGGATTTTTCTTTTCTCCTTCTAACACCTTGAGCAGAGAAAGGGTGCCTCGTTGGGTTGGCCATGGTTCTTTGGAAAATCCAACCTCCTTCTGAGAAGTTGACACCTGGTTTTGATGCTTAGAAGCAAAGATTCGGCTGGCCCGTATTTGGGTAAGACTCCCAACACTTTCTTTGGAATTCTAGGATGAAGAAATCTTTCAAGGTATTTGGTAATGGTTCTTTCTTAGCCTTGGGTAGGATCATAAAAGATAGGAAACACTTAGTTTATGTAATATTTTGTATGTTTGTTGAAATTGGTAAGCTTCTACCAAATAAAATTAAGATTCCTTCCAAGCTGGGTGTTTGGGAGCGGAGTATTTTCTTTGAGTCTTCCTCTATGGTGTGCTCTCACTACCTTAGAGTTGGTCACTTTTCTCGCTCTTGCTAGGTCTTCAATTCCATGAAGACTTACTTTGATGGGAAGGCTTCGGGTTCTTTGCTGTTAGTTCCACTAAAAATTCTTTGGGGTCCCTCATAAAGGAAAAGAAAGACTTGGTGGGCCCCTTGGTTAGGGAGTTGGATGTGGAAGATCCTATCGATGTTCTATGGGGAACCCCCCTCAAGGATAAAAGTATTCCAGTTTTAGTGGATGAGATTGACTCTTCTAAGAATCTTAGATTGGCCCATTTGGATCAAGCTTCCCGAATGTGCTCTTTGGTTAGACTCAACTTCAAACCTCCTTGATTGGTGAGGGTTTCTTTTATTCTTTTATTGAGGCATCTCTCGTCCTTTGGCTCCTTCCTTTGTGTTTCGCTCTTGATTGATTGGTGGCTTGTTGTTGGCTGATGGTTTTTTGTTGTACTACATTGATTTTGCTATTTTTCATCATTTTGTAAGGGTTTCAGGTGCCCTTCAAAATCTATTTCTATTACTTTGTATCGTTGGCAAAGTTTGATACTTGGTGTTTGGCTGCGATCCATCTCTTCTCTTTGTACAAGGTTTTGGGTCCTTTTTAAAACCTTGCTTAACTTATCAAAAATAAAACCACCATAAACTTGAATGTCATTTAAAACATGCATGATAAATATCCATCGTTCAAACTTAAAAGTTCAATATTAAAATAATAATATCAAGTTCAACACTTTTAATCATCAAATGAATTTTCTAAATTATCAATATCATTGTCATCACTGCCATTAGATGAAGTAAGAATATTAGATGAACCACAAGAAGTGTCAGTGCCACTATCTTTGCATTAATAATGTGTTCATGTTGGTTATCAGACTCCTTGAATGCAATATGGTGGGAAGTGGAAGTATCCAAGCCACTATGCTCTAGCTCTCTATCCCACAATTTTGTCTCCCCTTCCTTGTAGCCGTGTTGTTTGTGTGAAAGGAGATGCTAGTTGGAATGCACATATACTAAGTTCTTCGTCCTTTTTGAGTGCAATTTATTACGCTTTATTAAGTGGATGAAAGAATATGTGCTCCAATTTCTCTTGGATGTAGATGAAGTAGCAACCTATGAAGACAAATTAAACAATTAAAGTTATACATTATAAAAATAAAATTAAAAAATACTAATAAATGAAACTTATAATATGTTGGACCTGCCTATGATGTACCCTAATTGTGCTTGGACCTAGAATTGACTTGCTTATGCTATTATAGTAGCTTTGCTGTTTTATGAGTTTTAGAAGTCTCTTTTAGGGGTGAGGAGGGAGCAGGTCAAAGTCAAAAGGGAAAATAAATTAAAAAAAATACAAAAATATTAAAAAACTCATCGCTGTACGTCTGGGTGCGTTCTGGGTGTGTTCGATTGTGCTCGTGTTCGCTTCAGTACCCCTAACCAATGTCCCTACTGGTGCCGCCTATAGAGGGAATGGATCGGGACACAAATCTGATGCAAACTGAACTTTGATACGGCCCTGCTGGTAGGAAACCCGACTACTTGATATTTCTGTTTCTTTTTACAATTTATTGTATTTCTCTCTATTCTTTTTAGATTTAAAATTACACGAAAACTGAAACAGAAAAGAAAGTCTTTAAATCTATTAAAGCTTTACTTAAATTATAAAAAGCTAATTATGTGAAACTTTATTATTTTGTAAATATAAAAACAAACCTCTATTTTTATTTTATTTTACTATATAATTTTTTATTTTTTTTTAATAATTAAAGATTATTTTATGATATTTTTAAACTATATTATAAAGGACAACCTTTACATTTGAAAGTGGTAAAAATTCTTCTTGCAACTTGAACCTAGATAAAATAGAGGAAATTGATCTTTTTGTTTATCTTACCGAAAAAATCTTTATAATCCGTTGATGATTCGTCCCACAACTTGAACTTAGGATAACCTGCTCCGAAAGATACAACTTAACAGTTCCTCTAGGGGAGAGGGGCCCATAGTGGAGCACCCTAGCTTCACGTTTCTCAAAATCCTATATAGACATTTCACCAATTGGATAGATGAGAAAGAAGAAGTTTATTAGCTCCTTCACTCTCCCAATTTTGTACAGCAGCTTATTTAGCAACTCATGTGCTTCTATATTTCGTTTTAAAGCCACATCATCAAATATGATGCGACATCAACATGCTTTTTGCTGAGGTATCCAAAAAGGTCCAGAAAAAAGGTGAGATCAATAGTGTTGCACTAAGTCATGGATTATTGGTGCGCTGATGTGGCATCACATGATTTGTTAGTTTGTCTACTTTATGGATAAAAAATATTTTGCAATTGAATATTAAGGTGCTCCATTATGGAGCCCACTGAGGTCTACTTTTATCCCCACTATTGGACCCTGCTCCACTGTAGGCCCCTCTCCCCTATTAAATATCTCCCCTATTAGAATATTGGTACAGAAGAATGACAAATATTCATTCTATTTCAATAAGAATTAAAAATGTAAAATTTAAGAACATCTTTATAATCCGTCAATGATCCTCTCACAACTTGAACTTACGATAACCTGCTTGTAGAGCTACAATTTAACAGTCCCTCTACTAGAAAATGCGTACACAAGAACGATAAATATTCGTTCTATTTCAATAAGGGAAAAAACTGCAAACCTGTGTCAATCAGTTTTTGTTTTTCAACTGTTGTATAAATGGATGGATAAGCACAGTCTGTTTCAATTCCTATTTCCTTTTGCAACAGAACAAAGATCTCTCTCAAATTTTATATATATATACACACTTAAAACAAGGATGGCTGGTGCAATAATTGCATACAAGAATGATCACATCAATTCGTTAAACTAGCGGTTTATGATGGGCTGTCACAGTTAACACTGTCTTTATTGAATTCCAAGGAGCAATTAGTACAAATGTTTCTTCTGTCAATTACTTAGACTCTGACACATCCTTCAACAGCTAACCCAACTTTAGTTTCAAGAAATATAATCACGCCTCTCTCAAATGATCATTTTTAAATGTTAGTCTGCTATTGGAGTACTGGGAGGTGGAAGTGCTGATTGGAATAGCTAAATCTTTCGGCCAGTTCATAGCTTTAATAGGACTCTGTGAAGGAAATGTGATATAACAATGAGGGGTAGTGTGTGTAAAATGCTTGTTCCGTGTGCATAGAGGTTACTCCACCTTTTGAAAATATTGAGTAGATTTGGAACTTACATGATACATAGCCCGAAAATAATATAGCATTGCTCAATTTTTCTGATGTTAACTTTAACTATGCACGCTTTATTCATCTAGATGAACCTAATACTTCAGTTATTTTTATATAAATGCAAACTCCTTTTTTAAGTTTAATTGCATGTTATATGCGACAAATGATTTCTGGCTAATTTTTTTTTGTTGTCTGGTTAGACAAATATCTCTTAGTTGATTTGTTGAAGATCGAATCCTTTCTACATATTGCATATTATTCATCTTTATTGTTTTCTTCTAAACTTGTTGACGAAGAAAATAATACTAGACTTTGATATATTTTGTTCAGCCATTACATTCGCAGTTCTTTGTCATTGCAATGCAACTTTGACTATCACATATTAGGTTATGGATTGGATTCAAATAAGATCAATAATCTTTAGTAGTTTCCTTAATCAAATTAATTCTTCCGCAGCTTGACAAATTGATATATACTCTGAATCGGCAATAGAAATTGAAATTGTTGACTGTTTCTTACTTATCCAAAAACAATTATGCTGCCACTCAAAATGAAACGATAACATGTTGATCTATGACCATTTACATCCATTGCCGAAACGGCGTGACAATATCCCATAGTCTCAATGATTTTTTGGAAACTACCACTGAATGTGATGTCGAGTTTAATTGTTCCTTGTAGATATCTGAAAAATTCTCGTTAATGCAAACCAAAGTTGTAGTCTAGGGTTGCTCTAAAATGACTTACGATGCTTACTGCTTCCAAT
The DNA here is from genome assembly GCA_007115665.2 of Sequoiadendron giganteum. Lineage (NCBI taxonomy): Eukaryota > Viridiplantae > Streptophyta > Pinopsida > Cupressales > Cupressaceae > Sequoiadendron > Sequoiadendron giganteum. Next base: position 360,109,128 of record CM021101.1, read on the forward strand.
GACACGGATAAGGAATTGATTTCATATAATCTTCTTACATCTTAGGCATATTTTGAATGATAACTTTTTACCAACTTAAACTTCCTTCGGAGTGCCCGGTAGCTTGCTGTTATATATCATAAACTTTTCGAGGATATTCTCAATGTACCTTTACTAACAAGGATGCTTTCGTGTGCCTTACTTTTTGAATGCTAAGCAATAATGAAGCTTACCGTAGCTAATCATCTCAAGTCAACAACTAATTTAAATTTATTTAAAAAATTAATTTTGAATATGCTAAAATTATAACCGACTCACTAATATGCCTAATCTAGACATTTATATCAGCATAGTAAGAAGATGCCCTTCTCTAGAAAACCATTAAACTTCTCATACCACATGCTCTTGAGAATTGCTTTAATGACCTCTCCAACCAAAGATTTGATTATCTTGGACATCTCCAATGTATCTTATTTATAACCTTCACACGGTCCAAAATTGGCTGCCAATTGAAGATCCAAATTTTTTATGAGATTTTCTTTGCCTAGAATTCAGGAGAGTGAACATTTACGTTGGAAGGAAAATCCATGAAGCCGACTATGATGGCTGATAAGGAGTGGGAGAGATTGGATTGGAAACAAAGAGCAATGATTATATTGTCACTATCCAGCAATGTCCTGCTTCAATGTCACAACAAAAAAGACCTTGAAAGAATTGTGGGACAAACTCACCGATATATACGAGATGGCTTCAACTTCAAACAAAACTTATCTTATGAAAAAGTTGTATAATCTGAAAATGAAGGAAGGAGGCATTGTGTCCAATCACTTGGATGAATTCAACACTCTAATAAGTCAATTGATTTCAGTAAACATTAATTTGGATAACGAAATCAAAGCCATCCTATTATTGTGATCACTTCTGAATAGCTGGGAAGGAGTAGTGATGGCGATCAACACCTCTGTATTCGGAAAAACCAAACTCAAATTTGACGATGTTGCTGGAACTCTTCTTATCGAAGATATGTGAAGGAAAAATCAAGGAATCGCATTCGGTGATGCCTTGATTTTTGGCAATAGAGGGAAACATCAAGAAAGGCAGAAATAACCATAGAAAGAGATCAAAATTTGCGAGAAGATAAATGTCTAGAGGCAGAAATGGAGGTCGCTGGTTTTGTGGTAAAGGTCATACGAAAAATAATTGTTGGTCTTATAAAAAGATGCAAAACCAATCAAAGGACAACAAAGTTAACACCACATATGAAAAAGATGAAGGTGTTTTAGTCTTGTCAACGAGTGATGTTATAGTTGATTCATGGGTGTTGGATTTTGGTGCATCATTCCACACAACTTCATGTTGGGAAGCCTTCCAAAATTATCAAGAAGGCAAATTTGGCAAAGTCTATCTCGGTGAGAATAAGCCATGTGATATCATTGGCAAAGGTGATGTGATGTTGAAGTTGAAGAATGTAAATAGATGGTTATTGCATGATGTAAGACATGTTCTAGAATTGAAAAATGATCTGATTTCTGATGGACAACTTGATGCTCAAGGATGTAGCATCACCTTTTCTTCAAACTCTTTGAAGGTGACCAAAGGGGCATTTCTGGTTGCAAGAGGGAGCAAATTGGGCACTTTATATGTGCTAGGTAGTCTCACTGAAGTGGGAGCTACGATGGCGGTTGTGGACAACAAAGTGAAACTATGGCATAGAAGGCTCGAGCACATGAGCAAGAAGGGACCCAAAGTCTTGCTCAAAAGGGATCATCTTTTAGGGTTGAAATTTGTGGATTTGGACCTATGTGAGCATTGTCTTTATGGAAAATAGAGGCGGATAATTTTTTTGAAGACCAGACATGACAAAAAGATAAGGCCTTTGGATCTTGTGCGTTCAGACGTGTTTGGTCCTATAGAGGTAACCTCCTATGGAGGAGCAAATTATTTTGTCCTTTTTATTGATGATTGTACTTGAAAGGTGTGGGTTTATATGCTCATTAGGAAGTTTGAGGATTTTATCAAATTCAAAAATTTTAAAGCTATTGTTGAGAACCAAACGGGTAATATGATCAAATGTTTGAAAACAGATAATGGCAGTAAATTTTGTTCTTTGGATTTTGATAGTTGTGCAGATAATGGCATTCAACGCATCAAGTTCACACCCCAAGAGAATGGTGCAGCTGAAAGGTTGAATCCAACAATTCTAGAGAGGGCTGAGAGTATGTTTTGTAATGCAGGTTTGGGCAAGGAATTCTGAGCGAGAGTGGTTAACACAATAGTGTATTTGATCAATCGAAGCCCTTCATCTCGATTAGAGTTTGACACTATGGGGGGGAGATAGCTGGGAAGATGAATTTCCTATAATCATATACGGGGTTTTGGTTGTGAAGCTTTCGTTCATATTCCTGATGAGAAGCAAACAAAATTAGATTTCAAATCTGAGCGGTGTATCTTTGTTGGGTATGGAGAAGAACAATATGACTTCATACTGTGGAATTCGATTACAAGATTACAAACAAATTAGTTCGCAGCAGAGATGTTGTCTTCAATGAAAAGGTGTTGCTAGGTATACAAAAACAGGGGCTATCAACAAATGATTTTGGGAGTGGTTGTGATTTCAGTTTTCACATCCAAATTAATGTCCAAATTGGACTCAATTTTCTCCTCAGACTTATATGCAATCTTCTTCAAAACTCCTCGATGCCCTTTTCAACTCACTGTCAGACATTAAATGGCTGACGAGTTGTTTTTCAAATGCCAATGGAAAGAAATCTGGATGCTTCAAATCTGTCGCTTGGTTCATGTGAGCGGCCTAATACCTCTTTTTTGCACACAACACAGCCTTTGTTTTAGTCTCCATATTCAACACAGTCACCTTATATTTCTTGCGATGGGAATTTTGTGTCACTGTCTTCATTCGCCCCTACCATGCGATCATCTATGCAATCACATACTCCCTCGCAATCTTCTGTGGGAAATTCAAATCCCACGTGATGCCCATCCCTTGCTTGCGATGGAAATGATTTTGCTGATCCATCGCGTGATGCTCTATCACCAATGCATTTGAATTTGCCCGCCCATGATTTCGCTTCAACGCAGACCTTTAATCCAACCACTCCCGACTCTTCCACACGACCTTTGCTCAGTTCAAATTTGAAGTGCCTTTTAAATAATCTGAAGTGCCTTTTAAATACCTTAATATCCACTTCATCGCTTCTCTATGAGTGTTATTTGGATTGTTCATAAATCTATTCACTACTCTCAATGCATGAGCAATGTCTGGTCGGGTACAAACCATGGCATACATCCGACTTCCAATAACTGATGAATAAGGAATACCTTTCATATTTTCTTGACCTAGAAGTGTTTTGGGACACATTTCAGATGATGAATGAAAATGATTAGCAAGTGGAGTACTCAAAGGCGTAGCATCCTTCATATTAAATCTGTCCAAAACTTTGTCAATATACTTTTCTTGTGACAATCTGATTTCCCTCTTCTCTCTATTTTGGATTATGGTCATACCAAATATCCTCTTTGTTGCCCCTGAATCTTTCATTTCAAACTTTTGATCTAATTGTTGCTTCAAATCATGAATAACTCTCATGCTAGTGTCGGTTACTAGCATACCATCAACATAAAACAACAATAAGACAAACTCACCATTATCCAATACCTTGTGGTAGATACACGGATCAGATTCGCAGCATGTGAAATATTACTCTGTCATGAAAAAATCAAACTTGAGATACCACTACCGTGGGACTTGCTTGAGCCCATAAAAACTTCTCAACTTTTAACATTCAAACTTCCATCCTTATTAATTTTTCTTAGAATTGTGATGCTGTTACATTTTGCAATTTTAAATTGGCTCGAGTGCTAAGAGGTGCCACCAATTTTGAGTAGGATTCTGGCAAATTTCCAAGAAGCGTTATCACTGCAGCTTCTGAGATCATTGACCCATGTGCTGCCAATTGATTTTGGGGAGACTTAAGTGGATTTAAATGCTCTACAATATTTTGTGGTTCTTTGCATTTCTAATCAAAAAAATATTCTTTCGAAGATATCGTCTAGCATTGACAGTTGTTGATTCATACATTTGGGTCAAGTGATACCAAGCTCCCTTTGCTTTATTTGACTCACTCATATGTAAAATCACATAATCATTTAAATGAGTAGTCTCGGAGAGAGCCTTACCATCTCTTGTCTCCAACTTGCCGATCGTATATACATTTTGTGTAGGCTTTACCTATTTTCACCAGCCTAAACAAATCCTTGTTTAACAAAAACATCATCTTTATTCTGAACTTTCAGAGATTAAACCCTTCATTGAGTTGATCTACAAGATTTTGTGATTCTTCAATGCTGTCTACTGCCATCTATTTGTCCTTGTAGCTTCAGAATCTTACGATAATTCTGCTCGATAAATACAAGACCTACAACTTTGTGAAAATATTGAGCAGATTTGATATACATAATTGAAAATAATATAATGCTACTCAAAATTACTTGTTTGCTCCACTTTCTTATTTCGTATAATATATTTATGTATAAATTATAACTTTTCTTTCACCCTTTTATTTCATATAATATTTTTATATATGAATTGTGATTTTTTGCCAAAAAATTATTAAGATTAACTCAATAAATTATACATACAGTATCACTTTTTTATTTCACAACGATATATTCATGAATTGTAATTTATGTAAAAAAATTAATAAATAATAAAATTAATTCTAAGAATTATGCAGGTCTTTATAAATACTTTATTCATCGACATACACCTGCTTTCCAACTTTAATTGCATATACTTATATAATTCTAATTGAGTACTAATCGAGATTTTTAACTAAATCTTATTTCAATAGACCTAATTTAGACACCAGCAATATAAGGCGGTCTCATACGCTAATTATTTGATTTTTCATGTAATCCAAGCCAAGTAAATATTGCGGGCAAAGGCATACTCTTAAATAAACATAACATCCTAGAGTGAAACGCGAACTTTCAAAAGGCTGCCTGTATTTAACGACGCCTACTTTTTAGTTTTCGTTAAGTTTTTGTGTGATGTCGTAGGAGATTTTTTCTAATGCCTTTCATTTTTTAAATAAAAATAAATATTTATCATTCTAATAAATGCATGATGTGATCGGAGATTTTAAGTTGATGTTATTATGAACAGATGATAAAACCGAGAGAATGATGGTATATGATTTTAAAAGTCACCGATCTCCAAACCAATACATACAGTGAGAATGCCGAGACGGACTATGTTCACGCCTTCCAGCTTGTCCAGCTTTGATCGTGTCGTATGCCCACTGTGGGGTCGGTACGTAGCTGAATTATTATAGCACAAGTTTGACCCACAAAATGCAATAAAGCTAATCATTTGTCATGTAAGTACACTGTCCAAACTCCCTCTCGTGCTAATAAATTGAATTTACTGAACAGTTGAGTAAACAATTTGGTAGTTTTCGTAATGCTAGATTTAGTTTGGATGCCCACAAATGCGGACGTGGGACAACGCTCACAACATCCTTTGTTCTTCTGTGATTTGTAAGGAGATTTTGTAGCACTTATTCTATAGATAGATGGATATTCCACACAGTGTAAAAACGAGTTATATAAGTGTATCATTGACAGGCCAACGAGTCGAAATTATTATTAACATTTTTGTTTCATCACACATTAACATTTGAAACTTCACTCAATTGCACAAATTTTGTATCTTTCACAAATAATCTTGAAAATATTAGATAAGGGTGAGAGCCAACAGCCATGAAGTTTGTATCATTGAGAATGTTCGTGTACACAAAGTTCTTGTATTTTTGACTTAAGTGGTTTAGAGTACGAACGTTGTTTGGTTTAAGAAATACGGGGTCTTCGTTTGTACAAAGTTTTGCAGTTGTGACAGGTACGTTAAATTCTTGTACGCACGGCGAGATCAACAGTTATGGTAGGATAGCCTAAGTCTATATACAAATTATTTCCTATACTTATTACAATAATATACAGTCACGTTTGCTGTACAAATTGGGGTTGATTCAATGCTGTAGTCTATTGAAAGCTCTAGTTAGGACATACTCGTGAACCACATATAAAGCAGGCAATCAAGAAAGTGGGAGACCATAGGGCAATGATAACTTAATCAGTGTCTATCTGTTCACATTACAGACAAATATTTTAAGGAATATTTTAAATCACAGTGAATTCAGACGGCAGTGATCACATGTATTTTAAGGAATATTTTACTGCTGACACAGTAGAAAAGACAAACGAATTATCTTTTCAACAAAATGTTTTCCTTAAAAGTTTATAACTGTAAGTGCTTCAAGGAAATGCCAACTTTTCGGACTCTTAGTAGTGCCATGACATTATTTCAACTCTTCAAGATGAACTGTCTTTAACTCTCTTGCTATTGGTAACTGGTGGAGCCGACCTGAACTGTTATTCTGATTTTCAATCACATCTCTGAACAGTCTTGACTAAATCTAATCTGAAATTCCACTGCTTGTAGTGTTATCTCACTACCTACTTCAAGCATAAACAAATGATTGCAAAACCTGCGCTGAGGGGCTATTGGTAACTCACTGACCTCTACTTATTCAACTGGATGTTCGAGCATGCGTCACATCTTCGTTACGGTGCACGTTTATGATGATAGCAATTGCACAGTTACATTCAGGGGCTACGTCAATATACACTTGTAAGAGGGGCTGCAATCAAGGGTGGGGTTGTCGGGGAAGATGACTATAAAGTTCTGATAAATTTTCTAGAGCACGTACAAGAACAATAGACCAATGAACTGGTGGCGTGAACCTGTGGTGAGGACATAAGCATCTATTAATATGTCGACAACTTTGGCCCTACAAAACTTAATGGGAATTTAAAAAAAATTGCTCAAAAGTGGATTAAAGTAAAATTTTACAACAAACATTTGACACAAAATATTTCAATATTTTTGGGCATGATTTTGTGTACTGTGTTGTAAGTTTATTTAAATATTTTCAAATAAAATTATGTAAATTTGAAAATAAGTATGAAGTATAATAAAGTTAGAAAATTTGTTTTATTATACATCTATTTATGTTTTAAAAATATGTTTTAAATTTTTAATGATTTAAGTATTATTTTAAATATTTATTTTATACTTTTTAATGAAAAATAATATATACTAAATAAAATTTTGTCTTGTAAAATTTGTGTTGTATTGATCTTTGGTAAATCAAAATCTTGATGAACTTGAAATTTTGTGTTTGTATTTCATATTCTCTTTGATTAGTAGTCTTTCAATGAAATTTTGTTGTGCTTGGAGAACTTAGAGTTGATATTGAGATTAAAATTACAATAGAAGTTACCAAAGTTCTTGGTTGTGAAATTATATCCCTAAGAAGATGTGAATTATTGCTAGAACTATTTGGAATAAAAGCATTGTATATTAGATGGCTTTATTTTCACAAGTGCAAGCTTTCTTTATGTATGCCTTTTTGCACACTCCCACTTCATTAGAGATGACGTCTTAATATAATCACTCTTAATAATTTTTGATTTCAAAGCTTGTTTACTTTACTCTTAAGTAATCATCTAAAATTCTTTCTACACTCTTCTTCAAGCTTTGTATAATATCTTTTGGAATATGAGCATATGCCAATAGGCCAAAAGCTCCAGAGTGCCCCATGTTGGGTCGTTTACTAGAACATGTTTCTTTTGGTATGCAATTCATCACTACCATTGTAGAGCCACAATTAAGAATATTAACAACTATAATAATTGCTTCTACCTAAACTCATTTCCCATATGATTTGCTTGTAACACGAACTTTGGGATTCTACAAGGCTTCTATATTTGTATTCAGCAATGCCATTTCAAAGTGGTGTGCATGTTGTGGTATGTTTTCTGTAAATTTATTTTTCAACATAGTTAGTATCAAACTTGTTTGAACTAAATTTATCTCTACACCAAGTTCACAATTTTTTAATAAAATAGGCACTTTACCTCATTTATTTTTAATCAAAAATTAAAAATTCACAAAACAACCAAATGGTTCATATTTATACTTGAAGAAATAGAGCTTAATTTTTCTTGAATAGTTATACATAACTATTAAGAAAAAAATACTAATACTTGGTGTCTCGATAGGGTATCAAATAATTGGATGGACGAATTATAATGGTTTTGGAGCTTGTCATATTTTCTTGGGTAAAAAATCTCTATGATGCTTTCTTGATGCACTCATCTTTTGCTTCTAGCTTGGGCAATCTTTGAATCACTCTTCTTCTCATGTAACAAATATAAACTATTAAAATACAAATGACTAAAGTGCTTATACCATAACTTTCCAACATTATTTGTATAAAAAAATTAGAAGCTCCATTGTTAGATGGCGACCCATAGTTTATGTCAACCAATTAGGCTACACTAATAAGATTATTAAGCTTAGATACCAATAGAGCATCTTGAATATTTTTAACCTCACCTTCGTTGACATGTAGGTCAAGTCATAAGATATGAAGAACTAGAACAATTAAAACCGAACATTACTTTTAGTTTTATCTTCTACATGACGAGAATTAAAATTATTCATAGGTGAAATTCTTCTTTTTGCTTCAAATGTGGCTTTGAATAATTCTTCAAACTCTTTAAAAATAACCATATCTCTTACAATAATGATATAGATTATGCCTCTTATCTATATTACCATGTCCACCTTAAAGGTCTCTTCGTCATCATCATCTCTTCAATTATATTATGGGTCCCCCTTTTGCTTGAAGAGTGTTGGTGGTTTGTGTCCTTCAACTTTAGCTTTTGTTTTTGAAAAGTTAAGTAGCATTTACAGGGTACTGGACCCTTCACAAAGGGCCCAAAGGGCCAAACGACAACATAGTTCAAAACATAATTGAACTACAGAAACAACCAAAAACAGTTGATCGACAGTTGTAGAGACAAAGAGACAGAAAAAAAAAAGACTAGGAACAAGAGGGGACCAAGCCCACAACCTAAACACGAGGTCGCGGAGAAGCCACAGGTTTGGGGAGTCCCTTCTTCTTTCTCAACACGACTGACCAAGAAGGCTCGGGAACAACCATCGAGCAGGGCGAGGGGAGAGGATCAGCAACAGCCACCACGGGCGAGGAGCCACCACGCAATGTGAGCGTCGACAACGAAGGAGAGGAGATTGGAGAGATCAACGAACCAACTAAGTCGAAAAGAGGAGAAGACCGCACAACAACAACATACCGGGGCAACATTGAACCAGCAGTAGCAGAAGCCAAAACAGGAGCCTGGGGAGGCTCATCCACCAGAGGAGGGACAGGAAGATCGTCATCATCAGAGGATTCATCAGAAGAGTCCGAGGAGTCTGGAGAGAGAGCATCAACAATGAGGTGATCCGATAGAGCATTTTTCCACCAAGTAGCAACACCCTTGCGGCGGTCAAGAGGACAACTTGAGGCCAAATGACCACTCAAACAAATTAGATATGAGAAAAATGTTTTATTATTATGTTTTTTTCATGAGTTTATTGGGGGTTAATTTCGATAATATTTTTAATATTCTTGTTGCAATTGGTTGATCGGGGAAAGGCACCAGCAGTAGAGGAGAGCATCCACAGGGAGGTACAATCACTATCATGTGATGATGACATCACATATTCAACAAACCCTCTCGATATGATAAGGAAGACCTCATGATAGCTTACTTGAAAGTTTTGTGCTCTCTCAATCAATATTTTAACCCTCTCTCTTATCTCATCTGTTTGAGGCACTATGAATAACAACTAAAGGATTTCTTCATTGCATCTTTTTTTCCAACAACGAAAGGGGAGGCCCTCATAGTCCAACAGTTGCGACCAAGGTCTGTCCAACACCATCAGAACCACATCACCATGGAGGGGTTTGGAAATATCCAAATCAACCAAAATATGGGCCACCGTAGTGTTCCCTAGATCACGAGATGTAGAGTCCACCTTGAGGAAATGTCCAATGGAGTTGCCAATAGTTTCAAAACAAGACAACTCCCAAAATTGGAGAGGGAGATTTGGGAGACGGACCCAAACAGGTTTGATATTCAGCGGCTCAGTAAGCGGGTTGAAAGAGCGCGACCAAGGCCTAATGGACAGGGAATGGACACCCCACATCCAACCCCTATCCAACACAGTCTCGATCAGCAGGGGAGGAGAAAGTAACAAAGAAAAACCCCCGAGCACTGGGGTAGAGCTCAATCCGTCCTGAGACCATGGGCTTCCAAGAAACAAAAACCCACTCATGTAGATATGCAAGAGAGAGCCACAGTCCATTAAATTTGCAAATCGCACCTAATGGACAGGGAATGGACACCCCACATCCAACCCCTTTCCAACACATATTCTTGATCAGTAGTGGAGGAGAAAGTGACAAAGAAAAACCCTCGGGCATTGGGGTAGAGCTCAATCCCTCCTGAGACCATGGGCTTCCAAGAAACATAAACCCACTCATGTAGATATGCAAGAGAGGGCCAAAGTCCATTAAATTTGCAAATTGCACCCTGCCTCAAATAATACTCTTCATTTTCCGCAACTTCCGGACCACAGACAACCACAAGGGAAGTTCGAGCACAAGGCAGAGGACGAACCTTAGAGGGAGTAGGAGCAGCCCGAGAGCTAACCTTAGAAACCGCCTTTGCAAAGGACTTTCGACCTGCAAGGGCACCAGTAGAAGGAGCAACCGACATCAAGGGAACAAAGGGGACAAACCCCACACCAGGCACACCATCCCCCAAAGGAGCCCCGACACAACCCCCATCCCTAGAACACAGAGAGGTCGTAGCCTTTCTTGTGGGAAAGGCAACTCCAACCTTGCTCCCACTGAGCAAACCAGTGGAGGAAGAGTCGTCCACACCCATGCCAGAAGTAGCCTGCAGTTGCAGCAACAGAGGGTCGACCACCACACCTGCTCGGAGATTCCACATCCGCAGAAGGCCGAAGGGTGCGCCCACCAAAAACAGTTTGAAAAAGCCCGCCCGTTGGAAAACGCTCGTTGGAAATCGCCAAAGCCATTGACTTCCACAAGTTTATTATAATTATTTTGTAGTTCTATCCAATTGACTTTCACATAATTATAACCATGATATTTTTTAATCTTAATGTTATTAAAGATTATTTCTCCCTTTTATAATTATAATAACAATTGAGCTTCACTTCCATGGTAAAGATCTAAGTATTTTTCACAAATTACTTGAATCTAATAATCTCTATATGCTTGTGTGACATTTTTTTTCTTACAATACTTTACACTCAACATAGAAATGAACAATACTCTCACTATTTTTTATTTGAAGATTTTCAATTTCTCCTAGTAAGTTTTGCTAATGAAACTCTTTAGCTTTATTTGTGTATTGTTAAGTATACTTGAATGTGCCCGAATCATATGCAACATTTTTTTATAACAATTCTAAGAAGTGTGTTTGCATTTAAAGTGCTTGGATTAAAAACGTTACAAAGACACCCATTTCTTTGCTTCTTTCTTTTCATCTCTCTTGTGTTGTCAAAATAGTAAGACCTTGAGAATCTACATAGTCTACTCCAACATTCTCTCGTTCTCTCACGACTCTTTAGAAACAAACAAAGCATATAAATTATATTGTTCAAAATTCAATGACCATGTTAAAATAGAAGAACAAATAATAATTTTATTATTTATTATATAATCTACAATTACTTCATCTTTATATTTTTAAAGATTGCAAATTGAGTTAAACCTCTAAATCTTAACAAACTTTTACAATAGATAGAAACAAAAATTAAACGTAAAAATGAATTATATAATTTTTTATATTATTCTTACATAATTACATATATGCTTATAAACAAAATTAACTACTAAAATAAAAAAAATAAACTTAATAATTAAGTTTATTTTCAAATATAATAAAATTTGACATTCAGCAAATTCATTGTGAATTTTTCATGGTGGTGAATTGCTCACAGTGAATTTTCCTTCAATAAATTGTTGACGATGAATTTTCCTATTACACTAAATATATCCTCGTTTATTGTATTGAATATCTATCCAGAATTCTTGTCTTATATTCTTGGTTTATTTTGATCTTCAGATATTTTTTTAGTTACTAATCAAAAGCATCGTAGTACACGTATGGCCTAATTTATTTTTGATTTTCACGGTTAATATTTGTGGCCACATACTAATTGATTGCAGGTCTGGCATTACCTCTCTAAAGATGAGATGGGTGGACTTTGATTGGATAGTTTAGAAGATTTTCACGTTAAAACATTCTTTTGGTAGTGTCAACAATTAACGGTAATCTCTATAATATTGAGCCCTTTGCTCCACTTGGACTGGGTGACAATGGAAGTTTTAGGCAGTTGACATGAAGCGTTCAAGCTAAGAATTCATCTTAGACCGATTAGTTTTTATGTCCCATACAAATTGCTTGAAATACAAGTTCATTAACCAACGCAAATGACAGAATTTGAGCATATAAATTGTATAAACTAGAAGTAAGGAACCAACGCAAGTAAAGTTGATGATCACGAAAACTGTTGTTGGATGAAATGATTAACTCATGAATAAGTTTCTTTTGAATGTTGTTTAATGCCTTTTCCACGGGCACTTAACACCTGTCCAGACTGGAAATGAACCTGACTGAGTAGACACCCCACTTGAATGCAACCAATTCTCATTCTAGAACATAAGCAATAGCACCAAGAGCAAATAAATGGTGAAATAAACTGTAACAAGGAGCAACTAAAGGCAATAAAATTCATTCAAACGACCATAACTAATTTTGTCTAAATTCCTTCGCGCAGTCATATAATGCGCCCAAAAAATTTCGCAGGTACTCAACACTAACACAAACCATAAATTCTCATCGTAAGTCGTCAAGCCTCTTTCAAAAGAATGATATCGAGTTCTAAAATATTCTTCAAAAAACTTGTACATGGAAAATCAGAAGAAACATAATTCTAATAGTAGTGCTTCAATTTTTTTCTGTTGTCTCCAATGACTTGTAATTGCTCTGATACTATTAAAGGAGCAAGGATTAAATCGAGAAAAATAAGAATAGAAACTTGCATCTGCAAAGAAACACAAAATATAGTCTAAGAGAATTAATTTACTATATTATTCACTTTTTGACTTTTACAGTCACTTTTTCCCCAAAAACTGCTCTATACTGTTAATCGTATTTGCATTACACCGATTTATGTTTATTATTTTGGTTTCGAGCTGTTATTTTATACAGCAACTATAACATATTGAGAAGATAGTATATTCATGAACAAAGAAAAATTTAAGGTCGCTATTATTGCAGGAGCGTAGTTTATATGTTCTGCAAATTAGAAAGCCAAAAAACAAGAGAAAAAAAAACTAAGGATAAATAAACCAGCACGCTGCATCAATATCAATAGTTGATTCCTTCACTTCGATATTTGACAAACGGAATAATGACAACAGAATATTGCTATTGAACTCAAAACATTGTGAGGGACCATTGTAAATGGCCATGATTTCACAGGAAAATCCTGTAGCGCATCACATTGCTTCTGTCGTTCTTTATGAATGACTCCATACAATAATAGGTTGGAGCTTTGTTAAAACCGATTTAACTGAAATATTCAATTAACAGAAAAATGCAACCATAAAATTAACAGAGCTCGAGAAATTTTGTATAAACAATGGAAATGTCCGTTCTTTCAACCAGTGTGCTGAACTAGAGAAATTGTGTTTGCCTCGAAAAAAATTCAAGTTCCTTCGACTGTTAACGACTAACAAAATTGAAGGATGCATTCTAACTGGTTATGACTGAAATGTGGAAAGCGTAAAGCGCAGACAAATATTTATGCCAGGAGTAGGTAGAAATAAATATTAACTTGAGGATAAGACATTACACTTTTGCCATGGCTTACTTAGAGCCTGCCGTCTTTAAATTACGAAGAACTTATGTATCTAAAAATTATCGACCACGTTAAATTATATATATAAAATATTTATGTCACGAGTACGTAGAAATAAATGTTCATTTTGTCATGGCTTATAAAGTCATCCTCCCTTGTAATTACTAAGAGGACTCGGTATGACTAAATTTATCTAATCACATTAATCTATATAATTTTTTAGTTATTTTATATAAGATAATTTAAAATAAATAAATAATTTTTAGTATTTGTAAATTTAATAGGGTTTGTTTTGTTATTTTATAAATTTATTATTTACTTTTTAGCATTGAGTAATTAATATTGACATTTAAATACATCATTCTTTTGATTCTTGATCGTTTGCTTCACATTTCTTTGTGAGCAACATTTGTAGCTACTGTACATTTTAAGTGCCCCTTGTGAATGTTTCTTGCAATTGGGAGGTCAATTGCCACACTATTTGATGTGATCATGTTAAAATTCATCTATTTGTGTGCCTCTCAATATTTGTACCATTTGTAGCATCAAAATTAGTTTGATTTAGTTTTCCTTTAAAAGTGTAAGCCTCAATTTTTTTTTATTAAAGTGGAAGTAACATGTCCTCAAATTTCCTCGTATAACACAATGATATTTTTAAATTTTAGAAATGTAATCTAAAACATATTCTTAATTTAATTTAGTGTTCAAAAGTTGAATATATAGATCAATTTTCTTGAGTCTTGGTTTTATTATATGAATCCTTGAGTCTTTCACGCTTCTCATACTTCTTTTTTATACAATTCAATTTGAACAATCACTTTGAGAGAACAAGTAGAATTGATTAAGACAAGTATTTTTCTATCCTATTGAACAAATGTAGTGGCTTTGCCACCATTCAAGTAGGAGATATGGGAGAAGATTCAATTGGATCCCAAATGTAGTTACAATTTTATGAATCAATGATTCAAGTGACATTCAATGACCTTTGGAAGTTGGTTGCACATAAACTTTGCCACCATTTGTAGGTGTCCGAGAAGATTCAACCAAATTGTAAATGCTAACTATAATTTTGTATGTCAAAGATTCAAGTGGCAAACTTATTTTAAATGACTTTTGGCATTAGATTGAATATTCTCCTACAAGTTACATTGCTCATTGTTGAATCAAATCTTTGATGAAATAATTGTAAATCTCTATATACTTAGAACTTTAATTTATAAACAAAATCATCTTTTCCTTGTTTTTCAAACTTTGGTGGTTGTTGCTCATAAACCTCGTTCTCAATTCAAGAAAGTTGACTTAACATCTATTTGATAAAGTAGCAATATATGATAGGTTGTCATTGTTAAGTTTATTTGTATAGTATCTCAACCTTGGGACATTCAATTAGTAAAGTTAAATCGCATGAGATCATAGAATCTTAAATTATAGACCATATATCTTAGGTGCTTATTTATTTAGTGATGTTTTTTTATAACCCTATTTATTTATACTACTCATACATGTAATATAATATTTTAAATTTCTACCATTATCACACCTAAATTTGAATAAAATGTCTTGAATGTATTTCTATGGGAAACTAAAAAAGTAAAATACATTAAATATATTTTTATAGTAGAATAATTTTTGTTAATTCTTAGAATGAAAAGTAGAATTTAAAAAGTAACAATTTGATGTGAATTCTTAGTCATGTTTGACTTCCTTTATATGTTTGGATCAAAAAAATAAATTAATACTTGTGCATATGGTAAGCAACAACAAATTATAAATATATAATTGTTGATGCACATTATATCTATCCAACAAAATTAATAACCCTTTCTATTGTTATCATGATGCAATCATTCAAATAAGGTACCTATCAACCTCTACAAAAGATAAAAAATGGTTAAAAAAGGTAAATATTTACTATTATCTTTTAGTCATTTCCATGTGATATGAATTTGATGAATGTGACTCTCAAGTGGTGGATGCCCAGAAGGAGTCATTTCCCATTTATGTTATAAATTATCAAACAAAGTGTATAAAAGTCAAATCCCTCATTGTGAATCAAATTTTTATCTTTGATATGATGGATAAACATCTTCATCATTTCAACCACTACATTGATAACATTAATAAATAAACAAATTTGTAATTAATCACTACATTGATAACATAACTAACTCCTCTTTTTTTCCTCATGAAAATCAAAAGTAAAGAGATAAATTTTTTTCCCAACTTTGTAGCTCTTAAGAGCTAACCCCCAACTCATTCCACACTCTAAACTCTAATACCTAAGAAAAAAATATTAATATGATTATATACTCGCCACCCCAATACCCAGTCATATCTACCCATTTTTTTTGAATGTTTTAAGTTTCCTATTATGCACTTATGTGTTAACATATTGTCTATTTAGTGTAGATCTATGATACCAACAAGCAACTAGTGCAAATTATTGTCATAGTCTAATTGATAGGTTCTAATATATTCTGATCAAGAACACTACATTGGTTTAGAAAGTGGAAATTATAATCACACTATATAGAGTGCAAAGATTATATATTGATGGTGGATAATTGATTAAGTGAATTTGGGCTGGTGTTTTTTGTGGTTTTTAATTTTCAATTCTTCTATCGTGCGTTCTTGTAATGGAAAAGACAAAATTTGAGCTCCTAATTCCCTATAATTATTCATCATGAAAAATATTAGTATGGAATTATCTAACGAGAAAAGTCTCTATTGGACATGTAAATGAAGTTATTTTTAAACCTGCTGATGCTAAAGAAAAGGTGGTGTGGAAGATCATCTATTAGAAAACTCTTGGTTATGATTACCTCAACAACCTATCGAGCAAACTCCATTAGGACCCATCTATCACCACAACACCCCGAGAGATTAAAAGGGTGACCATCATAACCAAATAATCTGAAATAAGTGGACTTGGGGTAATGAATAAACCAATATCCCCACTCTTGGATGAATTCCATAACCTCCCGTGACGATCTAAAACCAATGTCAGCTGTGAGCTTATTGATAATAACATACAAAAAATGCATCATTGACTCTTTAAAGTGTTTCTCTACTTCGTTAAGCTCTAGGTTGTCATAATGTTCCTAGACCTTCTTTTGATCTGGGTCATCATTCATTGACTCTTTAGTGTTCAACCCAAGAAATCGTCCCATGCTTGGAACATAGTATATGACATATGAAGACATATAGAATGTCTTGGTTTATGTTACTTTTAACAGTTGGTTATGGATATTATTAGAGATTATCTATCACCAATCCAGATATTGTTTCCCCTCTAAAATCAGTTGGGTGAAGAAGAACATCCAATGTTCAAACATACAAGAATTTGCTTTACCAAATACTCTAGCCAACAATGTAATTATGTCCCCTATATCCTCAAAAAAGTAAGACATTTTTTGGTTAGTTGACACCTTCTTCACTGACTTCTTTTCGGTCTTGAGACACTTTTTTATTAATTAACTTTTTGTTTCCTTCCATGTCCTTTGCCTAGATATCAAGTGCACCATCCATAGTCATAATCTTAAGATTGGGATAAGGAGGAGGGTCAAAAACATGTCTAATCATTGTTGGGGTTAAATCAATTATTACATTACCCTGTGCATCAATGCATTGCCTTTGAATAGGGTTGTATGTTTGTGCAACAGTTAGAATGAACTCAAGACACTACACAACAATAGGGAAATCGGCTACATGAGCTAGCCCAAACTCTACAATCCTCCTTGCCCTTGGGGAAACATCTTCTGAAAAGGTATCTGTGCGAAACTACTCCAAATCAAGGTGCCCCACAAGTGTATCAGTGATATTCATGACCTCGAACCCGAACTTAGATGGTATTGGGTTCCCTTGGAATTTATACTTCATTGTGAGAGTCACATGTTCTGGATTTAACCTCTTTGACCCTTTTCCCTTTGATGTTCCTTCAATGGGCACTTCCTCCTCTAAGTCAAACAGTTGTTAATTATCCTACACTATTGACAATTATCAAGCAAATAAAAGACATATGAAGAGGAATTTAGCACAAGCATTCAAATTATATTAGCATTCATCAAAATAAACCCCATTCAGTAAGTTAGTCCAACATCTTCGGGTTTCGGGTTCGGGACAAAACCAAGAACTTGATCATTCTAAGCACAAAATTGAATTTTGTTGAAAGTCAGGATTGGGTTGTAACTTGACACCTATACCTATGCTAATGAACAAGTTTGGTGAAATTCCATGGTTCAATCCCACAATGTTCGGGAATTGGGATTGGGTCTTTGCCAAGTAGCAACACTTTAAGCAAGGAAGTGAATGAAGGGGTTTCGTTGAGTTCCAATCCCGATGTTGAATCAGAAGTCAGGATCGGGTTATGATTCATAACCAAATCCACAATGATGAACAAGTGTAATTAGCTTCTCGAGTTCTGATCTCGATGTGATATCGGGAATCAGGATTGAGACTTCATTGTGAACCAGACCTTAATTATGCAAAGTGAGAATAGGTCAGACCCAAGTTTCGATCTTGACCATATTTTCGGGGATCGGGATCAGAGTGTCGCCAGGTCATGGTACTTAACAATGTTGCCAAGGTTCAGTGTCGACCTGACTTCCGATCCTAATGGGATGGTGGGGATCGAAATCAGTACATGAAGTAACACTTTTTCAAAAACCCTTAATCATTATGATGACAATTCGATACTCGATCCTAATGGAACATCGAAAGTCAGGATTAGACAAGTGAAGGAACCTAGACTCAAACAGTGGTAAACCCCAACTGGAGTTTCGATTCTCGACTTTGAAATACATGCAGGAATTGGGAATTTCATAGTAACATTAACAAAGGCAAAATAAAACATGTAATAATATCATGAAATCATGCCTTCGGGATTGGGTTGTTATCGAGATTTTGATTTTGATTTTATCTCAAATGTGCTTCAGGCATGTTTTTCCAATGAATATATTTTTCTCTAGGCCTGAATCTGCCAAATTGTATGATTCGTACTTCCCTCCATCACTATCTATAGGCAACCTTTCATGAGCTCGAGGATCAGAATCAAAGATTCTTTCTAATGCTACCATTCCCTTGGGAATGTTGTTGGTTTTTAGATTGATTATTCCTTTTGCATCATAATTTTGGGGATCCCAATCTCCTTGATCTCTATCGGATTCATCGATGATTTTCCCTTTGAATACATCTGAACTTGCCAGGGAGGTAAGTATATGTTGATCATCATCAAAAACTTGGAAGTGTTGAACGTTGTCGGGAATGGCTAGAGTCGAGACTAATTCTATAGAGAATATTTGCAACTTGGAATCCTGCATGGGTTCCAAGGTACTAGCAACAACAACCAGTGTGTTTGCAATCTGGGTATCTTCTCTAGAAATTAATTTGATTTCGAAAGCATTGAAATCCTCTATCAAGTTCCACACCTTGTTTCCGTATGTAAACAACCTCTTGTTATGTCATGTGTATTGGCTGCGAACTTGCTTAACAATTAGCTCAGAATCTCCCATGATTGTCAAAGCTGTAATTTTCTTTTTATGCACAAACATCAGTCCTCTAGCAAGTGCTTCATACTTTGTGACGTTGTTAGTGAAAAAAACCAATAACTTGTAAGAAGCAAAGTAGGTTTTCCCTTTCGGGTTTGTTAGTTCTATTCCAGCTCCACTCCATGTTTTAGACTTGGAGCCATCAAATTTGAGGATCCACAGTTGATCTTTGGCTGGGATTTCTTTCTCCAGGGCAGCTATGGGTGATTGTTTGCGAGGAATAGGTGGCAGCTCAAATTGGTTCAAGATATACAGATCAAGAGACTGTTGTAAATGACAATCATTAGAGATTTCACTAACGTTTAAAACATGTGCAAAAACTATTTCTTGCATCTCATCTTGATCAACAGTTTCTCAATTGAGTTTCTTTTTGTGCAACTCCTTAGGAATCGAGAGGTTAGCAAGGGAAGGTATGATAGACAACTTCTAAAGTTCTTCAACCTTGCTTTGCGTATCAAAATGTAAGATTCGAGTTTGACCGGCTAAGGGTAAGATTTCTTCTTTGGCATTGTTTGTCCTTATCAAAACGATGGTGTCCTTAGCTTCAAAAGGAAACTAGTTTGGAAATGTTTTGGATTGTGTTTAGGGGTCTCTCCTAATTGACAAACATGGTTCAAAATATCTAAACAAAGTTGGCACATTAAATTAAAATGATTTTGGCAATGGACCTTGTTGATGGGTGTTTTTATGCACTTCACAACATAGATAATACGTAGGTGCATTATCTATTTTGAAAGACAATCTTCCACAATCAAATTGCAGAACACTATCCCAAGGTCTCTTGGATGTTAGGTCATGACGGAGCTTGAAACATATCAGTTGTTTGATGTGATTTTATTGGAATCACAAGGCGGTCTTACGTGGTCAAAGCTGTAGGAGAATTGGGTCAGTGAATAGAGTTTTGTGGATATGGAATCGCTTTACCTTGCTGCAGGTTCAGGCAACAATCTTAAACTCCATTGTTTCGTCAGATTTGGCTTTACAATGTGCAACAAACCTTAACACAAGTTATTTCTAAAAAAAAAGGAAAAAGGGCGAGGAAGGAGGATGGTTCTTAGACCTGCAACTATCGATGAACAGTGATCATGGAGGTTCCTGCTGTGGACAGTTTCTTTAAATAGAATTTCACTAAATTTGAATTCTCACAATATCATGAAATCTATGCTATTTTCTAAGGACTGTAGATATTCATCATTCATTTTCCATGGAAATGTGAATAAAGATAAAGTTTAATGAGCAGCAATGAAATTAAAGTCCAGGCTAACTTTACACAGTCATCTACCAGCAACAAATGACCAAAAGTATGGATAAGGAGAGCATACGCACAACAACAATCTTAAAAAATAGAGACAACATACTAAGTCTATCAAAACTAATCTAAGAATACTAAAGCAACAAAGTAACTTGAAGCAAAGTTCTAACTAAAGGGAGAAGAATCATGAAACATATGGAGAAACCCAAAAATACACCAAAAAATGACTGTATTTCTATTATAATTTCTGTAGCATGCCTTTACAACAACTCAACTCTCTTAAAATGAGAGGAAGAGAGCTTATTTATAGTTTTCAAAAAGCAAAAGGAGTGGCCAAAATTCAATTCTATTGTGTGGCCAGGATTCACCTTACATTAGGGTTTCACCTACCCCCAAGTACATTTCATTTATAAGACACCCTCTTGTCTTTTCCTTGTTTCGTCATCTAGTGACAACACTGTAGCAATTTCGTCCTTTATCAATTTGCCCTTTGTTGTAGCTATTCTTTGAGAAATTCTTTGTCGATGACAGGGTTGCCTTCACGCTTCTTCAACGTTGCATACTCTACGAAGTTCAGGATTAGCGGTTGGAGCTTATCTATCTCCATGATATCTGATCGCAACACTTGGTAGCTCCATTCTTGGGAATTGCTGACGAGTTTCTTCTAGTCCTCTTCATATTTGGCTGCGTTATCCTTGAAAAGCTTTGACTGTGCGAAGGCACGGGCTGCAGAACTCATGAAGTCAGTGGTGACCTCAACTGACATCCCATCTTCCATGATCTTTAAGAAGTGGGGCTTTATGTTCTCAGGATTGATCTCGACTGCGGGCGGTTCGTACCCCGTCATCAATTTGAGGTACCGAGAGCACTCTTCTCTGGAATCCTTAGGCCATTCGATGTCCAGTGCTATCCGCTCCAAGGTCTGCTCCAGCCTTTTCCTTATGTGATTGAAATCTCGCTTCCAGACATCCACTAACTAGTGGTCATTGTCTTTGAAGGCCAGGTCCTTTTCGTAGACCTCGCTTGGCAACGCAAGTATGGCCTCAATCTTTGGGTAGGTAGCATCATGCCTCCTGGGAAACTCTTCGCAGATTTGCCTCGTACCCTCAAGGGTTCTCTGTACTTCTAGGAATTTATTTGCTGTCCGGACGACTAAATTGATACTTGTGTTTCCCATGTCTAAGACCTATCGGAACCAATTTTTTGTAGTCTTGTCTAAGTTTCTTCTCTTTTCTAACTTGTTAATCTGTTCCTGAGATAACAATTGTGGCGGAGCCGATGACATGGTGGGCTGTTCATCCGGGGATGCACAACACCAGACATTGCCCAAGCAGTGGGAGTTCTAAGCCGGTTTATGGCAAATCCAGGAAGATCACATTGGGACGTTGTGAAGAGATCATGTTAATTCATAGAAATCTCTCAACATCCAAGGTTATGTTGATTCAGATTGGGCATGAGACATTGACAGTAGACGATCCACCAGTGGATACACTTTCTTGCTTAATGGTGGAGCTATCAGTTGGATGAGCAAGCGACAGGTTGTAGTTGCTTTGTCCACGACAGAGGCAGAGTACATGGCTGCAACTCATGCCTGTAAGGAAGCTGTTTGGCTGAGGCGTTTGTGTTTAGACATTGGATTTGATGCTGGGCAGATTACTATCTGCTGTGACAGTCAGAGTGCCATTTGTTTGGCAAAGAATCCGACCTTTCATGCCAGGACCAAGCACATTGATGTGCAGTATCACTTCGTAAGGGACATAGTTGAAGATGACAAGGTCAGTTTGGAAAAGGTGGACACCTTGAAGAATGTTGCAGATGTTTTGACAAAGCCTGTGAGTACAGACAAGTTCAGTTGGTGCGCAAAATTGATGGGCCTTGGGGCTTATGACAGACAGTAATTTTTTATGGTATGGAGGAAGCTGGTAATCTTCGTCAAGTGGGAGCTTGTTGAGAAACAATGCCACAATTACCAGCTTAAACCTCTTTGAAATAAATTTCTTGGCGAAAATTGTTCAGTTCTGCCCTTTACCGCCATACTGCGCGCAATCTCTTTCCTCACCGCGGTGGTCGCGGTATTTTTTTATCTCCGCACAGTTTCTTTCCATCCACGCCAAACGATTATTTTGAAAAAAACCGCCGGTGCTGACACGATTTCTTGACGATGGGACAACAAATGGCAAAGGGGATGAGACGTCCAACCGTTATGTCATTCCTTTCGTTCGACAACTTTTTCCGTCGCTGTAGGTCCCACCTCTTCCGTCGTGGCTCTTTTCTCCATGCAGTATGGCCGCATATGCTATCATATACGCATAGGTGAATTTTGTCCACAAGTTAAGGAGGGAGCAAGCTAACTCTTGGACAAAATTCACATATGTATATAACATAAGATATGCCAGTTTCAGGCGTAAATTCACATATGTATATAACATAGGATATGCCGGTTCCTCTGCAACAGAGAGGAGACAGTGTGTTTTCCAACTATGACATCTCGTCATGTTGTGTAGTATCCATGCATGTTTTTAATGCATTTTTCAATGTACATAGGTGAATTTTGTCTACGAGTTATGCCGGTTTCAAATTCCTAAACAAAATTCATCTATGCACATTGAAAACCGCATGAAAAACATACATAAGAACATACGTGGACACATACATAACATGAGGAGACGTCGTAGTCAAACAATGGATTTTACAATAGTTCGAGTTTTAGGAGACGGTGTGTTTCCCAAAACAACAGTGTATAAAATGGCGGCAAAAATGGGATTGGATGTGGGCTTTTTGCTATTTTTCTCAATTATGATTTCAAATGCCACATTATGCCCTTTTCTATCCATTCCAAAAAAATATGCGTTCAATGGCGACATTGCGGGTGTTACATGATTTTCGAAATATAGCATTTGATCATTGGAGGTGATTTTGCTTTCTACAAACATTATTCAGCAATTTCACTCATATTTGTACAATGGGTTGTTGCTTTTTTCATTCAGAAAGGGCAAAATTCGATAACAAACAAGGAGGAAACAAAACAAAAATTTCAAAACCCTCGACACAAAAAAAAAATGCTTCAAACCGGCAAATCCTATGTTATATACATATGTGAATTTTGTCCAGGACTTAGCTTGCTCCCATTATATATAACCTAAATGATCCTAAAGCTAAAAAATAACCATAATTATTTAAGCTTTTGAGAAGCGATGGACAAACTGTTGGGTTTTCCATACTGCAACTTCATTTTTTTTTTGTGTGCAACTTTTGTTGCAAGCAAGGGCAATTATAAAATATGAAAGTGACCTTCAATACATTGTTTTCTTATGGTGTGCATAACACTAAGTGTCGTCATTGAACATTATTTGAAAAGTGAAGGACAACCCAGTGAGTTTTCCATCGTGCAATATTTTTTGTGCATCTTTTGTTTGAAACACATTCTGATATTGAAATGGAATGTTTATTGCATGTGATGGATTCTTATAAAATATGAATGTGAACTTGAATACAGTGTTTTGTGACAGTCTGCATAACAGAAATTGTTGTCTTTTAACAATTTGTGGGTTGCATGGTTTATAACACCCTGTGTTTTCCAACTTGAAAATTCGGATAATAGTTTGAGTGTCTTGAAAAGCTTTTTTTATTTACACTGTATGAATGTAAAAATGGCACCTCCAAAATTACAACTATTATTTATGGTATAAATTGCAATTCATTACTTTTCTCATGATTAACAATAATAATTGGACAAAATAATTGTATGTTGTAAACCAGAGTGGGTTACTTGTATAGCGTTTTACAAAAGTGTGGGTTGTGCGTTTCAATTTCTTCTTTTCATTGAAAACAATATATGCTTGATTATTGCAAAATTGTGCAATTAATTTTCGAACTTTAACTGTCCATAACACTCGCAACAATTTTATAGTTTACAGGAAACCAAGGATGCGTGCTGTAAAACGGAAATTGGTTCCTGTAGTGAAGAATGTCATTGACGTGGACAACAAACTTGAAAGGTTGTGTAGTAGGGCATCTTCTTCGGGGTGGTCCCATTCACGAAACGTGCAGGTAAGATCTGGTGATTACAAGATGCAATCCAATGTACAATTTTAATCTCTCATAAGTGGTTATGAGGTTGATTGGAAAGTGGGAATGTTTTATTCAGGAGGCAGCAACCGCGGTACGGAGGAAGTCCCCTCGGTTTACGAAAACAGTCAACCATAAGGCAGCGACGTGTTCGGTAATTGATTGTGAACTTCCAATTGCCCTTCCCTTCCTATGCATGAATCCGAATGCGTTTTAATTTCAGTTCGAAAATATCGTGTCTCTTACAAATATTCTGATTTTGGCATATATCGTTCCTTTGATTCAGGAAAAAAATCAGGGAGATGATCTCGCTTTTGCCATAGTCCATGACCCGAAGGAAAACCGTGCAGAGGGAGACCCTAAGGATGGAGAGGGATCCAATGAAGCACGAGGTGATGTGCTGGGCGGGAAGGTAGATATAATAACCGAATTATTGCATCATTTGGTTGTGTATATATGTTGTGCATTCAATTTGATTGAATATCAAATATATTAAGCGATTTTCTTTTCCAAACTTGCTCTGCAGGTTGCTGCTGAATACAGAAGAGAAACGGTGAATGACAGATATATATATTATTGTATTGTAGCAGAATGTACCAGAAAGTATTATGATTGGAGAGTGTTCAACATGCATAGGTTTCAACATCACCACCTTCCTATTCTTGACGCACCAAAGCGTGGCCGAGCTATGTCAGAGGGGGAACCAAAACAACCTGCTCCTCCCCCTAATAAATTGAAAGAGTACTTTCTAAAGAAGGTGGAAAATACAGAGTACCAAATGAATATACGATAGTGTCTGCAGCAGAAGCGTGTTGTTAGACGTGTCTGTCAAAAGTTTGGGAAACAAAACTTCCTTCAACTTCCCAAAGAAGGAAAGGACGAGGTGAAGAAGCAAATGGCGTTATACAACACTGACGAGATGAAGGAGCAGAGAAGGCAAAGAATAATACGATTGCAGGAGAGAAAGAGACAGGAAGGAATGGTAATGTCGAACTAAATTATTAAATGTGAATTTTCCTTGCTAAATCATTTTTGTTTGGATGCATAGAAGGTTCACTTAATGTTAGCTTAAATGACATGCCAGGGTGATGGTCGAGAAGCGGTTTCTTCCCGCCAGTACAGTAGGGCTCATTCGCTAGAGGAAGTTGTGGCCACGAAAGGCGAAGATGGTGTTGTTCCTCTAACGCCTACATATAAGATTCAAAATAAACATCCTACATAGTTGAAAGTTTCAAGACACCATCTGAAGAAGAAACGAAAACAAACGGTGATCTCCAAATCTTTTGTTTACTGTAAAGTTTGTTTTTCTTATTTGAATGAATTGGTTGCATGCATCTGAGTTTGGTGCAACGTTTCAATTCCTCCTATTACACAACAATGATGAACAACGAACTGCTGCCCTCAAGCAGGTTTTTGTGATTTTTGATGGTGAAAAATTGCCCATGGAAGCAGCAGATGATGTTGTTCCTCCTGACCTATTGTCTAAAAATGTTTAGAAGAAGAAGAAGAAGAATGAGCATATGCCATCAAATGTGTTAAGGTGCCTTGACATGGAGGAAGTAGAAGAAACGCTGAATTGCAATTTTTTTATTTAATGTTTGTTTTGATTATTTCAATGAATTGGTTGCATGCACCTGAATTTTAAATGACCTTCTAATTCCTGCTATTACAGGGCAAGGATAAACAACGAAGTGCTGGCCTTGACCTAATTGGCGATGTCATTGCGATTGAAATGAGAGAGGCTAATACAGATGGGCATGCAGATGGGGAGAGCACTGGCCACGAAGTGGGACAGGGTAACACAAATGGTCATGACGACGGGGAGAACACTGGGTTGAATGTGGAACTGGGTGACAGAGATGGACATGAGGAGGGGGAGAGCACTGGCTTGCAAGTGGGAGAGTGTAATAAGGATGGACCCAAGGAGGAGGAGAGCGCTGGCCTGCAAGGGGGAGATGGCAATAAAGATGGAAATGGGGACGGGGAGAGGTGCGACGTGCCATCTATATCGGTATGAAACCAAACACACTTCTATGGTCTGTTCTTATTTCTTTAGGAATCTTTTAATTTGCCTTCAATTATGCTTCACGCCAATGACGTTTCCATTGCAGGCAAACCTGGTGGATGAACTGATGATAGAGTACAATGACATAAATTTTAAGGTCGGTGATCACGTCGACCTTTGGAGGCGGCATAAACGGGTTGCGAAAGGCATTCTACAGGTTGTCGCCAGAAATGCTCACACCCACTTCTTGAGGCACCTAGAAAATTGTGCGAGAGTCAGTATTGTTGAGGCCATTGATGGTCGATGCCACGTGCCTTTTCCCATGCTTGGCACATATACCATCATAGAGTGCGTGGGCGGCTTTGTCATATGGCAGCTTGCGTAGATGAAGTATTATGTTCCAGAGGTACACATAAATGATATGTTGATGTAAATATATCATATTGCGTATATTCTTTCCATGCGTACGTTAATTCTCATTAATTGTTTGCTATAGGGTGAAGCTGTTAAACCTGACACGGACAAAGCACAAAGTACGAAGAAATCTGTTGTTCCACGTTCATCATCTGCGAGGGTTCGTGGATCTGGAATCATCCCCCCAAAATACACAAGGACCCTAAGAAACATGCCGTATTTATGTAGGCCTGAACTTGATTGCAAGGAATAGGCAGCGTAGGAATTGATGAGACAGGCTCCAAATACTGATTCTTCTCTGTGGGTTTAAATATTTCAATATTGAACAATTGTGGTGTAGAGATACACCATTTGCATATGTTTCAACACTATGGTGTTATACATTTGATATGAGACTTTTCAAGGGCTTCTTTAATTATTTTATTATTGTACAATTATGCTAAACATATAGGCATATATACTTATTTCATGTCATTGGAACAAATAATTGCTATCCATTTCATATCAGACTTTAAGAAAAACAGTCTTGTTCACTATCTGTTAATATGTTTGGAACACAAATTTTACATGACTCTTGTGTTGTCCCCTATGGCATGTGTTGGCATTAATGTCAAAACAATAAGACAATAAGATGTTCTTGATTGGTAAACAAGTTAGTATTGGTTTGGTAATTCAGTTCATGGTCTCTTCATTTCAGTTCTTTGATAATCACTTGACTTGGCATACAAGTGTTTTTCAGCTCTAGTACACTGCATATTGTTGCATGTTCACTCATCTTGCATATTGTGATAAGGATCTAAAATTGTGACTATATGCAAATAGAATTATATGAGTTGAAATAGTTATGAAGACAATTTTTCTCCTCATGTTCATTTATTTATCATATGTCATTCAGTTATAAAGTTGTTGTAAGATTATGTTATCTTGTAAATATTTCAGCTTTTCGGTTTGTATAATGTTTAGTCTCCGCGATCTGGTTATGGTCTTTATGTTCATACATGTTAAAAATCATCAAACATGCTTCATAACTAAATTGCTCTAGAGCTTGCACTTTACATTTGGTTATTAATGCTAAAGTGGTTGGTATGGGAACAATCGATGCCACCATTTATCAATAAATTTGAGAATTTTTTTTTTTTTAAAACAATCATGAGGTACGGGATTTGAAACCCATCAAGTGTCAGTAATCTAGTTTTGGATTGTGATAATCCATACAAGTGGATAAAATGATATACTAATATTTCAAATGCACCATTTGTAATATATATATATATATATATATATATATATATATATAACTACCTAAAAAATATTGTTGGGTCTCAATCTTGGAAACATAGAAATAAGGACTATCCATGACTCACTCACAAGATCAAATCAACTTCCGAGTTAACAAGTTCTATGCCTCAAGAAAAGAATGATGAAAATCAGACTAATGTCAACAATTGCAAAGGTGATTACAATAGGCCCATCAAAATATCTCAATCAAGTAATGCAGGCTGTGACAAATGAATGTTTTGAAGTTCCCGTTGTACTCTTTTAACAACACCTACTTTGAGCAAAACACTCTTTTTCATTATCTGCCCATATGTTTCCAACACAAAATTCACATAACAGTAGCATCATGGAAAACACAATGGGTTTTGGCTCACTTCTTATTTTATTTTTTTCCAGAATGTAACAAAATAATGTTTTCAACTTTCTTTTCTTTTCTTATGAGACCCCTTTCTTTAAGAAAAACAGTCTTGCTCACTACCTGTTCATATGTTTCCAACAAAAAATTTACTTAACTGTTGCAGTATGGAAAACATAATGGGTTGTCCCTGACTTTGCAAAAACAATAAGAAGACAACAGCTAGTGTTATGCACACAGTAAGAGGACAATGTATTGAATCTGAGCTTCATAATTTTTAACAACCCTTATTTTCAGCAAAACACTTTTGCTCGATCTCTGCCAACACAAAATTCACATAACAGTAGCATCATGGAAAACACAATGGATTGTGGCTCACTTATTATTTTTTCCCGGAATGTAAAAAAATAATGTTTTCAACTTCCCTTTCTTGTCTTATGGGAGTCGGTTAACTGCTAGTCAAAATTCACCTATGTACATCGAAGAACGCATGAAAAACATACACATGAACATACATGCACATTTAATACTGGTCACACTGAAGATTGTGTCAACCATTTATGAACAGGTATAATCTCTGTGTTGTCAACATCCAGAAGCATTTGTCTCACTTTGATTGTCAAGGTGGAATCGACAACATACAATGTTGGCACCTCGTAATTCTCATGTAGCAGCCTGAAGGAGGGCCTGACACGGTGGATCTCAAACCTGACAATGTGGTTGAATTTCAACACGGCCAACAACCATTCCTCCAAAGGACCTTTGTGATTACTAATCACAGATTCCCCCTTGAGGAATCTCATAAACCTCATGCTCAGTTGATCTGTAAGATTGTGTCTCTGTATGATAACTGTTGGTCTAATGCACACCTTCCATATGCATCCAGCTAGGAAAAGGTCTTGAATTTATCGGTAAACAGACATTGGCCAATCACATAAATTGACAATCTCTATTTGTAGATTGTAATATTGAACATCCATACCCATATGCACCCAAACTCCAAAGACATTGTTGAAGAAGTGAGCATAATTATCGTATTGCAAATCTGTGTGGTTTGAACCTTTTTTATTAATTCTCGTTAACATCTTTTCCCGCAACCTATACGAGAGGTTGAGCTCCTTGATTCGAGCAAGAATATTGCATGGCAGATACAAGTGGTAGTTCGTCAACCAACTAGCCACCCATGCTCGAGAACTGTAAGACATCTTCTATAGGACTGCAACAACAAGTTGTAAAATTGCTAAAATGAAAGACAAAACAACTATTTTAGATGGTAGAACTGCATTCTCTAATTAGAAGGACATTGTCAATGCAATGGAAACAGTGAAAACATAAGCAAGCAAAGTGGACTTATATAGATAATGTATGCACTAAAGAGATTGTACCTATTGTTTGAACTGAACGAGGCGACCCATGCAGTATCTCCAAAGGGCATATGGCAACACAGGATTCGAACAGTGGGAAGAACAATGCTTGAAAGGAAAGAGAACAAAAATTTCAGCACATACAACAACATTTTTAAATTAGAAACACACGAAACAGTTGGTAAAAAATATTGAAAGCGAAAGAAAACTTTTCATAACTAAGTAACTTTGTATGGACGGTGTCTTTTCCAACATGGAAAATAATTTGAGCATTTTATCTCTTGCAATCACATGAGTTGAAGTAATGAATTGTACAATATATATTTATGTTACAAACACAAGATGCAAATGATCACAATTGGAGGATGGAAAACACAGTGGGTTCTGCCTGACATTTTTATTTTCTGCAGACTGTAACAAAACAAGGCCTCGAAGTTCACCTTCTTGTCAGTCTTAAATAGTCGTGCTTGAAGAATTTTATAGGCTTAATTATTTTGTTTTGAAAAATAGGCCTATCTTGGGGTCCATGACAGCGAAAAAGAGCTTGTTTGAAGTGTTTGTTCCATAAGGTATTTTTTGTTCCAAAAACCCATTTGTGCCAATTTTTACATACCAGAAATTGAGATGCTATTGTTTTGAAAAGAATGCTTGAAAACATGACTCTACTGCTAGAAATGCACTCAATTAGCCAAAATCTAGAAAGGAGCAGGTCTTAAATCATCATCTACTTTTACAAATACAAAGGCAATACTGATCTACTAAACCCTTACTTTATGCACAAAAAAAACTCTATCAAACGAGGCTTTAATAGAATACTGTATTCGAAACCTTCCCATGCTCTACCACCATGAAACATGTTTAGAAATGTCTGCCCATGCTTTAGCAACAAACTTTCAGCCCCTTTGAATGCACTTTCTTCAATTACCACCTTGTATGCATCATTTTTCATTGGAAATCTTCTATATTTTATGAAGATCAGCAACCAAACATTGAATGGTTCGCTTCCCCTACATGATTCAACAAATACACTTCTTAAATTATATAACGTCATACCAAAAAATGGACTTATGTAAGCAAAGTTATTAAATTTGAACCATACCTTCCATTGGGTTTACACCCGCAAAAGACAGTCGCCAACAAGGACTCCTTTCTCGAGCTTGGAATGCTGAAGTGAACAAAAAAATCCATAAATGAAATCATAAAGTTCATGGCGTGGTACAAGCACATACTGGAAAAAGGAATCTGCAATACAATTTCCTATTACAATAAAGATATTGAAATGAGTTTTCTCAAACTCACCTGTATTAGATGTTGTATCCTCTGCCACATCCATAGTAGTTGCACCTGAAGTTTGACATTGCATATTGACATTCAAATTAAAACTATTGTTCACGGACAATGGAAAGGAGTCATCCAAAGGGGTTTGGTGATCTGATTGTTGTGTGGAATGCTTCGTACGCCAGGTTGGACGTCGATGACGATCCTTGGTTGCACTAAACCATGGATGCATGCGAACGTTGCTACTTGCAGCTTGATCAAGATCCATAATGAATTCAAACGGAAATGCATTTGATTGTCGTAGGTCCTCTACAAACCTGTCCACACATTTTGCATATGACTGCACCTGT
The DNA here is from genome assembly GCA_007115665.2 of Sequoiadendron giganteum. Taxonomy (NCBI): domain Eukaryota; kingdom Viridiplantae; phylum Streptophyta; class Pinopsida; order Cupressales; family Cupressaceae; genus Sequoiadendron; species Sequoiadendron giganteum. The sequence goes on from CM021101.1 coordinate 360,140,905, forward strand.
TGTAGAGATTGTGGCGGTGTACGCATCACTTTCTTCAAGAGCTCGTTAGTGTCATTCCAAAGAGACATTGTCACCATATGTTCATCATATACATGAGTCATAGAAGGAGCTTGCACAGGGGTCAGAACATTAGGGTTGTTTTCTTCTACGACCCCCTCTAACAATGTCTCATTGAAATCTATGTTTGAATCAATTGGTTGACCTCTCCCATCTAAATGAGGACCCAAAAGAAATTTGTATTAGGCTGTAGAAAATGCAAAACACTATTGACTCCAATAAAGTAATGCAATTCAAATTGAAATTCACTTACCATGGACCACCCCTTCAACGACAGATGATCTTTTAATCAAGTGAGCAACCTTGACGACATGTTTGCAAGTGTTCCCCTCCAAACTCCAAGGGAAGTCACAAACAAAAAGGTGCTCCCCAAATTTTCGAACAAGGTAGTGCATTGACCTACTTTGACTTTTCACCCAGTACCGTACAGGATCTGTTTTATCGGGAATACAGTCATCATCTGAAATTGCCTTGGCCCGCTCCACACTAGATCGCATATTTAAATTTTTTTTGTTCGTCAGAAAACCATAATGCTGCAACTTTTCCTTTTGCCTATAGAATGGTTCCATTTTATACATGAGTGTGTAATACAAATAGTCCATTCTCCTATTGCATTTTTTTAAACGATCGCACAAGTATCGAGTTTTTAGTACACAATGGTATGACTCAATGGCTGCATTCGTATCCTGGTTGGCATGTGGGAATAGTCTGCAATTTTATGCCCACATGGTTGCGAACAAAAACATCCAATAGTCAAGTAAGCCACAACGTATTAGATGTGACATCAAAGAATTTGAATGGTGCGAATTATGCGAGGTGACGAAAATTTTCAACTGACCAATTCAACCTTCTCCTTTGCACCAAGTCTTCTTGAAGTACTCTAAGAATCAGGCCTGATCATTGAACTCCTCAAAGAAAGAGTTCAATAGCTGAGTGACGCAATCTTCGGTGTCAACGATTGCCATCATGATCATGCCAAGACTGCGGAAGACGTCCACTGCCCTTTCCTTGGCTGCATACTTGTATACATTCTTTAGCCAAGCCCTTTTGACATGCCAAAGGCATAGAAGCACACGACATTGAAAAACATCCCTAATAGACAATACAAACGATATTGTTTACCGCTCGAATTTATGAGAAAGTGGCTTTGAAAATGAATAGTAAATGAGAAAGGTACACAAATGAAGAAAAGGATGCACATACTGTATGGCTTGGATCTCTGCAATCGCATCATCGGTCAAAATGAATTGATTCTCCAGTTGGGCTTGGCTCTTCTTCCACATTCGGGCAATACGCGTAGCCACACAAAGATGTCCTCAATCTTATTTCGTGAGGAGACTACCCACGCAACCGACACACCACTCTGTTGCTCGTCGAAAATGAGGAGTATACAATGGGTACTATAGAGATAACAACTCGACGTCAGCATTGTGAAGTTTACACCTAGTAAGATCATTCAGAACACGAAGAACTATTTGTCAATGTTTGTAAGGCCTCACCTCATATTTGTTAGTTGCAAACGTGGAATCCATCGAGATGACTGAATTGTGCGAGCAACTAACCATCCTATCCAACATCCATGGAGTCTGAACCCTGATAACAAAAGGCATATTGTTCCCATCGGGCCGTTGAAAGTAGAAGAAGTTTTCAAAGTCTTCTCCACTCCACAGTAGGATACTTGTGGAATCAACTTTGTGTTTTTGTGCATGAGTACAACGCACCTTTTGCCACGCATTCATTACATCCTTTCTTGTAAGGAATTGATCTCTCTTGGACATCATGCCACATAATAGAGGATCACTGACGTGTCTATCAATTATTACATTGACACTGACATCCATGAGCAAAAGGCTTTCAATATAGCTTTTGCACTTCGTGGATAGATTAGAGGCAAACATAGAACGCTTCTCTCCACTTGTGTGATGAATGCCATGGCAAAATTCACCGTTTTTATCTACGTGGAACATTTCTTTGTAGATAATATAGGCAACATCGGGTTTGCCTTCCATAACCTTTACCATGAAGTGGTATTGACAACCTTGCTTTTGTATAAACGTCTTATGTGGTTTCTTCTCTAGTGGAGGCCAGTTTCTATTGTCTTTAGGACCGTATTGACACCAGTAGCTAGAAGAAAGGCATCATCTCATCATGTTCAACCAAGAGAATAAAATATCATTCGGCCATAGAAACGAATGTCGATATACACAAACCTCTTATACAAAATTGTTTTACTATAAGATTTGTCGTAGATGGCACAAGAGGTCGTAGGTTATCTTATTTTCTTGTCCAAATTTTTTTTTTCTACACCTTCAACGTACGTTTCATCGTGAATGAACTGATCAAGTCTTGTAAGAGGAATTGCTACAACAAGGTCAGGGACCTTATCCTTGTTGATGGAAATAGTAGCCCATTCCAAATCGGAAGACAAAAAAGGAGAGCCTCCATTTTGTACATCTTGCACCTCCAATTCGTCTAGCTTCTTCCATTTCAAACCTCTCCCCATTCTACAAAATCACAAGATTGGACGAATATTTAAAATTAGTGTGGATTGTTTTAAGAAGCAAGCAACCCACCATGACACAACCCCCTACATTTAAACAAGGAGATTCAAATAACTGGAACCCAACACCGTGTTTCCCATTCAGAATTATTTTGTGGAGTTTTCTTATCAATTGACTGAAATTTCTACACAACAATGGAATGTGTGATTTGGAAGATAGTCATACTGTATTGTAACATTCCATATTGAAACAAGGAAAGATAAAAACAACAAACTAATTTGACAAGAGGATTTCTTTTAGAATTCACAAATTCAGCAAATATAACATCAACACTATTCGACTCAGCAAATATCATATTGAAGATGATCGCAGAAGCCCAAAAACATTTGTGATCAAGAAAATATTTACAAACTAAAGGATTCATTCTTATTTCCTTTTTATTCAATACAAAATATGGGTTCAAAGGCTCCATGGTTGCATAACGAATACTGTTTCCATTACACTCTACGAAATTGATCACTATTCATAATTACAAAATTTACATGCATGTAAATTAAAGATTAAGTTTCAGTTGATAGAAAACAAGTTCACTAAACATCGGGAGGAACCGAACCTCGTAAAATCTCCGCAAGCATTTCATTAAGCAAATTATTAAATTCCACTTGCTCTTCCTCTCCATCTAAGACAGAGATCACCCTCCAATATTCGACATAGCTGGACTTTTCCTTCCATGCAAGGGAACGTAGCTCAGAAACAATGTCGAGTTGTTCCTCCTTGAGCCCAATGAGATTAGGCTGAATGATTGGTACTGGCTCGTTTTCGTGTTTCGCAACTTCACCAAAAATCACCATGTTGAAGAAAAACCTGGGATCAAAATCTGCCACCTTAACAAAAATGTGGGTGTTATGAAGCAAGCAACCGACCATAACAAAACCCTTTACATTTCAAATGGATGATTAAAATAACTGAAATCCAGCACTGTGTTTCCCATTTAGAATTCTTTTCCGCACCTTTTTTTTTCAATGTTGCGAAATTTAAACACAACAATGGAAATTTGGAAGACATTCAAGTAACATTCCATGTTGAAAACCCGTGGGTGTTAAGAAGCAAGCAACCTGCCATGAGACAACCCATTACATTTAAACAAGGAGATTCAAATAACTGAAACCCAGCACTGTGTTTCCCATTAAGAATAAATTTGGACAGTTTTTTTTATTGAAACCCAGCATTGCGTTTCCCATTCAAAATTATTTTTTGCAGTTTTTTTTTTCAATGGTGCAAAATTGAAACACAACAATGAAATGTGTGATTTTGAAGACATTCGAGCAACCGAAATACTTCACATTCTTTTTCCCAAATTTCAAAAACAAAGAACTTGTAAAATTCTCTACATTAAAATAAAGAGATTCAAAAAAATGAAACCCAGCACTGTGTTTCCCATTGAGAATAATTTTGTACAGTTTTTTTATTGAAACCCAGCGCTGCGTTTTCCATTCAGAAATATTTTTTGCAGTTTCTTTTTTCAATGGTGCGAAATTGAAACACAACAATGGAATGTGTGATTTTGAAGACATTCGAGCAACCGAAATACTCCACATTCTGTTTCTCAAATTTCAAAGACAAAGAACTTGTAAAACCCTCTACATTAAAATAAAGAGATTCAAAAAAATTAAATCCAACACTGTGTTTCCCATTGAGAATAATTTTGGACAATTTTTTTTATTGAAACCCAGCAATGCGTTTCCCATTCAAAATTATTTTTTGTAGTTTTTTTTTTCAATGGTGCGAAATTGAAACACAACAATGGAATGTGTGATTTTTAAGACATACGAGCAACCGAAATACTCCATATATTTCACAAATTTCAAAAACAAAGAACTTGTAAAACCCTCTACATTAAAACAAGGAGATTCAAAAAAATGAAACCCAACACTGTGTTTCCCATTGAGAATAATTTTGTACAGTTTTTTTATTGAAACCCAGTATTGCGTTTCCCATTCAAAATTATTATTTGTAGTTTTTTTTTTCAATGGTGCGAAATTGAAACACAACAATGGAATGCGTGATTTTGAAGACATTCGAGCAACTGAAATACTCCACATTTTGTTTCCCAAATTTCAAAGACAAAGAACTTTTAAAACCCTCTACATTAAAACAAGGAGATTCAAAAAAATAAAACACAACACTGTGTTTCCCATTGAGAATAATTTTGTACAGTTTTTTTATTGAAACCTAGCACTACGTTTCCTATTCAGAATTATTATTTGTAGTTTCTTTTTTCAATGGTGCGAAATTGAAACACAACAATGGAATGTGTGATTTTGAAGACATTCGAGCAACCGAAATACTCCACATTCTGTTTCCCAAATTTCAAAGACAAAGAACTTGTAAAACCCTCTACATTAAAACAAAGAGATTCAAAAAATAAAACCCAACACTGTGTTTCCCATTGAAAATAATTTTGTACAATTTTTTTATTGAGACCCACCACTGTGTTTCCCATTCAAAATTAATTTTTGCAGTTTTTTTTTTTCAATGGTGTGAAATTGAAACACAATAATGAAATGTGTGATTTTGAAGACATTCGAGCAACCAAAATACTCCACATTTCGTTTCCCAAATTTCAAAGACAAAGAACTTGTAAAACCCTCTACATTAAAACAAGGAGATTCAAAAAAATGAAACCCAACACTGTGTTTCCCATTGAGAATAATTTTGGATAGTTTTTTAATTGAAACCCAGCACTGCGTTTCCCATTCAAAATTATTTTTGCAAGTTCTTTTTTTAATGGTGCGGAATTGAAACACAACAATGGAATGTGTGATTTTGAAGACATTTGAGCAACCGAAATATTCCACATTCTGTTTTTCCAAATTTCAAAAACAAAGAATTTGTAAAACCCTCTACATTAAAACAAGGAGATTCAAAAAAATGAAATCTAACACTGTGTTTCCCATTGAGAATAATTTTGTACAGTTTTTTTATTGAAATCCAACACTGCGTTTCCCATTCAGAATTGTTTTTTGTAGTTTCTTTTTAAATGGTGCGAAATTGAAACACAACAATAGAATGTGTGATTTTGAAGACATTCGAACAACCGAAATACTCCACATTCTATTTCCCAAATGTCAAAGACAAAGAACTTGTAAAACCCTTTACATTAAAACAAAGAGATTAAAAAAAATGAAACCCAACACTGTGTTTCCCATTGAGAATAATTTTGGACAGTTTTTTTATTGAAACCCAGCATTACATTTCCCATTCAGAATTATTTTTTGCAGTTTCTTTTTTCAATGGCGCGAAATAAAAACACAATGGAATGTGTGATTTTGAAGACATTCGAACAATCGAAATACTCCACATTATTTTTCCCAAATTTCAAAAACAAAGAACTTCTACAACCCTCTACATTAAAACAAGGAGATTCAAAAAAATGAAACCCAACACTGTGTTTCCCATTGAGAATAATTTTGTACAGTTTTTTTATTGAAACCCACCACTACGTTTCCCATTCAGAATTATTTTTTGCAGTTTACTTTTTTCAATGGTGCGAAATTGAAACACAACAATGAAATCTGTGATTTTGAAGACATTGGAGCAATCAAAATACTCTACATTCTAGTTCCCAAATTTCAAAGACAAAGAACTTGTAAAACCCTCTACATTAAAACATGAAGATTCAAAAAAATGAAACCCAACACTGTGTTTCCCATTGAGATTAATTTTGTACAATTTTTTTATTGAAACCCAGCATTGCGTTTCCCATTCAGAATTATTATTTGCAGTTTTTTTTTTCAATGGTGCGAAATTGAAACACAACAATGGAATGTGTGATTTTGAAGACATTCGAGCAACCGAAATATTCCACATTCTGTTTCCCAAATTTCAAAAACAAAGAACTTGTAAAACCCTTTACATTAAAACAAGGAGATTCAAAAAAATAAAACCCAACACTATGTTTCCCATTGAGAATAATTTTGTATAGTTTTTTTATTGAAACCCACCACTGTGTTTCCCATTCAGAATTGTTTTTTGCAGTTTCTTTTTTCAATGGTGCGAAATTGAAACACAACAATGAAATGTGTGATTTTGAAGACATTCGAGCAACCGAAATACTCCACATTTTGTTTTCCCAAATTTCAAAGACAAAGAACTTGTAATACCCTCTACATTAAAACAAGGAGATTCAAAAAAATGAAACCCAACATTGTGTTTCCCATTGAAAATAATTTTGGACGGTTTTTTTATTGAAACCCAACACTGCGTTTCCCATTCAAAATTATTTTTTGTAGTTTAATTTTTTCAATGGTGCGAAATTGAAACACAACAATGAAATATGTGATTTTGAAGACATTCGAGCAACCGAAATACTCCATATTATATTTTCCCAAATTTCAAAAACAAAGAACTTGTAAAACCCTCTACATTAAAACAAGGATATTCGAAAAAATGAAACTCAACACTGTGTTTCCCATTGAGAATAATTTTGTATAGTTTTTTTATTGAAACCCAGCACTATGTTTCCCATTCAGAATTATTTTTTGTAGTTTTTTTTTCAATGGTGCGAAATTGAAACACAACAATGGAATGTGTGATTTTGAAGACATTCGAGCAACTGAAATATTCCACATTCTGTTTTTCAAATAATAAAAAAAAAAACTTGTAGAACCCTTTACATTAAAACAAGGAGATTCAAAAAAATGAAACCCAACACTATGCTTCCTATTGAAAATAATTTTGTATAGTTTTTTTATTGAGACCCAACATTGCGTTTTCCATTCAGAATTGTTTTTTGTAGTTTCTTTTTTCAATGGTGCGAAATTGAAACACAACAATGGAATGTGTGATTTGAAAGACATTCAAGTAACACTCCATGTTGCAAACCCGTGGGTGTTAAGAAGCAAACAACCCACCATAAGACAACCCATTACATTAAAACAAGGAGATTCAAAAAAATGAAACCCAGCACTGTGTTTCCCATTGAGAATAATTTTGTACAATTTTTTTAATTGAAACCCAACACTGCGTTTCCCATTTAGAATTATTTTTTGCAGTTTTTTTTTCAATAGTGTGAAATTGAAACACAACAATGAAATGTGTGATTTTGAAGGCATTCGAGCAACCGAAATACTCTACATTCTGTTTTTCAAATTTCAAAGACAAATAACTTGTAAAACCCTCTACATTAAAACAAGGAGATTCAAAAAAATGAAACCCAACACTCTGTTTCCCATTGATAATAATTTTGGACAGTTTTTTCTATTGAAACCCAACACTGCATTTCCCATTCAAAATTATTATTTGCATTTTCTTTTTTCAATGGTGCAAAATTGAAACACAACAATAAAATGTGTGATTTTGAAGACATTCGAGCAACTGAAATAATCCACATTCTGTTTCACAAATTTCAAAAACAAAGAACTTGTAAAACCCTCTACATTAAAACAAAGAGATTAAAAAAAATGAAACCCAGCACTATGTTTCCCATTGAAAATAATTTTGTATAGTTTTTTTATTGAAACCCACCACTGCGTTTCCCATTCAAAATTATTTTTTGCAGTTTCTTTTTTCAATGGTGCGAAATTAAAACACAACAATGGAATGTGTGATTTTGAAGACATTCAAACAACTGAAATACTCCACATTCTATTTCCCAAATTTCAAACACAAAGAACTTGTAAACCCCTCTGCTTGCAACAAAATTACCCCTCACCTCGATTTTGTGTGTATTTTCCTCCAAATCCTCCACGTGCACTCCACACTTAAGCTAAATTGGTCGGTATTCTCCTCGAATTCGTGCACATGCTCTCCGACCTTCAACTTTCCTTTTCAACGTGCAGACAAGAAACAGGAAACAAATAGTATTTTCGCCTTGCTTTCTCCAAACAGAAAAGGTCCATGTCATTCCCTTCCACTTTTCTCGCGTTGCACAAGAAACTTTCCGACAAAGCTAACCCGCCCGCTTTCTGCGCCCGACAACAGGCGGGAAAATGCACCTGACGGTGCCGTTAACTCTTGCCTGATCGTAGATCGGACGTTTCATTCCCTCTGTCAGTTTCATGCGTCGGGTGGTCCCCGCACTACGACTGTCTTGTCATGTTATGTATGTATCCATGTATGTTCATGTGTATGTTTTTCATGCATTTTTCGATGTACATAGGTGAATTTTGTCTAGCAATTAGTCGGCTCCTAAAAATTCACCATGATAATAATACTGTCATTTATGTGGACAATCTATCATTTAATTTGATATTATCAAAAATTTAAACCATCTCAGAATTCTCTTTTCATTAAGTTCAGATTTAATTATTCTCTATTCCAAACTCACGTCAGCCACTCCACATCTACCGTCTGACCACAAATCAAATCACGTAATTAACACAACTATTTGAAAAGGCTGCAGTTTTCTTGTCACGAGCCCAAGAGACTCAAATGGCTCTGGCATCTGAATATTTTACATCTTTTTTTTTACTGCAGTGTCATTTATGGAAGTGGGGGTATTTTTACCTCCATACACTATGAGGGAAGGTAAGTTGCCTTGTCATTGTTCCTTGCACAACAAAATATGGTGTTCTAGATTTGCACAACTATTGCTTAGAATCAAGCCACTTCCGTAGAAAATTAAAGAGGGCTCTATTAAGTGAGATCTGGTCTCAACACTCCTGGTCTTTACCTAATCCAACAACCACTATCAAGTAATTAATGTTTCGAGTGTAAACAAATATTTTCCACTTCCAAAGTAGCTGAACTTCTTAATCATACTAGCCATAATTTGTGATGCTCAAAATTCTTCCCATTTTGATTTATGTAAATGGTTTTAATGTGAGAATACTGTCCTTTTTGGCTGACTAAGTCTACAGGCTAAGGAAGTTTTAGGTGTAAAAATTAATACTGCCTCTGAACCACTCAACCTATCTATGGCGCCAGATTTGACACTCAGGATTTCTACATACGACCATTTTAAATCGTCTTTATTGCAAGTGATTCAAAATATTTCTTATAACAAGGTATGTGTTTGATCTCCAAACATGTTAGCTTTTGATAGTGACAAGTACAATGGTTGCTAATAGAGGAAGGATGGGCCAAGCTCATGGTAGGACCATGTATTTAATACATATTTCTGCAGTTATAACAACCTTCCTAAATCCAGATGACCAAGCAAGCATCAGCATACGATCTCCAGATTAAACAACAGTTGTGGCCGAAAAAAAATAAAAAATGGACTACAATATTTCAATGTTGCGCCTCCCAACCCTTTGAATTATTTCTTGGAAATTCATTAACTGTTTCGTTGGTTAAGACTGACATTCTAATAACATTGAGGTTGTTGTTAGCAGAGGAACTACATTGTAGACCTATGATCTTGTATGAGTTTATGAGAGAATGCCAAAAGGGAGTCTTAGATGGACATGGAGGTGGTCAACGGAGGGTGGAGTTATAGTGACTGATGGATGAGGGGTTTCATTACAACCTTTTGCTCCCTTATTTCAGTGTAATATTGTTCTTCTTATATTTTTTTAATATATATATATTATTTCCATATCCTAAAGATATTGACCTCCTTTTTCAGGGTTGGCCTGTATGTGGGGCTCGGCCCTCACTCTCAACCGCAACCACCAAGGGACGACAAATGTATGGGGGTTCAACCTTGTACATAGTCGCCCCCCATGTTTTTTTCTTTTTATTTAGCTTAACCCTCATTTTTTTTTATTGTTATCCTATCCAGAATGAATGTGCTATATTTTCGAATAAGGAAGGGAAATCGAATCATTTAATGCTCTATATAGTTCCACACAATGTGCAGAAGAATATCATTCTCTTGTTGTTTTCTTATATTTCACATACATGTGGTGACAACCAAAAATTATAATCCTTCAATTTGTTTGAAATCTCACCTTTACATAGATTTATGAAGAAATTCGTATATTAATAAGTTATTCTATCATTATTTAGAACCTGCATGATATGTGTTAAGATGGAAGATCACAACTAAAAGCCCACACAAAATGAACAGTTTATATATGATAAGTCCATATGCTTATTTTTTTTTGTAAAACAACTAATATACTAATTCTCAAATGCAGATTTAAACCAAGACACCTTCATATTTTATACACAAGGATGATACCATTAACATGACAATGAAATAACTTTACTCTTTTAATTCTTTTATTCAAAGATGTGAAATCCACCTTTCTCAACTCACAATACTACCAATATTATTGAAGAAGACAATGGTTTACATACCCAAGGATTCAAACTTTCTCTTTTATCATTCTCTTTCATATTATAGAAAATCACTGGCTTACCATATTACAACAATTTTATAAAAGTACAATGAGGGAAACACAAGTGATTAAGGCTTGCTCTCCACCCTACTGTAATGGCATCATGGAGTCTTGTGGGCTCTAGCCATACCCCCGAGCAAGAAAATATGTTAACCCCAAGATGATGAATGAAGTCTTCTCACATTAACAAAAGTATGAAATGTCATAACAATAAATTACATGACAATGGGCTCTCCACTCACCATATTCAACAATGAATCATATAATCATGTTTACATCCTTCAACAATAAAAAAATGGAGGGTGAAAGTAGAGAAAAACTTATCTTTTCTTTTCCTTTAGGTGAAGGGATTGAACTCCTTTATCCATCTTTCCTCTCTAAAAGCCATCTTTATCACTATCTTTCCAAGGTGGACTCTTCTCCTCTTCTCCTTATTTCTAACATTTCCACTAAGTTCTCCAAGAGGAGAAGTGGTAACACCCCACTCCTTCTTTCTCTCCAAATATATAGAAGTTTCACCAATTGCAACTCTTGGATGGGAAGGTGTGGAGTGTACCTCTCCCCATCAACGAAGGTCCTTTCCCCATTAATGAGAACATGCATTTGGACAACCACTCAATATTTCCATCCCTTCCTTTCCTCAAAATTCGTCACTCTCCATTATGAGAGCTTTTGAGGGGTCAAATCATGTTGTAGGGCACTATTGTACGCCCACTTGACCCCTACCACTATGGTATAGACCCTAGGGGGTTTATTTTTGCACCCTAACCCAAAAATTTGACCAACAACTCTCATAAAATCCCACTCAAGGTTCCATCCGAGTTTCAAACTTAGCTAGGGGTTTCCAAGACCTAATCCCCACTTACACCCCACATGAATCACAACTAAATGCCCTCAAAACCTTAGTCTTTCAATACATTAAATCTACTTGTTTCTAGGCCCCAAATGGGGTCAAATTTATATCCTCATGAAGAAGTCTTTTAATTCGTTCTTGACGATTCTCCCTTCCCATGCTAACACCATTGCCTTCCTACACATTACCAATGCGATCCTAAGTATCAATTGTGTATCACATTAATCTATTAACCGAACATTCTAAGCTTTAACTATATAATAATCCATTTAGAATCTCAATTTTCATTCCACGGTATACGAGTGCATTCCACCTTCATGGTAGTGACAATACAACATAAAGTCCAAATGATATGCAAGAATATTGCCAAGAGAGCACCTTATTTATTATCCACAATATACTTGATCATCAATTCACAAAAAATAGAGAACAAATTATGTTTGTATTAAGTACATATGAGGTGGGGTCTTACAATCCTTATACCCTAAGAAAATTCCATATAAATGACATTGTCGTATCCATATAGTTTATTGAAATATATTATCCACTCATTGTCCCTAAAAATGTTATACACCTTTCAGTTTTCTTTCACTACATATGGATTGGTGGGATCTCTTTGGGTGTGGGTGTCACCCATGACTATGTGCATCAAGAGGTTAAAGTTGGTGGTGTAAAAGATGACTATAAATGGTAAAGAGGCTACAATGGCGATAGTTGTAGTGGTTATGTATATGGTAGTATAACGAAATGGAAAGGAAAAAAGGATGAAATGAAAGGACAAAAAAATGAAATCAATCAATTTCATTATATTTTGCATGTCTAAAAATAATAACATATTTACTCTATGCAGAGTGATCACATATGACTAAATGGATAAGATAACTAATTTGAAACTTCCCCCAACTTAATATACGATGTCATCCTTGATGCATGCCATAATAATCAGTTTGATATAAAATAAAGAATGTTTAACAATTATTTAAAGGATAAAATAAACATAAAGAGGTATCAATAAGAAACATAATCTGATATGGATGCTATAGGATGACCAAGGTGAATATGATGTGGCAACCAAGTGGAACATAGTTGAATATAGCACCCTTGGCATTTGAGGAACTATGCCAAATGTAGTTAGTCAACATGAGAGATATGAGGAAACAATCCATCGAAGAAATTATGTCTTCAAAAACTGACATGGATTGGATCAATTAAAGAGGAGGTCTTGTTATCAAGAGTAATGATAATGTAGTATCCTAGAATCACATTACATATATAATGATCGATTATGCGTGCAATTCATGTAGAAATATGAAAATTTCAACGATAAGAACTACAATGTGGAGAAGATCTTGTAGCATAACCAAAAATAATATTTTTTTATTTTTTATAACAAAAAAAAGATTGCTAGAAGCCTAGTTTTCAACTAGTTGTCACTTAGAGGCATCAAAAAATAGTTTTCACTTCTAATAATTTTATTTCAATTATAATTTTTCAAAAACTAGTTTTTGAATTGTAACCATCTAACAACATCCAAATGTTTTGATTGTTAGATTATTATTATTTTATATTTCATTTTATTGATCAACAAGAATTCCTAAAGGGTGCCCAAAGGAGTGACAAGAAATATTTTAGACACATGGAGTTCCCTCTTCAAATTAGAAATAAAAAAATATTTTATGATGGGCTATTTATAGAGCTTCAAATGGTAGTTCCATTGACAACCAAATCTATATGATTAAAATCCATAGTGAAATTTTTTATTGTGCTATTGTCATAAATAACTTCAATCTCAGAGGTTACTAGATATTTGGTATGAAATTATCCTTTGAATTCTTAAAATATAGACTCATACAAAAGTTTCTAGACTCCTTTCTGAAATGATTGCTCGCAAATGAAATGATTATGCCATAGCGCATATTTTATTGGATCATATCTACATGAAATAAAACATCCTAACACAGTTCATCTAAAGAGTGGAGTTTCTCAATCCTTTTCTTTAACAAATAGGTATAGGAAGATCTTGAATAATTTTTTCCTTATTTAGATCAACCTCAATACCTTTGAAAGAAATGGAATGTCCCAATATTATGCCTTCATCATTAAAATATGGCATTTTTCATGACTAAGAGAAATATTAGTACCTTCACATCTGTGAATAAATTTTTGAAGATTATATTTAGATTCTTCATAATTATTACCATAAAGTGTGAAATCAACCATGTATGCCTCAACACAATTATGAACTAGATCAACAAAAACACTTAGGGAAAATCTTTCAAAAAAAATTGGTGCATTAAATAATTGAATAGGTAAAATATTATAAGAAGTTTCTCCCCAAGGACAAGTAAAAATGGTTTTTTCTTGATCTTGAATTTCTATCCCAAACTAATTATTCCCATTAGAATGTTCCAAGAAAGAAAAGAAAAGAATTCCTTACAAGAGTATCAAGCGCTTGATCAATAAAAGGTAATAAAAATAATAATTTCTTAGTTTCTTTACTAAGAGCTTTATAATCAACACAAATACATAATTTATCTTTTTTATTTGACATGACCACTAGTGGTGAAACCCATTGTCTATCTCAAATGGAATAAATGAATCCTACATTGCGTAAATTTTGTAATTCTTTAAAAAAGTTATGTAGAATGGGATTTAATTTGCATTGTGGTTGTCTCATTAAATGAATTCCCTCCTCCATATAAACATGATGACTACAATTTTTTTTTATTAAAGGTAAAATAGGTTTTGAAGGGACTTGAAAACTTTACAAAAAATAAGCTACTAAAGATAGAACCAGAGTAAATAAGCAGCCAACAAGCAACAAACCAACAAAAAACCAAACAACAAACAACAACAACCTATTGAAGGTCTTTGATAATCTTAGTTGCCTCTAAGTCTTGTGAAATCATGCATTCATGAAGATCAACCACTTTAGATGGCTTCTTTTTTTGAGTATCCATAGGTTTCTTCAAATGGGTGCGAGTACAAGTACTCAAGCCAACTCCAACAAAAGGAACATGTTTACCTTTAATCAAACCCATATCCACAACATCAACATCCTTAGGCAACCTAGTCGCCTCTTCACCTTTCCAATTTCTCACCTTCTCATTAAGAAGGAAGCCCTTTAGTATTGTTATGGAGCACTGTTTCACTAACCTCAACCATTTTTTCTAGATTCCCGTACACTTTCAACATTTTCTCCTCAAGCATAGAAATTTGGGACTCAAAATAATTCTTCATTAAGCCCACATCCTTAGCTACTTCTTGAAGAATTTCTAGTATTTTATTGTTCTCATCAAGATTTCTAGATCCATCCTCTTTGGAATTCTTCTTTTCATTCCTATTGTTCAAAGATTGAACTTTGACATTGATTTGGTTAATCTCCATAAAAAACCATTTGAACATTCTGAATTAATTGAGAACACCTTCCTTAGCCAAGCCTAAAATATCACATATCTCCTCCCTGTTGCAGTTGAAGACACTAACATCTTTAGAAAACTCAAGCAGGGGAGTACCCTATTTTTCTTGCTAAATATCATCCTCCAAAAGAACTTTACCTTTATCTTTCCTATGATCTTCACCATACACCTCCATCAATTTTATTTTATATTTCACGACCTCCTTCACTCCTTCAAACAAGGGTTTGTTTGGAACCACAACCACACCAGGATTCTTACCCTCCAAATTTGCTTCATCAACTCCCTCAAAGATTAGCACAATTGTTAGTACATGTGTACCAAACATGTCTTAATAGTCCCACACAAAATATGCTTTATAGCTTCATAGTATAGATATTAAATCTTGTATTTGTACCATACTCAATTGTGGATTTATATTTAAGTGTTTTTCTTGGTAAATTTTCCTTTGCTCATGATTTAGATGGTGTAGGTAACTATAAAGGTGTGGCTTGTGAAATGGATGGAAGTTCAATGGATCAACCCTTAATTGTGTATTTGTTGTGATGGATGTTTCATTAAACAAAAATGGATGATATAAAAACTATGTTGTAATAGTTGATGAAGTGTTATAAAATACAACAAAGATCTTGAAAAGGAAATTTTCTAAAAGGAAAATGGTCATTTGTACAAGAATAATTTTTTTTTTTGTAAGACATAATTTGATGAATAGAAAAAAATTAAGAAATTAGACATTATGGTTTCTCTAATGGTTCTTGTAGCATGAGACTTTATCAATAATCAAAACAAGAAATTGTACTTGTATACCACTATATATTCACATGGGCTCTTATGATTCCAATAGAGGTTGATCTAGGGAATATAATGTTAATTGCTTATTTTATTGTTGTCTTTTATTTTCTTGTATTTTACTATTTCATAATTTTTATAATGCTCTAAAAATTAAAAGTGATGAGATTAAATAATTTCTTAGATGCTACAATAATGATTCTAGTTCTTGTGAGTGAATTTTTGATAGATGAGGATTGCTTGGGGGTGAAGCTATTATCAAGTTCTAGCTCATATTCAATTGTTTGTTCTATGGATTCTAATGGTACGTCAATTGACTCAATGACACACTTTTCAAAATCAAGTTCAAGTGGTTACTTTTTCAAAAAAATCACCATTGGACGTGGTTTAATTACCCATGTAGGGTTTCCTTTTTGATGTATGTGTACTATTCACAATAGTTTGTTTAATAAATCTACCTTTGTCATCTCTAGCTTGATTCATGTATCTATATGATTTAAAACAATATAAATCAAGGGTAATTATGTAGGCAAAGTCAACAATTGCATAAAATTTCTCCTTGATGCATTGGTCCTAACTCAATTTACTAAAGTATCAGACCTTTAATGTATTTCCTTGGAAATAGCACCAAAATGTTGGGACAAAACACAAGATAATAATTTATATTTTATGTTCTAATGATATTTGGTACTCAAGCTTAAAATTCAATTTGATCGTATGTTAATCTAGGACGTAAGATTGTGAAAGACGTAATGGCTATATGCTCAAGGGTTGAGAGTGATAAATTGAGTGAGTTGTAGTGTGATCTACTTTAGTAAATCATAAACACTAAAAAAAATCATTTCCTAAGAAGTGTTCTAAATTTGCTATAGAAACTATGAATTGGCAACAAAAACTAAACCCTAGCTATAGGAATTGTGATTTTATATAATTTAAATAAAATATTTTAAAGGAAAAATTGGAAATTAATTTATCTTCATTATCAATCCAAATCAATCACGAAGTAATCTAATGACTAAATATTTATAAATTATTCTAAAATATAACCTATATATCAAAATAATTATAATAATGTACAACGTATAACCATACGTTGCATACTCATAAAAATAAATAACAAAAATACATTCAATGGATTTCTAAGAGTGGACCCTTCTCTAAAATTTCCAGGTGAGGAAATAGATCTCTCACGAACTCTTTGTAATCAAAATAAATTGTTGATTATGAAAGTTTTGAGATAATATATTTAATCATTTGTATTATGTATAATATA
Source organism: Sequoiadendron giganteum (assembly GCA_007115665.2). NCBI lineage: Eukaryota > Viridiplantae > Streptophyta > Pinopsida > Cupressales > Cupressaceae > Sequoiadendron > Sequoiadendron giganteum. Next base: position 360,158,082 of record CM021101.1, read on the forward strand.
GCTTATATAGTTTATAGTTTATAACAAACTATCTAAAAATAAATGAGACGTTATTGTTTCATGAACATTAGAGTAATCATGCATTAGATAATAATGAATTAATCTTTAATTAATTATTAGGCTAATTTATTCTCATGCACTTAAGCTAAACTTAGGAGTGATTTATTCTTTTATTAGTTGAGCTATTATTAGATCATTATATCTCATTACATGAGATGTTGACACTTGTCATGATCTAATCCATTTATCATTTAGGATTGCTTCTATATAGAACTCAACCCTCATTTTAAGATCTCCTTGAAGATTCTTGAAGTTCATTATGTAAGTATTTTCTTGTTGAAAAATAACAAATCTTCTTTTTGCAAAGTTCTTGCGTTGAAGGTGTTTTGTCTGTTGTTTGATCCTATGCGTCATGTTTATTCATAAAATTCTAACATGGGGCTGACCAAAAATTGATGGAATATTCTATAAACCAATATGAATATTTTGAGTAGTAGCTTGTTAGAAATGCCACCAAAAAAGAAGGAAGTCGACACTGATAAATGCTTCGATCGTCAGAACTGCAAAGGGTGATCTAAAAAAGTGTTGGGACGATGAAAACAAAGTCATCGAAAGGGATTTACATGGAACAAAGGAATATTCTTTGAATATTCCATTGGCATCATTCTTCCATCAACGGTACAGATTGCTAGCAAGGCCCCTCCAAGCCCCCTTTGGCCCTAAAGGAACATTTTTTATTTTGGTCATAACTTGGGCATACGATATTGAAATTGGTTGAATGAGATATCGTCAAAAATATGATTCCATATACTTTCCAGTGGTGTGGGTATTATCACCATTTTTACTATTTGTGCATTCTACAATCTATCAAAGTTAGAGGTGTTTTTTTCACTCCCGAGCTCATAAATTTTGACCTGTTTCTTTTTTTTCGTAATTCTGATAATTTTGGGAAAATATTTCAAATCTATTCACAATTATCCATGCACTTTTCCATATTTTATCCTAGGTACATTTTTTTGTGTTTTCACATTATGGTGAATTACTTTGACATTTTAGCTCCTAGATTTATTTTTTGTGTGGGATGATTTGTTTTAGGTTGTAACACATGTATTTCTAGCTTTCTATCCTATTTGGGAATTTTGAGCATTTTTTGCATGCAATTTCTCTTTTGTAGATGCATTGAGAAAAAGTGCCACTTTAGTGTATGCTTTTTTAGGGATTTTCACATCTTATTGTGCCTATTGTACTTGCACTATGATATAAAGTGTAATAGGCAGGTTGTGAATGCCTTTGTTTTACCATCACACCTTTTTCAAGTTAGTGTTCCTTCCACGATAACACCAAATATCAGTGATTCATGCCTCATGCGTGTGTGCCCTAGTTTGCACACCCTTTTTATTTGCAAGTACTTTCATGTACACATTCAAATATTCTTTGTTCTCCTACATGCACTTCTTGGTGACATATAGTTTCGGTGGATCTGTCTTGACTCTCCCTTTCTGTACTATGGGGGGTTTCTACTATTGGTACTAATGCTTCTTTGGTTCATTTTTGGAGTGATCTATGTATCTAGTTATTGTTCTTATGTACTAGGTGGATGCAACGACTAGTTACCCATGCATTTCAATGAGATGAAACATTTACAATATGGATACTCTTGCATTCCTATTATAGATGCAACCTTCATTTTTCACTCGATCAGTGTTCTTCAAACTATTGGTACTTGTTCCTTTTGTATCTTCGACTTCTAGATGTTTGTCTTTGTTTTCCATCTGATTCGACTAGTGTTGATGGGGGAACTCTTGTAGATTATTGTCTTCTTGATCCTAATCATCAAACATTTCAAAGGAGGTTCTTCACTTCAGCACTAAATCAATCATCATTCGACAATAGTCTACAACTTCTTTGTGCTTGTGTGATGTTCTTCATGTTCCTCTTTTTTGGGACATTTTTTTTCTTGGAGGCTTCTTAATCCTTCACATTGGTTTGGAGGAATTTTTAGTCATTCATTCATTTCTCTTTTTTGGAGAGGAATTTTTCCCATGATTTTTCTCCTTTTTTTCGCTAGTTGGGAAAGATTTATTTGTTTGTACATGGGCTCCTCACCAAGCCTTGCTTGTCGGGACCCATCTTGCATTCTCTTTGTAGGGTTTTTAGCCACTCCCTAAGTTCATCTTAAGGGGGGAATTAGAGTATTCGTGCATTATCTAATAATTAATTAATCTTTAATTAATTATTAGGCTAATTTATCCTCATGCACTTAAGCTACACGTATGAGTGTTTTTATTATTTTATTAGTTGAGTTATTATTAGATCATTTTGCCTCATTACATGAGATGTTAACACGTTTCATGATGTAATCCCTTTATCATTTAGGGTTTCTCATATATAGTACTCGACCCTCATTGTAAGATCTCCTTGAAAATTATTGAATTCATTTTTTAAGTATTTTCTTGCTGAGGAATAGAAAATCTTTGTTTTGCAGAGCACTTGCATAGAAGGTGTTTTGTTTATTTTTTGATCCTATGTCTCATGTTTATTCATAATTATAACATTTCATAGCTTAAACAATATAAATTTTTACATGTGGCCACTCTTCTTTATGATACCAAATCTATTTTTATAACAACAAACTAATATTAAGTGAAATGATGAAAAATAGGGGGGTCCCTAGGGTTTCCTAAAATGTAAAAGTTGATTCAAAGAGGGAAAAAGGGGTCCTATTCTTCTTAAATTCATTAGGAAATGAGATCCACATAATGAAATGACTATCAACCTCAAGTTGAATCAAACCAAAGTGTGAATCTAAAAATTTCCCTTTTTTGCAGGGACGAGGGTCTAGGCCAAACAACACTTTGGGGAGAAAGATTAAAAATAGAAAATCAACTCCAAAATGTACTCAACAAAGTGGATCTAATAGATTTAGCATAAAAATGAAGGAACCTATAGATTTTCTAGAGAGTCTAAGAGTAATAAGATGTTGTTCCTATAAGTTGGAAAAGGACTCATTCGTCCTAGGGTAAATGGGTCCTAGCATACTTTTTAAAAAAACTCTAAATTTGAGATTGAAGCCTCAGATCTACAATTCTTCCATATAATTTCAAACCTTCACTCCCAGATATGGATATAAGCAAAATTTACAAAACAAAATTGTTGATTGTTGGTGGATAGGGGTTTACCTCAATCAAACCCCAAGTTTGGTAATTAATCCTTGATGAATAACATAGATCTTAAACATGAAATGTGTGTGAAATCCTAACTTTAAGTGTGTCTAAGATTAATACTTCTAATAATACAAAGAAACCCTACTCAAGTGCATTAGAATAGGATCCCTAAATGAACATGCACAATGATGTAGACCTACTTTAGGAGATTTCAAATCAAATTAATAAGTCACAAATCTGATTATAACTTCCTTAGGCTGAAAGTAGAATGACAATAGATGGAATCACATAGGAAACAATTCATTAGGCTTGGTTGAATATCTTGTGCATCTCCCAAAACCTAGAATCCATCATAATCCTCTATAGGAATGTATCATCACTTCTTTGATCATGCTTGATCTTGATATCAAAATGAGCTTGAAGACTTGCAAAAACAACTCAAATGTTGATCCAAGTCTTAACTTGTGAATGCTTCTCCCTGCTCTTGAATTCTTGGCTTCATATGAATTTTTCTTCCTTGTCTATTGTCTAGTGTAAAATGAATGTGAGACTTAGTTTTATAGGCTTCCTATCTAATTTTCCAATTACTAGATCCCGAAAGCCGACATGTGAAATTTGAATTTGAGAGATTGAAATTCCGCCAAAAACATATCCAAAGTTGAGTTTAAGGCACTTAATGAGGAACATTTACCCATGGGTGAATGGGTCCTGACCTAAAACTTTAGGACTCCTTAAATGTCGAGGCATTAATTTGATTCATAGCATTTATTCAATGTGGGTTGTGGTGCTGGGAATTAAATAAAATTAAGTAAAATAGGCCTTGGGATACCTGATAAAGGGGTATTAGGGGCCTATTAATGTGATTTTTAAAATGCGTTAATTAAAGGTCACCAAAATAGGTCCAAATAAGTGTGAATTGTACTTTCTCCTAGAAAGGGGTACAATTTTCTACACTAAATTTAGCCCCCACTTTAGTGGCCATATGACACTATGTGCATATGCAAGCTAAAGGAATTCTAATATGCTTTATAAAAAAGATACGCATATGGATTCATTAGGGAGAATGAAGCCCCCACTGTAGTTATGTGAAAAACCACAAGTTAGGAACCGCATCCTATAACACATATTTGTTAGTCATTCAAAAATCCTCTTATCAAACTTCTATGAAGAATCAAATTCAAAGGTAGGTGTATGCCCCCGATTTCGCTTGCTTTATGGAGGTGGAATCAAGGTAGCCATGAAACCACATTGAATTACCTAGGTCTTCCATAGGGTATTTCCAAGTACCATACCATATAGTGATAGACATATGATGAGATCAGGAGCAGAATTATGAATCCAACACAACAAACAACATTGAAAATGAAGTTCTCTAGCCCCCAATATGTTAATTTTAATGAAATATAGCTAAAGTAAAAAATGCATATTTTTAAGTAAACTAGGTATATGTGAATGAAAATGAAATTTTTATCTCATTTTGATATCTACCTCTTTGCAATTTACCTTGGTGTAGAGTGATCTAGGATGTCGAGCCGACAAACCTACAGGCCTCTCAGATTTGATGTGCTTTGCGATGAGGTGGTACAGTGTGCAATCCAACCTACAATGAGTGGATTCTTTGATGCTTTGTTTTTGTTTTCATGCATTTACAATACTTTTTAATGTAATTTTAGTATTTTTAGGACCCTAGAAATTATTGTCGCAAAGAATCCATCTTTGTTGCAAAGCATCCATTGTTGGCACAAAGAGTCCCACCTTGGCGCAAAGAGTCCCACCTTGGTGCAAAGTGTCTCACTCTGGCGCAAAGTGTCCAAAATTGTCTAAAGTGTCCAAGACCCCTATCCAAAAATGGCACATGTGTCCAAATCAGTCGCAAAGTGTTCTAGAGAAATTTTATTGTACTTTTTTAATTATTTAATATTATATTTAGGATTTACTTAGTTTAATCTATTGTTTAGATCCCTCCCCGAGCCTATCAACATCTCAGAGGAAAATAATTTTGTTTCCTTTGAGACCTCCTCACACAGGTGTTAGAGGAGGAGATTAGTACCCTACAAGATACAAGATTATTATAGGTGTATTTTATGCCATCAATGAGGTACCATGATGCCATGCTGCTAGCGCTAGTAGAGAGGTGGGATGTCGATATCTGCACCTTTCATCTCCCTACCAAGGAGATGATCCTTACATTAGAGGAAATACATCACATTCTACAGTTACCCATCTAAGGCGAGATTATACATTTGGCAAATGAGCGCACACATGAAGAGATGTGGGATGATATATTGTATTGTCTAGAGTGCCCCATCTGGGAGTTGAGCATCGAGCCCTGCATTGAGCTTAGATAGCTACCACACATGCGAACACCACTGATTCAACATATTATGATTGTTACCACAATGCTCACATTGGTTCGTAATAGAAAAGAGGCTTACCTAGATGGAGGATTGATGCACATTATTCAAAATATGGAGTAGCATAGGACCATCTACGTCGAGGGTCATAGTATGTTGGCACGTCTATACTATGATCTTGTGTGATTTGTTTACTAGGAGCTTGATAGTATAGTGCATTAAATTCTCTTATAGGTGTGGTGTCTTGAGCATATCACGTACACTAGACCCATAGGTTATCCTTCCATAGTGGCTATGGGCTATCTGTGGGCCTATAGTTATCCACTGAGGTGGGCATGGCATGAGGGAGATTTTCTTCACTAGCATGCTAGATTTGATCGACTAGAGGAGGGTGATGTCTCATGGAGACCATATCTCAGGATACCATAGTGGGTAGATGAGAGACATGAGCTAGTTAGACTTCAGTAGGATCGGTTTGTCCTAGGGAGAAATCACTACATAGTGAGACCTTTCTATAATGATCATGTCATGCGTCTATTTGGATAGATACAGGTTCCACCGTAGGCTCATCCCAAGTTTCTACGATCAACATAAAGTTCCCCTAAACCTGGAGACACTCACCATCTTACTATTGAGGATGTGTACATTAGTGATTCAAAGGATGAGCACTATGATATGCCCCTAATATTTGATGCTGATGACATAGGCACCACACTAGCCTATGAACAGTGGTGGGTTGGAGCACGAACATCCCATGTCTTTCCTAGACATCACCCTATGAGCCATGTACAAACTCTTCCTGGGTGCAAAGATGATAGGGACGATGAGTAGGTCAACAGGGATATGGATAATGATGGCATAGTTCTTGATATATTTCTAGATGATGATGAGGAGGATACCCAACCTATGGGTGAGGATATTGATAAAACAGATGAGGATCTAGTTTCCCCAGAGAGGAGAGCTTCACCTCCTACATGGGTTACTAAATCACATGCAATAGATGTAGCAGAGATCCACATTTACAATTAGGGGAGGCTAGTGGCAACAGGCCATCCACACTTTCAACAAAGGAGGGGACCATTGCTACACAATTATACCTCGACTGGAAGATTGGAGATCTAGGTGATGATGTAATATTTATGCTTTCATTATGCTTTTACCTTTATGTACATGCTTTATATATATCATGATGTGTACTGATACCTTTTATGATTTATATCTCGTAGGGTCCACACAAGAGTGGCATGAGCTCTACCCATGAGTGACCATTGAGATAGTGCCTCCATTTTTCATATAGGATGATATACCCTCATATTACATTCCCCCACATTCTATGGGAAACATGCAGACCTCTTCAAGCCACTAGCGAGATTAGGCATGGCATACAATAGTGTCACTAGTCGTGTCGATCAAGTTCTAGTAGATCTTTCAACACTTCAAGTATCTTGAGGTCCAACTGATAGTAGGACGGAGGATGCCCTACGAGAAAATATCTTGAGGCTATAGGGTGAGCTTGCTAGGGTGTAGGCAGGTAGAGGTCAGATAGAGTGAGAGCACATCAAGGCACTCATATGGGAGGTGAGAGCAATTGGATAGGTGGAGGGCCTATGGGCATCCATGATCAGGTCATGATCACATTCTACTATATCTCAATAGATGTGAGCACCAAACCCTAAGGGTTCTAGTAGTCATAGACCCCACTAGAATTGTATTTATGACTATATGTACTGAACTCTTTACATTATATATATATATATATATGAGCATTTCTCTTTTGTTCTTATGAGCTTATGTTGAATTAGATGTCAATGTGATTTATTAAATATCCTTAGAAATTTAATAAATTTCTCCATGATCTAATGTTTATATGGTCTACTTAAAAATTTTAAGTTTACATTAGATGCTACATTGTAATTGAGTATGGTATGTTAAAATTAAATGCACTTTAGGATTTAATTTCAAAACATTAAATGCATATAAAGGATATAATCTAACACAACACACAAGATAAATTTGAATAGTATGAAAACTAAAGTAATAATTCAAACTAACTTGAATAATCACCTTAGACTCTAAAACACACTGAGATCGTTTGCCAAAGAATGAAGCAATGCGAGACAAAAATATAACACTATCTACTTAATCTAACAACACTTCTTTACTAACATACTATTAAAATATGGTGTTAGGTGTAGTATTGATGCAAATGTATGACATTGATGGGTTCTTTTAGAGGCTTATCATCCATTTTTGTTAATGTATAAGCAGTTGACCCATAATTTTCTTCAATTACATAAGTTCCTAGCCAATTACAGTTGAATTTTCCTTTTTCATTCAGAGTGGCATTTACATTACATTGATTCTCGTACAACACTAAGTCACCTTTATTAAATGCACGAGGGATGACATGATTGTTATAACTATATTGCCTTCATTTGGAATAAGCTTGGAGATTCTCAAGAGCATTGATACACTATTCATTGAGCATTTCAAGTTGATGCAATTGTTGATCTTTATAAGTAGTATCATTGATAAGCCCCTTGAGAGTGATTCACAATGAAGGAATTTCTAACTCTAAGGGCATTATTGCTTTGGCACCATAAACAAGGTTGTATGGAGTGTTTCATGTAGATGTTCTAATACTTGTATGATAAGCCCATAACACATAAGTTAACTGAGTGTGCTAATCTTTATCATGCTTACTTATTGTTTTCCTTAATATTTGTTCAAGATTCTTGTTAGTTGATTTTGCTTGACCATTTGATTGTGGGTAATATGGTGTTAAAAATTTATGTTGAATATGAAATGTTTCCAAGAGTCTCTTCATGTCATTGTTCTTAAATGGTGTTCCATTGTTTGAAACTAATGTGGAAGGAAGACCAAAAGTGAGAAATAATGTGTTCCAATATGAAACAACATATTGCATAAGTTATTGTGGAACGAAGAGGGATAACTTCTACCCATTTCGTGAAGTAATCTATTGCAGTAATTATAAAGGTATGTCCAATAGAAGAGGGTGGTGATATTTTTCCAATAAGATCCAAACCCCAAACTAAGAATGTCCAAATAAGAACTTGGGCATGAAGCTCAAAAGTAGGAGCATGAATCAAATTTTTGTTTTCTTGAAATTTATTTCATTTCTTAACGTGGGTAAATTAATCTTGTTCCATATGTCTCCAATAATATCCTATGTGGAATAACTTTTGCACTAACGATCTTCCTCCAAAATTTTCTCCACAAGCACCTACATGTGCTTCTTCAAGTATTATAGGGCTTTTGGATTGCTTAATACATCTAAGCAAGAGACCATCAAATGACCTTCTATATAGAATGTTCTATTAAGATTATGTATTTAGATACAAGTTTTTGAAGACGAGCTTAAGTGTTCTTAGTCACAGGCTTAGGAAAGGTACCATCTTTTAAGTAATTGAATATCATTATGTTACCATTCACTATATTTTTTGACATCAGTTACTAACACTTTAACTTTATTGTTGATCGATGGTTTTAAGATCGTTTGTATTGTGAATGTGAAATCAACAAAAGGATCTTCAAGAGATACAAGGGAGGAAACACTCACCATTGCATCTACATGTCGATTATCCTTTTGTGGTATGTTATCAATGGTATATTATTCAAATTTGGCTAATAATGTCATCAGATCAAATAATTTTGTCATGCTTTGCTTGATATGAACCATTTAGTTGTTTAATGACTAATAGAGAATCACCAAATATAAAAATGTCTTGGACACCTAAGGCTAATGCTACACATTTACCAAAAATTAAAGCTTCATTCTCTGTAGTGTTATTTGTGCATAGGAATTTTAGATGGAAGGATAAGGGAATATGCTTTCTTGAAGGAGGAATTATTATAACCTCAACTCCAGATCTAGTTCGACACTTAGAACCATCAAAATATAATTCCCATGTTTCTTTTCTTTTTCGATAGTCAACACACTTTCATTAGGGAATGAGTCCATATTAGGTAATGCTAGGGGAGAAGGAGCATCAGCTAAATGGCTAGTTAAGGTTTGTCCTTTGATTTCCTTTTGAGAGACAAATTTATGATCAAGCTCAATTAACAACATAACCCATTTAGCTAAACGTCCTGATAAATCAATTTTAGCAAAAGGATGTTTTAAAGGATCAAATTTTTTCATCACATAAATTTCCACATTTAGTGAGTAGCGAATACAAGAGCCAATTTTTTTTTTTTCTATCATTGTATATCGCATCTTGTAATCAATCAAAGTTTGGCTAATGTAATAAACAAGATGTTCTCTACCGCTGCCATCTTGTTGAGCCAACAATGTTGCTAGAGCAGGGGTTGATGTTGTTGTATAAAGGATGAATGGTTTTTCTTGTATAGCGGGTTGCAAAATAGGTGGAGTAGTGAGATAATCTTTCAAACTCTCAAAGGCATGTTTACAATCCTCATTCCACTTAAACTCAACCTCCTTCTGAAGAAGTTGTGTAAACAATAATGTTCGGCCTACTAAGGATTCTATAAAACAACAGATAGATTGAATTCTCTCTTGTAGGGTATGTGTTGTGTGGTCTCACAACATGCCCCATTTTTCTCCTTAGAAAAATGTGGAGCCCCCTTTCTTTTTTTATTTTTCCGCTTCATTTTCTTCCTTTTTCTCTTGCTTGCTTTGGTGTGCTATTTTTTGGGGGAATTGGTAAATACAAGTTTTCATTTCAATCTTCTTGGTCTTTGCTTAATTCCTTTTTCTTTCTCAAATTTGGTGTTGCCGTATTTTATGAAAGTTAATCAATTTATTGGACCAAGAATCCTGGAGTTGTTTTGGTTGTATCAAAGGTGTTGTATCTTTGATTGGTCCTAGTTCCCACCTGGTAAGTCATCACTCAGAGAAACCATCTCGGTGTTCGCATTATTTTCTTCATCAACTAGCTCAATGGTTGCTTTTATTTTTATTTAGCCGAATGTTGGAAATTGAGGGTTCTATTACAAAAAAATTGAATCAATTTTTATCTTGCTTGAACCTGGTTCTCGATTCCTCTCTGCTCTCGATTTTCATAACCCTAGAGGCAAGTGTCCTAATTCTCGGTAATCTTTTCAAGGTTCAACATCAGAGGTCATCAATCCCAGTGATTATCAATGATCACACATCCAAAAGTACTTTGCATCATAAAAATCAGAGTGACACAAGAGTTCCACATAAGTTTTCCCCGTAGTCTTCTTCTCTAGCGGTGGGCTTGCACATAAACCAAGGTGTTTGTAATTTGAACCCTAATCCACCATAATTGCACCTTTATTTGAGAAATTACTACATTGCAACAAGTAATTAATGAAGGTGGTGAATTATACACATATACTTGGCACCACCTCGAGCATGCAATTTCTTTTATAACACTCTACCTCACACTATACTGCAAATTTTCAAAGGATATTAAATGAATGAGACTGATATTGTGACACACAAGGAAAGGTAAATCTCAAGAAACCAAGAACATAGCTATTGAGGGTTTCAAAGTTGAATTTTGAAAAAGATTGTCTTCATCAACAAAACCAAGTATGTCTCAAATAACAAAAAAATTGTTAATCATTTTATGCATGTAACTCTCGAGATAATGGTATTTCCCTTAATAATTGAAGTGTTGATTATTTTGATGTAAATTTAATCAAATGGTGAATTGAAAGTTTTTATGAATTGTTAAAAATAATTGGTTAAATTTAACCCTAACTCACACACAAGGCACATATCTAAAAAATGTAGAACACAGTAACGAAAATGAGTACTTTTGAAACAAGGCCAAAAAATGAATTCAAATATTATGCTTCACAAGCTGTACCAATTGGTGGGATAGCTAATGATACTCATTCAGGATGGTTCTCTGATGTCGAATTCCTTGCACAGGCCCAGTAAGAAAATACCTCTCAATTTACAAAGAATGTTATATTAAGAGGGTTACATTTAGTAGGAGGGTTTTCACCAACAGTGGAGGACCTAAAATGGTTATGGAATGTTCAAACTACTACAACCCAGACAAGAGAATTGTTGATAAGGAGGGAAGAATCTATGTAGATCTCTTTGAGAAAGGAATTGTGTATACATTTGGGCTTCTCACATTTCTTCAAATGAACCCTATAGATTTAAAGATGAAGGCTAAAACATGCCTGAGTGATGAAGAGAAGAATAAAAGAACTATGAGTAACCAATCGTGTTAGGAGGAAATCACAAAAAAAAGCCAATTCTAAGATAATAAGCCAATGTTCAATCCAAATGTTCAATATGTTATAACTATGCTAAGCAAGATAGCTGGACTGCGAGACGCCAGTAAGTTTGATCCATGGATGTATGTAATCATAGCGAAATTAATGGAAGCCCCTATGCAAATGCATTGGGGAGGTTTTATCAGTGAAAAATTACATGATCAAATAAATTCATTTCTAAAGTCAAGATGTTTTTCTATGTCCTCATATGTGATATATTCTTGCGCCTTAAGGGAAAATAAGCAAGGGTTGAATAGAGTTGGTACTTTGGTAAAAGAAGAAGGAAACAGACTGATATTTTCTCATTTACACCAAATTACCATTCATGAATATAGGGAGCATTATCGTAGAGTCAATGATTTGTTTTCCATGAAGCTGGTAAGAATAATAGAAGGCGATAAAGCTAAAAGGTTATCTCTAGAAGCACAAAGAAATATTAAATAGGTCAGAGGCTGGTATATTCAGTTTCCCACTTTCACCTATATCAGGGTGGAAGGGTTTGAAGTATATCCCTTCATGTTGCCCCGGTACCCTACAGATAAACTAGTACTATTGGAATTGGTAAGACAATTAAAGTCATCTCATTCTTTGTACACTGTGGCACATAGGAAAAGTTCTCTCAAATTTCTTGTTGTAATGGGGAACTACAAATGCAATGCAATTAAAGTGTCTGATTTGTGTGAGGAAGAGTTAAGGACATACAAGTTAGAGTACTTCCCACTCCAAAGAATTAATTATGACCCAAAAGAGAATATTTCCAAGTGGATAGCTGGTAAGCATGCTCATGTTTATCATTTAGAAGATTATTGGCTCAATTGTGATGACAAGAATAAAGTAAGGCAAATATTGTATGAAAGGTTGTCATTGTGATCAACATGGATTATTAAGATCCATGGCATTCCAAATCAATTGGAGGAAGAAGATGGTGAAGTGTTGAATCCAGCTTATAATGAGACTAGGGTTTATGATGAACCTATTCCAAATCCAGATTATGAAAGAAGAGAAATGACATATGTTGAAGAATTTTTTGAACCAATTTTAATGTAGACTCAAAGATGGATAGATGATTTTTGTAAAGCTTTGAGAAAATATAGGATAAGAACCACATACTCGCTCGATACAAGAAAGAAACAAAGAGAATAAAATGATCTTGAGCATGAGGAGCCTGCTAAGAAAAAGAGAAAAGTCGATAAAGCAACTACAACTGTGCATATTGAAGAAAAAAAACCCGATGCTTCAAGCCAAGGAGTTTCATTGAAACCAGCTAGTCAATGTAAAGAAACTGGACCAGGTAAAGTCTGAATAATAGTGAAGCCTAAAGTAGCATCTTCTTCCATAGAAAAATCAAAGACTCGACCTATGACTGATGAAGAGGCAGGAATGACAAACAATATTCGTACACATACAAGGTCTGCATCCTAGAGAGTTGCAACATTATTTATTTGCCCCTCTTTATTCAATATGACTATAGTAAAACAAACACTGGGAAGGACTCCTGTGGTCCTTTATGATAGTTTTGAGCTAGATGAAGATCAAATCAAAGAATAAATGGAGAAATTGGGTGTCATGTGAGAACAAGTAAAGGAAAAGAAGTCTAAAGATAAGTCCATGATATAACCAGTGGTGGAAGAGATTCCAAATGTAGATTTCATTCCTATGAATGTTGAAGAAGAAGAATTCATAAGAGGAACACTCACCCATAGGCGGGGAACCCTAAAATTCTTGTTGAAATGGAAACAAGGGAGACTACAGGACAAATTATCACTGATGATATTGTTATTGAAGATATAACTAATTCCCAACCTCTGCTTGGGAATGATCAAAATGATGTTGAACAACCATAGGTTTCTGAAAAGTCAAAAGAAGACCAAGTTGAAATTAAGGATAAAGAAGCTTCACAAACCTTAGGTGATGGTGTAGGAAATAAAGAGAATCCCGATGTGATAGGATATGAAGAAGGTAATGTCCTAGGGACTGATACTGAACACTTGGCTGGATAGGAAAATATAAGTCTTGGAAATGAAGAGATAGTATTAAATCTCGGTAATCTAGAATCCATGCTTGTGAATGTTGAAGATGTTCCAATTTTAGAGGATGTGACAAATAATGTTGAAAATATAAGAGGAGAATTTCTTGAGTAGAATAAAAACTAGGAACAAAGAAATGTTACAGAGGTAGAAAGCAATGAAGATACACCTGATTGATTAATCAGAGAACTGGCTTCCCCATTGGAAGTGGAATTAGTACCTCTAGATCTCAAGAGCTTAATGCAGGAAGTGGAGACTCCTAAACCTAAGCGAAGAGATAAAATGAAACGTGTTATGCAGAAAAATGCAGATGGAGGTAGAACACTTCATATAGCTACTCTGGTAGTAGATAAAAACAAACATGAAATAACACCCAAGGAGTATAGAATAACAAGTATCAATGTTGGATATTCATCCTAGACACAAGAATTAGAAGAAATGAAGATGAACTTGGACACAATTGTTGCCAGGGTGTAAAAAAGTAAACAAAACAAAAGAGAGTTGAAAGAACGGATTTCCAACCTAGAGAATTTACAAAGTCATTAACTCAATCTGTTAAGGCATAGATTGAATTGTCTCATAATCCAATACTCATGTCACAAGAATAGGTGGATGCCATCGCAACACTTCACCATAAAATGAATGTATTTGAAGAATGGATCGAGTATTGGGTAAGGCAAGGAGAAGAGCTCATCACATATGCGATTGGAAGTACAAAGACACATTCCATTGGTTTAAAAAGTCCAAAATATTGGAAGGAGAATGCAGATTTTTCCAAGATGAAATTGATGCTAAGAGGCAAAGCTTGGAAGCTCTCATTCAGGGAGATGTCTAAGAATTGATAAGAGAGAATATAATTTCAGAACAAGAAGTTTCGATATGTGGAAAATGGAAGAAAAAATTAAATTGGGAAGGTGAAACTTTCGTACAATGTATAGAAGGATTTGAGAAAGTCACTGAGAAGTGCAACAAATTGATTGATAGAGATCAAGATTCCATTGAAATTCTAGCACAAAAGGATTGAGATCCCCAGACACTCATGTTTATGCTCTTTTTCACTTATGTTATTCTCTATTATATGGTTATTATTAGCTTAAAATGGAATTAATGAGTAGAATTAGAGCTTTACATGTTTCATTTTTTGCTTTAGTTCCTAGTTCTTTCAGAGAAAATTCAATGGAACATACACTTGAAAACATAGCAACCTCACATGATACAATGCACACACTTCTGCACTATAGGAACACTATATCATCTAAACCCTTTAGTAGCGATGATTTGGATAAGTTAGATGAATCCCTTCAAGGATTCCTCTCACTCACTTCATCCACTACGGTTGGTGAT
This sequence comes from Sequoiadendron giganteum, assembly GCA_007115665.2. Lineage (NCBI taxonomy): Eukaryota > Viridiplantae > Streptophyta > Pinopsida > Cupressales > Cupressaceae > Sequoiadendron > Sequoiadendron giganteum. The sequence goes on from CM021101.1 coordinate 360,173,211, forward strand.
GATAAAGTTAAAACCTCCCCACCCCTGTCTTCCAAAATTTTTAGTCATGATGATATGGGCATGTTAGATGACATTCTCCAGGATTTCATCTCACCTACTTCATCCACTATGGTTTGTAGTGATGAACAACCTCAAACAAAAGATGTCAATCTCATCCAACCTAAATTTTTTCTTTACCCACCTTCCCCTAAACTTCCAACCCCATCCCAACCTGAGTTTACCCTTTACCCTCCTAAGCATGATACCATTGCTCACACTCATTATACCTGTGATAACCCACATCCCCAACAACCATCTACCTCGACTTCCCTACTATTTCCCAATCCCATCTTACTTGTGGCTTCTCATTTAAACTCACAACCTAGGGAGTATGATTTGGTTGAACAACTTAAAAACACTCCCGCCAAGATATCCCTTTTGGATCTCCTTCAGAATTCCCCTAACTATCATTTTATGCTTCAAATAGCATTGCAACAGATAGTGGTCCCTCCTGGTATGAATGCTAATGATGTGGCAGCTCTCCTACATGAAATCAACACAACTAATGTGACATTAATTTCTATCAACATGAGCTCCCTCCATTAGAATTAAGAAAACAAAATGAAGCCTTTATGATCATCGACCAATATGACCGGATAGGTATCAAAAGGACGCTCGTTGACAATGGTTCTTCCCTAAATGTGTGCAGTGTGAAGCTTCTTGATAGGTTACATGTGGATAGATCACAAATCCAATATGATTCCTTATCCATTAGAGGATTTGACAATGTTACAAAGCAACCTCTTGGTGTCATCACGTTACCCATTATTGTTAGAATGGTTACGCTGCAAAGTCCTATCCATGTCATGCCCTATGAATTTTGTTATAATCTCCTCTTGGGATGACCATGGATACATGAGATGCATGGAGTAATTTTTTTTATCAAATTGACATAGGCCCCAAACCTGAGAGTTGCTTACAACTTGAAAAGGGCACATCAATCCCTCTTCATACCTTAATTCCTACCTCCAATATTTCCCCTTCTGAGAAGGACCAACCCGAAGATAAACCCAACTTTAATTTACTTGGTGATGATTAGGGATATTTAGAATTTACTCCTTCCTTTATGGGTGTTTGTATTATCACATGAAAATAGGATACCCAACAGGAAAAACCAATTGTCCTCTCTACCCAACAAGAAGGACACCCTTCCCACACATCTACCTTATCTCTTTTGGAAGAAAATGCAACGTATAAAATGAATTTTGATGAGATAGATTATCAACAACACCCTAACCCACAAGAAATGGAAATACTTTATGGACAAGTTTATGATCTTGTGAAACAATTAGGCTACAATGGTAAAGGATGTGGCAAGCATGAACAAGGCATTTGTTTCCTCATTGAACCTAATACACAAGGAACTAAGACCGGTCTAGGGTTTTCCTTTTCTAAAGCTACAAAATCCAATCAATGACCCTCTCTCAACATCAACACTATAACATATACATCGAGAACCAACCTCACGCTTAAGCATCCTAAATTTCTTGATGTAGATTCTCCCCTATTCACCTATGTTCATGATGAGGATGATTTGAAACACTTGTTAGGCGCTTTAGATAGAACTTCTCGCTCCAAGAGACATGCCTCTTGTGCTATGATAAGTATTGAGCACACCCTTAGTAACGTTAATGAACCTCACACAAGCATGGAACCATATGATCCTGAAGTTCCTCAGTCTAATGCACTCCCCTTAGGCGATACTCTTGACATACCAATGGATATTTATGATAAAGATAAAGTCATAAAATTGGGAAGTGCCTTGATGATGAGGAACAAGAGGACCTTGCAACCTTGCTTCATACATTTCCTAAACTGTTTTCTTGGAAATATTCTAATATTCCTAGAATAGATACCCAAATAGTTACCCATAACATTGTCCTCACTGAAAACGCTAAGCCCATTCACCAAAAGATTCAAAAAATAAATCCGAAGATAGCCTTGCATGTTAAAGGAGAACTTGAAAAACTCCTTGATGCAGGTTTCATTCGCCACATTGATTATTCTCCTTGGATATCAAACATTGTCGCGGTGGTCAAACCCAATAATCGTGTTAGGATATGTATGAATTTTAGAGACTTAAATAAGGCCTCTTTAAAAGATGACTTCCCTCTTCCTAACATTGACATGATCGTGGATTCCATAGTTGGACATGCTTTGTTATCCTTTATGGATAGATTTTCTGGGTATAATCAAATCTTCATCAACCCACAAGATCAATACTATAGACATGAAAAATATACCAACACACTTGATCCCAATTACTAACATTATTTCATCTTGAATCACCTTTCATCCCTTAATTGAATAAATCATTATTTATCTGATTAGGTCATTCTTTCTCGTTGATTAAATTAATCAGTTTGATTTAATTAACCTTATATCTCCATTTAATTAAATAATTTATTTTATTTAATTAATCCCTAAAGTCATCCTATTAAATTGAATAAATTAAACCTTATTTAATTTAATCTAACATCATCCTTTTTTAGTTAAATAAATCAATATCTTTATTTAATTAAACTCTAAATCATTTTCTTCTCAACTTTGATTTAAATAAAATCACAAAATCTAAGTCAAAAGTGTCAAATCACCTAATCTCTCATTAAATTGATCAAATCTTGATTAATTTAATCTCAATCACCAAATTTCTCTAGATTTTTCCACTTGCACATGAAAATACATTTAATTAATTAATTAAATCCCTATTTTCTCTCAACATGGCATATTTAAGGGAATATTCCTCCAAGTTTGAAAATCGCTCCAAGTGGATTTGTACATCCAACAAGACATTCATTCTCTCTTACATGTCCTTGTGTATTGAGACAAGTGGAATTTAAGTCATTTTCTTTCCCTCTTCAACAAGTCATTTCATAAATTTGAAATTCTTCCTAATATCATTTGTTGGCTCATTTATCAAAATGTGCACAACCTTCCTCCATTCACATCTTGAAAAGTGGCACTTGGCCATTGGATGTTGAATGATCTCACATTCATCCATTTTTCCTCTTCTCTTCTCAATCAAATCTATAAATAAGAGGCTTCTCTCCTCATTTGATCCATCCACAATTTGAGAAAACTTATTATGCACAATTTCATCTTCAAGCATATCCATTTTCATCTATTTTTATCAATTTCTTAGCTAGGTTATGCAAGAATTCAACCAAAGTGGATCAAATCTTCATCAAATCATCACAAAACTTGCATAGGAGCTAGGAAAGGGCCAATTTCTACACATAATTGGCACCAATTCCCCCATGGGATTGAGTATTTTCATGCTTTAATAGGATTTATTTACTTTCTTGTCTTGTTTTTCATATTTTCCTATTTTGAGCATTGCTAATGAATTTCATGGGGAATCCTTGTTCTTACTTGCATATGAATCTAATTGTGTGTTTGTTTCTCATGCTTGTGTAGGTCTAGGATTGGGGTTCACATTTTGGCACTAGAAGGAGGGAAAATCTCAAGTTCTAATCACTTTTTTTTAGAAAATTTTGTGTTTTTTTCCAAGTTCCAGGAAACTCAGAGGTTGATTGTCAATCGGCGCTATATTGCACCACTTAAACTTCCAAACTCCGCTGCTGGTGTCTTCCCACCTAAAATTTTCAAATTTTAAACTCAGTTGCGGACTTTCCAAATTGCAAACTCCGCCACTTGGTAAATAGAGCCATAATCGTGGTCTCTATTTCACTGCAGAGTGTCACTCTTAGAAATTAGCGGTGCTATATTGCGTTGCTCAAGTTTCTAAACTTCGCCACACCCGCAAACTATGCCGCTGGGTTGGAGTAAAATGTTCAAAATTTATTTTGACATTTGCTTTTTTGTTTCAAATTTTTTGAGCTCCTAACCTGTTTGTTGTCTCTATATTTCTTGGTTTTAATTAGTTTTGCAGGTGGAGGCAAGGAGGGAACAAAGAAGAATCTTTCACTATATCATTATTGTCTTATTGTAAAAAGTGTTTTTGAACGCTTTGGGAGAACTTATAATCCATTCCTAAGGATTTGATTACCTTCATGCTTCTAGGAGACACTAAATTTATTTTAGGCTCTAAAAATGACACTTCAAAATTTTTCAATTCTTTGCAACAAAGGGATTAAAAAGAACTTTAGGACAAAATCACTAGATTTGGTTTGAGGATTAACAATTGAACAAGGAAAATTCCATATTTCATTTCGATGCACTAAAAAGAATCAAATCATTGCTTTGTGGACTTAAAATGAACAAGTGCTTTTTTTTTTGTAATTACTTACCCAAAGTAATATCATCTAAAGGACGTATGCACTTCTCTCACGCTTTATAGCGATCTTGAGAATCAAAAGGCCTTTTGGTGACATTAAGTTGTGTAAGTGATTGCCTTCACATTTCATTTGGGATTAAAAATTGAACCAATCTTGCGAGTTTGAGTGGGGCATATTGTGAGTGTTCTCCATTTGTTTTTCAATGAAGGTTGATTGAACTATGGGATATGCTTGCTCACTTTTGTTTATCTGAGAGGGCATGCCTGGTGGGAAAACATAATCACCCTAGGGAATGACCCAATCGGGAACACGCTAAAGAAAAACGACTTCCAACTGGTATATAAGTGTGGATTCTTGAGGAAAGTTCGACAATCACAAGGATTATTCTGATGAGAAGGGAAACAATGGTCTCTCGCTGCATGGATAGTCCCCCACAAACAGAATGCCTGTATTAAAACCCCTTATTTAGCAAAGGCCAAAATTCTTTCTGTTTATTGGTACAAAAGATCATGTCCTTTGAAGCCGCCCCATGTAACATGCTGTTCTATTGTAGAGATGAAAAGTCTGTCATGGGAGATTCATGGGTACTGATGCTTGGCTGACCAGAGAAATGAGTGCATTGTAAGGGGGAGCCTATGTGGTCAAACATCTAATCATCCGCATTGAATATGCGCAACTGGATTTATCCTAGTGGGAACCTAACAAATATTATCTTTTCATCCTAGGATTGTGCATGCTCTTGTAATAAAAAACACTTTTCTTGGGTCTCAATTTTTTTGAAAACAAACATTCACAAAAGCTTCAAAATTTCAACCCTTTGGAGGAAACAAATATCTTTGGCAAATCAAATTGCTCTTGCTTACCCTAGGGATTCCTTCCTTAGAGGTTTCTACGTATTTGGGTTTATTCATCATTTGCCTTCACTAAATTCAACAATAGGAGACTTTTGCCTTAATTTCCTCGATTCTCCACATAATGGACTTTGTGCGATAAGAAGAAATTAAGACACCTGACATCTAGTTTAAAACTTTAATCAAAGAGTTGTTTGTGGTAAAAATAACTCATTAAGAAAAGTAAAGAACAATTGAACCCCACACATGTGTTCTTTCAAATGTTTTACTGCAAAATCAAAATTCAGAAACCAAAGTTCAAAAGTATTAGTCCAAAATCTCGTGAGGAGCGTCTTGAAAGACTTTTTGAAGTAAGAGAAAGATTGGTTTACAACTTCTACAAGAAAGCTTCATAAAACAACCCTAACTTGTATGAGTTTTATTATCAGCAAAATTCAACTCTCTTTCAAAGGTTTTCTTTTCTCACATAGGACATGTCAAAGCGTGTTCTTCAAAATCGAGGTCTTGTAGGAAAGCGTTTTATCTAGGTCAAAATTAGGATCAAAATCAATCATTTTCACCCATCTCTCAACCATCAAAATCAAACATCTCACTAAAAAACTCTTGAAAACTTTGAAAGCATCACTTATGCTAAACGTTTAGGCAAAAATCAAAATCATCTTGTTTGGTTAGATATGTGTGGGTGAATCCTTCCCCACATATTTGGCCAAATTATCAATATTTGTGAACAATTTTACCTCTTGATAAAATCCAACATCTTGAGGTCTAGGCGTTCATTATCCTATTTGACTAGGGTGTCTTGATGAATCCTTCTTTACACCTTTAGTCAAATTATCCTCTTGTGAACAAGTTCACTCTAGGCCAACACACTCTCCTAGAGTTTAAAAATTCATTATCTAAATCAATCAAATCAAGTCCTAAAGTTTAGCCCCCCCCTTTAGAGTTTATCAAGAGTTTCATTCATCCACATCATCCATCTTTCGTTTATCTCATCCCCCATCATCACTTTGGTCCTTAAAATACCCTAGTTCTTCTCTTTTTTTGCCTAATATTAGATCAATCGATCTCTATTTTATGGTGCAAACAAGATCACAACACAAGAAGAATATGGAAATCACCAATGAAACATCAACTTCAAGTGATCTAAGTCAAACTACCCCCAAAATAAATCTTGTCGGATCAAGCAATCCCCTAAGAAATTTCCCTCTACCATCATGGATTTCTCAAGAGAAGGATCAAGTAGAGGACATCACTAACAACATCTTAGGGATGACACAAGAGGAAATCCTTGAGATGGTGCGAAATCGTGAAAATCATCGAATTGTCAATACTATGATTAGGTTATATCCCTCCCAATACATACTTGAGTTGGCAAACAAAAGGGATAAACTCCCTTCCGACTAAGACGTAAGTACTATTATGAAAAGACCTCTTGGGATCATACCCTCAACATCATCCACGCTTCCATTCCAAAGCGTCACCCAAGACATCCCCCAAATAATATCATCTATTGCTTCAACCCCGCCAGTTGTTAACAAGGGAAGCTCATTGCTTTGTAAACTCCAAGAACATCCCCTTGTGAGCAACCGAGAGTTAGATGCAAACACCACACCAGATCAATCCATCCCGGTAAATCCATTACACCCTTATGTTCCACTTTCATTCCATGATTCTTCCAATCCGACCTCTTATCATGCAACACCATCCTCTAGACCCGCAAACCTCTCTTCTTATCTCACAAGGAGAAGGTGACTTGTTTGGAGCTAGGGGAATATTTGACCCCTCATCATCACTTCAAGGGAATGTGTTGCTCGTCTTTCCACCATTTCCACTTCTACCACTCACATCTACATCATCACTTGGGTTGGTTCTTCCCCCCTTACCTGCCATCAGTCAACCAAACCAAAGCATCATGAAAAATCCTCCCGCTGTGCGATTGATATCCTAATATCAGATGGAAACCATCCAAGCAACCCTAGTGGTCAACGCATCCACCATTCCTCAAGTATCTCAAGGACCAAGCATCTCAACCACACCATCCACAACTCAAACCCCAATCATCAACACGACCATTCCGCTCATCACAACAGTCCACACCTTTCCCAATCCACCACCACCACTAAAACACAACATGAAAAATTAATTCACCATCACGTTGCAATTTTTTCGACAAGCCACCCATCAAAAGGCACTCCAAAACCAACAAGCCACACAACAAGTTACTCAACAAATACAAGCACAATTAGCAGTGCAACGAGCACAATAGGCACAACAGGCTACTCAAGACCAAGCTTTATTACAATAGCAACAAGCCACCCAAGTATCTCAAGCCACTCAAGCTGCCCAAGAATATCAAGCCACCCAAGTTGCGCAAGCCACTCAAGCCACCAAAGTTGCTCAAGCCGCTCAAGTAGCTCAAGTCGCACAAGCCACACAAGCTGCTCAAATTGCACAAGCAGTCCAACAAGTGCATGCTCAAGCCCGAGCCAAATATCTAGCTCAGAAAGCACAAGCACAAGCACGCTACCAAGCACAATTGCAAGCAGCCTAGCAAGAAGCATATCAACAAGCCTTGCAATATTATCAAGTACAACAACAAGCCCAATAACAAGCGTTGTTGGCACAACAACAACACAACCAACAACAAGCATTGTTGGCACAAAAAATCATGACCAAAAACAAGCATTGTTGGCACAACATCAACATGACCAACAAAAGACGTTGTTGGCTCAGCAACAAACACAAGCATTACTTGCTCAACAAATCTTGCAATAAATTCCCACCAACATTCCTCCCGTCAATCCAACACCTCAAAACATGTTCACCCCACCTCCTGATCTACAAGGTGATGTGACAACACAAATAAAACTACTCTTGCAGCAAGTTCTTGATCTTCAATCAGGAAAAACAAAAAGGGAACCCAACAATCTATTTTCCTATCCTTTCGACATGAGCTTAGAAATGGTATCGTTCCCGAAGGGATTCAAAATCCCCAAATTTGGCAAATATCTTGGGATAGGGAACCTTGAAGATCACATTAGGGAGTTCCAGGTACATTGTATGGAATTCACATACAACGACACATATCTAATGTGATTGTTTCCTCAGATTCTGGATGGTGCCACCATGGAGTGGCTCTCTCACTTGCCTACTGGCATCAGAACATTCCAAGAAATCAAAGATGCATTCCTCTAGAATTATGCATTCAATATTTGTGTGGATGTTAGTCTAGAGAAATTTTTGACACTCAAACAAGGAAAGGGGGAATCATTTTCCTCCTTCCTACAATGATGGTGATCTAAGGCCAATCAGAGCAAATGGGCCATGCCAGAAGAAAAATAGGTTTGCACTATCATTGCTAATGTGGACAAGACCTTGGAATTTTAAAAAAAGATGCAATGCATCACCACATATGACCAATTGATCCCCAAGGTGGTCAAAATCGAAAGGGCCCTTATAACACAAGGGGGAACACCTACATATCCTGAACATCAAGATAGTTGCCCATCTACCAGCTACAATGATACACCTTGCACATGGGCAAAAAATAGGAATGTTGCCAATGATGGAGTGGTCGATGCCAAGGTGATCATTAGTGCTCCCAATAAAAATGTCCAAACGCATCACCAACCACATAACAACAATCGCAACAATGTGCAAACCAATGGGGTAACCCAACAACCTCAATAATCAAGGAGGGCCACCTCCACAAAATAGGTATCCCCCCAAGAGGAAGTTCATAGCCCTTGGGGAATCCACTGAATCCATCAAGAAGAATTTGGTTAATGAGAACCTCATCAAAGTCCCTGCCTATGATAATTACCAAGAGCCCCAGGTGAAACCACCCTGGTATAATTAAAATTTCCTTTGTGATTATAATAAACTCAAGGGGCATACAACAACCAACTCCATGAAATTGAAAAATATCATCTAAGATCTCATTGATGATAAAATCATAAATGTTGAGCAACTAGCTAGAAATCAAGATCTGAAAATATACATGAATTTGATGCCCAACCACAATCAGGGAAATGATAAAGATAATCATAAAATTGGCAAAGTGAACCACGTATATGAAGGAGTTGTTGCATGCTTTGACGAAATGGTCACTCTTGTCAGTATCAAGGGAGCCAACGCTGACTGTGGAGTCACCACACATGGTGGCAATATCACCATTTTCGGGGCATCACAACAATCTAAGACCCCCACCTCAAATAAAAAATCCATCCCTAATGGTTACAACATCCTTGACCAGTTAAAAAGAACCCCTGCTCAAATCGCCTTCATGAAGTTGTTAAATATTTCAGCCACCCATAGGGAAATACTTGAGGAAGCCCTAGCTTCATCCACTATCCCTGCAAACCTTGATACGAAGAAATTTCAAGCTATGGTCGGTAACATCACTGCTCCAAATCTCCTCACCTTTTTTGATCAGGACTTCCCCACCCAACCATCGCACAATCGTGCATTACACCTCGAAGTCCTGGTTAATAAAAATAGGGTCAAAAGGGTCTTGGTGGATGGGGGTGCAAGCTTCAACATTTGTTCACTCAAGCTTATAAAGAATCTGAGAATCTCTAAAGATTCCATTGAAAAAGGTAAAGGTGTCAAAATCAGGGCTTACGACGATCAAGAAAGACTGTCTCAGGGTACTATTCAACTCCCTATTCAAGTAGGGCCAACTGTTATGGAAACTAACTATCAGGTGCTTGACCTTGACGTACCATATAACATCCTTGGGGCACCCATGGATCCATGGGATGCAAGAAATTGCATCGAATATCCACCAATGTGTCAAGTTTTCATACCAAAACAAAGAGGTCACAACCCATGGTGATCTCGAGCTTTCATCTATTGCAAGAACCTGGAATCCAAGTACTATAAATTTCCCCAAGTTCCAAAGAGCGATGAAGGCCCCTCAACCTCATATATTGACCCAACCAGTATTGCCTCCACTTCTGGGACAAAGACACCCTCCATCCCTGACATATCTGACATCAAGCTTATGATCCAAGATAATGGGTGTGGGGAGTACAGAATGAAGAAGAATTATTTTTTCGTATGAGAGTTACCTCAATCTCCTAGGACACATGGATGACCTCGACCGACCAAAACACCCTCACAAAATTTTGGGGCGGACCCTTCTAGATTTCGACGTTGGGGGATCTAAGTCGGGAAACCGTGGATGAAAGAGACATTTCAAGTTCACTATACCAAGATGAAAGGCTCGTGCCTAATCTTCCCATGGACAAGAGAAGCAAGGGGATACAAATGATGCTTGGTATGGGCTATAATAGAAATGAAAGCCTTGGAAGGAATGACAATGGCCGACTAGAGCCCATCATTATTGAGAAAATAATGAAAAATCTTGGCCTTGGGTGTACCCCTCCGAGTGTAACCATATGTGGCCAAAGTCCCCCAGTTAGAGCAGTCAAGACTCCCCTCAGGTAACAACAGTCGCCCTATGACTACCAGTATGTACATGTCTGCCCTTAGACAACTTCTCTTTTGATGTCACTGATGTGTGTAGTAGTAGCGATGATGAGGACACTGTAACTGGCTTACCCATGATTTTTTAGGATTCCTCCCTCCTCATGATTAGTATATCATCCTTTGAGTCAAACAAAAAATCCTACAAGATAAACCTGGTCTACCCCCAACTCATCGATTATGACCAATGAGGACTATCAATTTTGGACATGTTTGAAAATGATGAGGCGCTCTCAGAATTATTCGAATTACAGGATACGGTACCATGTGGAGATCATAAGGTTGGATTTTACATCACACTGGACACTCATGCCTATTACGGGGAGACGATTGAATCTTTCAGTCAAAAAAGTGATAAGTTGAGAATAATCTCAAGGTCTTTGAGTGAAAATCACGTTGTGGAACTCTCTAACCATAAAATAGTAAAAATGAAGGACACATCCAATGGTGAAAACCTCTATGAGGCACTAGAGGATTAAGGATTCAATCTTCCCTCACTGCAATTCATCTAGAAAAATCAGCAATCTAGAAAATCATTGCAATCCTGTCAACCTGGGAACAATGGAGCTACCGCACATAACTTTCTATGCTGAATCACTTCTCATGAAAGAATAGGAACTCTTAGCTACATTCCTAAAGGAAATAAAGGTAAAATTTGCATGGAATTATGCTGACATGCCTGGGATTGACCTAGAGGTAGTAGTTCATCACTTGGTTGTATATCCTCGAGAAAAACCTATGAGATAAAAGCTCAAAAAGATGCATCCCCAAATAGCCTTGTTAGTTAAAATGGAATTGCGGAAGTTCTTGGAGGCAGGATTCATAAGGCCAATTGATTATCTAGAATGGGTATCAAATCTTGTACCTATTTCAAAACCAAATGGGGGCATCCGCATCTGCACCATTTTCAGAGACTTAAACAAAGCATGTCCTAAGGATGACTTTCCACTACCTAATATTGACATGATAGTGGACATGACGGCCGAACATGAGATGCTATCACTAATGGGTGGGTTTTCTAGATATAATCAGATCATGAGAGAAAAGGAGGACCATCACAAGACTATGTTCACATGTCCATGGGAAACCTACTACTAGAACATGATGTCATTTGGGCTAAGGAACGCAGGAGAAACTTATCAGAGAGCCATGACACTAATCTTTCATGATATGATCCATAAAATGGTGGAATGTTATGTGGATGACTTATTGGCTAAATCAAGTAAAAGACAGGACCACATAGTAGCTTTGAGTTCTATTTTTGACAGATTGGAAAAATACAAGGTTAGACTCAACCCAAAAAAGTACACCTTCGGAGTGCAATCAGGTGAGCTCCTAGGGTATATCGTGTCAATGAGAGGAATTAAAGTAGATCCTGCCAAATTCAAGTCGATCCTCGAAATGGAAGCACCCAAGACACTAAAGCAGCTAAGGGGTCTACAAGGCAGGCTCCAATCTATCCGTAGATTCATAGCACAGCTGGGAGATAAAAAAATCCCATATTCTCATCTAATCCACAAGGGGGTAGCATACAAATGGGATGAAAAATATGACCAGGCATTCAGAAAAATCAAGGAATACCTACTCACATCACCAATCCTAATGCCGCTAGTTCTAGGAAAACCATTAATCCTATACATATCAAAAATAGCGGTAGCTCTCGACGCTCTCTTAGCACAGCATGATGAAAATGGAAGGGAGAGAGAAATATAATACATTAGTAGAACTATGGTAGGACATGAGATAAATTACACACCTATTGAAAAATCATGCCTAGCAGTCGTATTTACAGCTCAAAAATTTAGACACTACATGTTGGCTCATCAGATCAAGCTAATCGCAAAGATAGATCCACTCAAATACCTACTCTCCAAAGCCACTCTCACATGATGAATAGGTAAGTGGGTTATTATCCTAACAAAGAATGACATTGAATATGTAGAGTGCAAAGCCATCAAGGGGCAAGAAATTGTAGACAAACTAGTAGAAGCAATGATGTATGCTGATAATCTATTGGTATCAAAGTTCCTTGACGAATCTATCTTCAACATAAATGTAGAAGACCATTGGAAAATCTACTTTGATGGATCTCACACACAACATGGGTCAGAAGTAGGAATTTTCTTCATAACTCCCCAAGGAGACTGTATACCCAAATCTTACAAGTTGTCATTCCCATGCACGAACAACATAGCAAAGTATGAAGCTCTTTTCATAGGATTGATAATTGTTGCACAATGGTGGATCATGGCACTAAAAGTATATGGAGACTCTCAGCTCATAATCAATCAAGTAAACAATGAATATCAAACAAAGGATGATAAATTGACTCCATACAATAAATTGGTGTAGAGCCTCAAGGAGTCATTCATTGACATTACATTTGAACAGTTACCGAGAGAAAACAATAGAGCAATGGATGAAATGGCTACAATTGGATCACTCTTGGAAATCTCACACAACATCCCAAAACATGAATTCCTTGTAGAGCGGATTCTTGTACTAGTATTCGACATACCAGAGTCTAAATTCGTGTGTGAAATAGTTGGTCCCAGTGATCCTTGGTACCATGACATTACACCTACTTGAGAATAGGAGTCCTCCCTACTGACATAACCCCGAACCTTAAACAAGTCTTCATCAAGAAGTCTTCAAGTTTCATCATCCTAGGAGAAACCCTCTACCATAGGAGCATCGAAGGGACCCTATTATGTTGCCTAAATATTGAGGAAGCCTTGACTACTTTAACTGAGGTACATAACGGAATTTTTGGTTCACACTCGAATGATATGACCTTGGCTAAGAAACTACTAAGGACAGGTTACTATTGGCCCACAATGGAAAGGGATGCACATGAATTTGTCAGAAGATGTTTGCAGTGTCAGAAACATGGGGACCTCATCCATGCACTAGCTTAGGAGCTTCATCCCATTGTTACACCTTGCCCCTTTTCATAGTGGGATCTCGATCTCATCGGTAAAATCACCCCCACCTCATTGAATGGCCATACATTCATCATTATCACCATGAAGTACTTTACAAAGTGGGTCGAAGCCATTCCCATGACCTACATAACTAGAAAGCAGATATCTAAGTTCATCCTGAACTACTTCATTTTTCGATACGGTGTCCCCCAAGTCATTATCTTAGATAATGGGACACCTTTCAAGAATCAGGAGGTCTATGACCTTTTCCAAAGATTCAACATCCAACATCACTTTTCCACTCCATATTACCCCCAATGCAATGGCCAAGCAGAAGGCACCAACAAAACTATTCTGAAAATCCTTAAGGAAATAGTCAATAACACTAGTCGTGACTGGCATCTGTAGCTAAATCTTTTCTTATGGGCCTATCACACTATCATTCACACACCAACAGGTGCCACCCCATTCTCCCTGGTCTATGGATTAGAAGTCATCCTCCCTATTGAGATCGAGCTCCCGTCCTTGAGGATATCATTGCAAAATCTCATCAGAGATGAGGAATATCGGGTCTCTCAGTTGAATGAGCTAGAACTATTGGATGAATGATGCATGAATGCCCTAAATCACCTACAAGTCTATCAAAACTACCTGAAACATAGCTACAACAAGAAAATTAGGAGGCAGACCTTCCAAGTCGGTGAGCTAGTGTTGAAAGAGAATCAAAAGAACGTGCCCAATCTAGAAAGTAATGAAAAATTTGAGCCCAACAGGTTGGGACCTTTCATCATCATAGCGAGCTATAAATCAACAACCTATCAGTTAGCAACACCTAAAGGGGAACCTCTGCAAGACCCCATGAATAGCTTCCATCTTAAAAAGTTTATGCCTAAAATATTTCAAGGTATAGAACCAAAAAAACAAAAAAATAAGAAAATATCCTGAAAAAATGGTCACCTTGATGAAAACCTGGCAAACAGGCATCTTGGTGACAACCAAAAAATCAGAAAAAGGATTGAAAACAGTAAAGAAAAAAATCATCTTCTAGTGAAAACCACCTCAGTGGCACTTTAGACAAGTACCTTGGTGAAAACCTGGCAAATAGGTGCCAAGCATAAATAAAGAACTCTCCATCCACCAGGATCTGCATGGCTTAATTTTCACACTCACTTATCCATTACATTTTATTGATCATCCATCCATCCATCAATGTTCGTACTATAGCTTGATCTTGTAGTACTACTTGGAATATTCCTAAGGTCAATTTGTCCTGCCTTTATCAAAGTATTTTATTGCATCACACTGTGCACATGTTCCTGTACCTACATCGGATTGGATTCGTGTGTATTCTTGTGATCTTCCTTAAAATCAAAAATCAAAAATCCAAAAACATCCAAATCATATTAACATCTAAAACATGTCAAAAATATGAAAAATCAAAAGCGGAGTCATCTTATCGAATTACATCATCTCTAAGCTTGAATGTAGGCAAGGTTGATCTTTGATCATCCCTTGAGACACCCTAGGTCATTCCTTTATCCGCTTGTCGCAATAAAATGGCAATCCGTTTTCCCATCTATCTCATCAGTAATCAAGTCTGTCATCAGTTGAACTATGTGGGCTTTGCGTGTATAACATATGCAAGGATAATCTATTGATTAGCTCCTGAGATCCCTAGGATAGGTCTTCAAGTTAGTTTCTTGGTCAAAAACTCGAAAACCCAAAAACATTGAAAAGGCTCAAAATACCAAAAACAACCTCAAAACATTTCAAAAATTTCAAAAACATCCAAATATCTGAAAAACCCAAAATGGTGCATCTATCTCATCTCACTTTCACCCAAAATAATCATCACTCATAATAAACCAATCATCATCTTCATCCTTTGGTAATTCATTCGGAAGAAAGTCTATTAGGTTAAAAAAGTGAACACCTAATCATCAAAGTCTCAAGCCTAGGTCAGTAATTCAGCAAGTTAATCAACTCGAAGTATCAATAGCTTATCATCCGATCAATCTCATCATCAACTAATCACAACATTTCCTAGGATGCATCCTTCCCACTATGTAAATCAACATCAGGCATCACTATAGTGTAGTCTTGGCTAGCGGTATGAAGAAAATTAGCTTGTTTGTTTACTTTATCTTGGTATTTTTGGACTTATCTTATTTTGCACTCATTCCAAGTACCTCTCAATGATGCCTAATCAAAATGGTTTAGAGAGAAAGGAATGGGGCAATGATCATTATCTTTTTTTATTTGTTGTGCTTGTTGGATATTCTTGTAAAATAAATTTATCATGTGTGTTTTGTTTGGTTTGTAGGGAGGGTGTTTTAGATGTCTTGTTGACCACATAGGAAGGCTTGATTTTCTATGTTTTGGTCTGATATTTTTGGAATGTTCGAACTACAACCTGAATAAGGTTTCATATGTCAAGTGTGAATAGGAACACTCCTATCTGATTGTTAAGTCAAATTCCATCACACTAGGTACAACGCCATCCTGGTTCTGTATACCTTGATGCATCGTGCCTATGTGTATTATCAAACATAAAGTAATTGGCCCTTTTAAAAACCCAACTCCTAGTAAGCAAATCATTGTCATCGACAATAATAATAATGGCTTGTTGGATCTCTTTTCTTCTATCTTCTTTCCATACTAACATGGTACCATGGTAGTTAATAAAAAAACACCGCCTGAATCCACAAAATCATCAGAATAATACATATCATATAGGAATCATTAATCATATCACATCATTGAATTTCATATCATCATTACATTATCACCTTAATTTATGAAGAATAATATATATTTTTTATTCTAAGTATCTTAAGAAATCATTACATTCATGTCATTACATTTGTTCCAATATATTTATAAATCATAATGCATAATCACATCATAAAACCATCACATAATCATGTTAAATCATTGCACAAACATTTGCATATCATTTGCATCCATACATCTTCATTGTAAAATGCATAGAAAAATACAAAAAGAAATACATCCATAATCATTACATCACATCATTGCATTTCATAATGTATCATAACACATAGGAAATTAAATACATCCATACATGATGCATAAGTAAAATAGAACATCTCATAAATCAAACCATCTCATATATCATCAAAATATGTAATTGTCATGGTACAAAAATCGGATCAAGTGTGTATACATCAAAATGTATGATACAATAGAAGCAATAACAATTGGAGCCCATAAATAAAAAATGAATATTTTATGTGATCAAGGACTAGCCCTAATGGCTGTGCCCCTCACCCTCATGTCTCTCACCATGATCCTCTAGAGGCCTCATCCCTATCTGTTGTGAAAAATATGGCACCGGCTTGCTGGTGGCACTGCCTGCCTATAGTGTTGTCGATAATACTCGGCCTCTCTAACTACCTCCCTATATGCCCGAATAGAAACTATCCATCCTTGGGATGAGGAGGCCATGCTCTCAATATTTTTGTGCTAACCAATCTCTTGGTCTCTCTCAAACCTGGCCCAATCCCTCTCTATTGTCAGTGTTGTGACCTATTGTCGAGCCTAATCTCTCTCTATTGTCAAAATATGAACCTAACCCTATAGCTGCTGAATCAACGTGTCTCTGTGGTCTGGCTACAAAGGCTACTACTATAGCAAAACTCTCTCCTCGTCCTTGGGTGGGCTCGGTTATGCCTGATCTTTGGGTGGTGTTTGCACCCGAGGTGGTGTCTGGTGTGGAGGTGGCCCACCTCCATCCCTATCCGCATCACCCCTGCCTCCTTATCCTTGACCTCGGCCTACTAATTAGCCCCTAGGTCTCCGTCATGCAGCCAATACACTTGGATCTGTTAGCCTCAAAGGGGGTCTGAACTGATCTTTGTAGGCCTGTGTCATCCCTACATCACCCTATCCCTGGTCATATGGCCATGGCGTGGCCACTAACTGTCAAAAGTATGCCACTATCTCGTTTGATAGGATAGGTCTGCCCCATGCAGTCTCTCTCATAGTGCAGGCAAAGATGGCCACGTACTGGTCATCAAGCCTATCTTGTGTGTCTTTGAATTGCTTGGCCACCCGATCTAGTAAGTACCTCTCAATCATGGTGTGCTCTCTGCCCTGCATCAATCTGTCTTGGCGAGAAAATAATAACTGATGAACGTCATCAAACCATGGGCCCATCCCAAGCTAGGTCCTCCAAGTAAACTTTTTCATCTCATCGATGACTCTCCTCAAGTGTGCAATAGCATCGGCCCCTGTATGTGTAAATATGGTCTGGGCCCCACCATATCGCTAAACGATCATATCATCTAGCTCTAAGGAAATTGGTGTAACTTGCGGATGAAGCATGGCAATCCACTCCCAAGCCCAGACATAAAGCAATGTGACCCCAACCCCAATGGCCTTGCTATCCGAATAGGAAAACTAATGAAGATATCTATATAATGAGGCCAACATCATTGGACCCCAAGAAAAGAACTCTCTCTGAAAGAGCAACTGCTCCCATGCTAGTCCCCAACCTGGACTGAAGTATTGGTCTCGTCGATCCAGTGCCACAAGACCTAATATGATCGCTACAACAAGGAGTCTAAATGTGGGCATTGTGCCCTTGTATCTCTCTAGGTCGATCTACCCCTCGGAGAAGACAATCACCTCCAGCTCCATAATCTCATAATAGGCGTCTCTCCCGACATCCATGTTTTATATGACTCTCACGCCATGGATAGATAGTTGTAGGATGTGCCAAACATCCTTAAGGGTAACTATGGCCTCGCCAGTAGGAAGATGAAAGGAGTATGTCGTGTTGTGCAATCACTCTGCCAAGGCTATCATCATCCCCAAGTGGGTCTGAATGGGATGTGCATAAGCAATATACCAGAGTCCAATGGCTCCAAGGTGCTCCTGGAGCAGATCATGTAAGCCTGCTAATTGTTGTAGTCCCTGGGACTAGTGCTCCCATGAGTGTAGTATCCCGAGGTCCTCCTGTGTAAGGAAAGCCACAACATCAAGTTTTAAAAAAAATCAGCCCCTCAAACTAAGTTTTCACAGTCAAAGCAACAATTGCGGTCATGTTTGCAATTGTGGTGCAATTTGCAAATTCCAAACTGCATCGCGACGACGTAGTTTGACCCTGTTCCTAGGTTCTAAATTTCAAAGAGGCTTATTGTGGCACTATTCACACATGCGTCTGACTTATCCCTAAAACCCTAATTTCTAAAGTGGTCCATGGTGGTGCTCTTTACATATGTGGCACACTTAGAGGTTGCACGACACCGATTTAATATTTGCAGCAGTGCTATATAGCACTGATTGACTCTAAATTGATGTTAACCCTATTAAATGTATGAAAAAAATGAAAATCACAAGTCAGAGAAGGGGTACATACCACAAGTCTTGTGTCGGTTGGCCGCTAGTGCACTCGTACTCGCTTTGACACATGTCAGGGAAGCAATCTTTTCACCATCTCGATCAAAGCTCAGAGCTCAAAATGCAAAAATCTTTAAAGGCTAAGTGTGAAAATGATTTGAAAATGACCCCTCAAGGTCTATTTAAGCCTAAAAATTAGGGTTATTTGACTTAATTTGGCCATCCACCCCTAGGGTTTTGGACCCCTGATCCCATTTTTTCCCAACCGAGGGCCGTTTTGTATCTTTTTTTTGGCATTCTAACACATTTTTTTGGCATCCTGGAGCCTTTCTGGACCTGTTGAGCACCTTGTCCTCTTTTTTCGTGAGATCAACTAAAAAATCCAAATTTTTGTCCGATCTCTCGAGGGGGCAATATACCAGCATAATCCTTCTCGTTGGGGCAACAATGAAACATTCAGAAAATCGAGAAAATTTTGAATCTTGATCACAACAATTATTCTTTGAACCAACGCAACAAGTGCATTGCTTCAAAGAGGGGAAAAATGTAGACATGGGAAATATACTAACACACGTGATCCTGATTACTAACATTGTTTCATCTTGAATCACCTTCTAAGCTTATCATCACCTTTCATCCCTTAATTGAATAAATCATTATTTATTTGATTAGCTCATTATTCCTCGTTGATTAAATTAATCAGTTTGATTTAATTAACCTTATATCTCCATTTAATTAAATAATTCATTTTATTTAATTAATCCCTAAAGTCATTCTATTAAATTGAATAAATTAAACCTTATTTATTTTAATCTAACATCATCCTCTTTTAGTTAAATAAATCAATATCTTTATTTAATTAAACTCTAAATCATTTTCTATTCAACTTTGATTTAAATAAAATCACAAAATCTAAGTCAAAAAGTGTCAAATCACCTAATCTCTCATTAAACTTATCAAATCTTGTTTAATTTAATCTCAATCACCAAATTTCTCTAAATTTTTCCACTTGCACATGAAAATATATTTAATTAATTAATTAAATCCCTATTTTCTCTCAACATGGCATATTTAAGGGAATATTCCTCCAAGTTTGAGAATCCCTCCAAGTGGATTTGTACATCCAATAAGGTATTCATTCTCTCTTACATGTCCTTGTGCATTGAGCCAAGTGGAATTTAAGTCATTTTTTTTCCCTCTTCAACAAGTCATTTCATAAATTTGAAATTCCACCTAATATCATTTATTGGCTCATTCATCAAAATGTGCACAACCTTCCTCCATTCACATCTTGACAAGTGGCACTTGGCCATTGGATGTTGAATGATCCCACATTCATCCATTTTGCCTCTTCTCTTCTCAATCAAATCTATAAATAAGAGGCTTCTCTACTCATTTGATTCATCCAAAATTTGAGAAAACTTATTATGCATAATTTCATCTTCAAGTATATCCATTTTTATGTATTTTTATCAAGTTCTTAGCTAGGTTATGCAGGAATTCAACCAAAGTGGATCAAATCTTCATCAAATCATCACAAAGCTTGCATACAATTTGGGAAAGGGCCAATTTCTACACATAATTGGCACCAATTCCCCCATGGGATTGAGGATTTGCATGCTTAATTAAGATTTATTTACTTTCTTGTCTTGTTTTTCATATTTTCCTATTTTGAGCATTGCTAATGAATTTTATGGGGAATCCTTGTTCTTACTTGCATATGAATCTAATTGTGTGTTTGTTTCTCATGCTTGTGCAGGTCTAGGATTGGGCTTCACAAATATAAGACGGCCTTTCCATCCGCTTGGGGAATATTTTGTTGGGTTATGATGCCTTTTGGTTTAAAGAACGTTGGCGCTACTTATTAGTGAGCAACGACCTTAATATTTCATGATTACATCCACAAAATATTAGAAGATTATGTTGACAATATTATTGTTAAATCCTTAACCCATCAAGATAATGTGAGTTTCCTTCGACAAATCTTTGAGCGCATGCATAAATATAACATGCACTTAAATCTAAAAATGTGTCTTTGGAGTAGATAGTGGTAAACTTCTAGGGTTTATCATATCTCATAGAGGCATAGAGGTTGATACAAATAAAATTGATGCTATAATTAATATTCCACCACCTCATAACATCTCCCAATTGCATACATTACAAGGATAGATACAAGCCATTCATAACTTTGTCGCTTGCTTAGCTGATCGTACATTACCCTTCACGCATCTCCTTAAAAAGGATGTCAATTTCGATTGGAATGATAATTATAAAAAGTCCTATGAGAGTTTGAAAGAATACCTCATCACTCCCCCTATTTTATGACCTGCTATACTGCACCAACCTTTCATCCTTTATATAGCTGCTTCTGCCCATGCTAGTGCTGCATTGTTGGCTCAACAAGATCCCAATGATAAAGAGTATCCTGTTTATTATATTAGTAGAACACTCCTTGATTATGAGACTCGTTACTCAACAATTGAAAAACAATGTATGGCTCTTGTATTCATTACTACTAAGTTGCAAATTTACTTACTTAACGTCGAAGTACATGTGATGATAAAGTTTGACCCTCTTCGATATCTTTTCAATAAAATAGATCTTTCAGGATGTCTTGCTAAATGGTTCATGTTGTTAATTGAGTTCGGCCTTAAATTTATTTCTCAAAAAGAAATCAAAGGCCAATCCCTAACCAACCATTTAGCTGATGCTCCTTCACCCTTAGCGTTACCCACCAATGACTCTTTCCCTGATGACATTGTGTTTAATATAGAATTTCCTACATGGGAATTGTACTTTGATGGATCCAAATGTAGAATAGGCTCTACTGTTGGAGTTATTTTAATTCCACCCATAGGAAAGCCTATTCCC
Source organism: Sequoiadendron giganteum (assembly GCA_007115665.2). Taxonomy (NCBI): domain Eukaryota; kingdom Viridiplantae; phylum Streptophyta; class Pinopsida; order Cupressales; family Cupressaceae; genus Sequoiadendron; species Sequoiadendron giganteum. Next base: position 360,194,991 of record CM021101.1, read on the forward strand.
TTATTCTATCACCTTAATTTCTTATGTACGAATAATATAGCTGAGTATGAAGCGTTAATCATTGGATTACATGTCGTTTTAGTCATGGGGGTCAAAGATATAAAGGTCTATGGTGATTCATAATTAGTGATTAAACAAATCAATGGTCTCTATGAAACTAAACATGATAAACTATCACAATATAAGGATCTCATTGTCAATTTGTAAGAGCAATTTGACTCATTCATCATTGATAACATCCCTTGAAAAGACAATCATCACGTGGATGCAATGGCTAGTGCACCATCTCTTATATCTCCTGTAGATCTTCAAAAAAAGTAGTCTTTACCATCCATCCCATTATGAAACCCTCCATCAACGATAGACCTAATGATGTCTATCCCACTTTTCTCGATAATCAGTGTGAATGGTATGATGCCATCTATAATTATCTAAAGGATGGTACCATTCCTGAACCTACAATTAGAAATACCCGCATTCACCATAAAAATTTAGCCACTAAGTATATAATCCTTGCCGATACATTGTACAAAAGATCCTTTGATGGAATCCTTCTGTGATGCCTCAAGGATGTTTAAACTCATGTCACTCTCAAACAAGCTCATTCTGGTACATATGGTAGATATTTTCACAGAAAAACCTTAGTGCAAAAACTCCTTTGCATGGGTTATTACTAGAAAGCATGGAAAAAGATCATTATGCATATGTTAAGTGATGTCATCAGTGTTAGGAACATAGCCACTTGATTCATGCTCCTACTTCTAAGCCTCGTGCCCAAATACCTATCTAGCCATTTCTATGTGGGGATTGGACCTCATTGGAAAAATCTCCCCACCTTCTTCTATTGGACATACGTTCATCATTATTACTATCGACTATTTCACCAAATGGGTCGAAGCTATTCCTCTTTGATCCATAACTCCTGAAGTGATATGTCGTTTCTTATTGGAACACATTATCACTCGCTTTGGCCTTCCTTCCGCATTAGTCTCAAATAATGGTACCCCCTTTAAGAACAATGATGTGAAGAATTTTCTCGAGACCTTCCATATTCAACATCAGTTTTCAACACCTTACTACCCTCAATCCAATGGTCAAGCAAAAAGTACCAATTAAATCTTAGAGAAAATCCTTAAGAAGACTATTAATCAAAACCAAAAAGATTGGCATACACAATTGCAATATGTGTTATGGGCATATCACACAAGTGTTCATTATTCTATAGGAAATACACTTTTCACCCTTGTTTAGGATACTGAGGCTATCCTATCTCTAGAGTTAGAAATCCCCAAGTTGAGGATTGCTCTCCAAGGTCTAGTCGATAATGATGCTTATGTGGAACAACGTTTACACCGACTTGAAATGCTTGATGAATAGTGCACCAACGCTCTCGAGCATCTTCAAGCCCACAATAAAAATTTGCAATGCAAACATGATGTTAGTGTCATTCCTAGAACATTTAACAAAGGTGATTTGGTTTTATATGAAAACCAACGTAACAACACTGTTGATTATGCCGAAAAAGGTAAATTTAGTCCTAATTGGTTAGGCCCTTATGTGATCGATACAAATTATCGATCTGATGCTTATACCTTAATCAAGCACGATGGAACTCCTCTTTAAGATCCCATTAATTTTGTGCATTTGATAAGTATTATGTTTAATTCCCTTTTGAATGGTATGAATCCTAGAGCAGTGTTGTTATAGCTATCAGATTTTGTCCTATTGGCTCTTTCATTGCTTCGTTATTGACACATCATCCTATTTTTTTCTTGAAAACTAAAGTGGTTATTTAATTCATTGTTATAATTACTTTAGATTTCATACTATTATCTTTTCCCTCCTATGTTTTATGTTACTTTAAAATCATAAGTGCATAACATATTTCCTCTTTATGTTGTATCTAACATACATTTTAAACATGTTTTAACTAGACCCCATGCATTCTGTTAAATCATGTTGTCATTAATTAAATACTCTACCAAAGGCTATTTAATTAATCACATTGTAATTTAACATCCACACAAATAAATTACACCACCTAAAATAAAAATACATATATATACATATATCAAAAGTCTTTTTTAGACATCATCATAGTATACTGTGTCACTAAGGACTGTGATTACTAGATCCCTGGGATCTAGTACTTGAGCTACATCGGTAGTAGGACGTCAGGAGATAGTCGTGCGTGATTGTGATTGTGATCCGCCGAATCTGATCGTGAAATCCATCCCCTCCATCTGCGTGAGTTTCAACCACTGCTCACCTGCTATATGGTCCCTCTTTGCTTGTAATCGTGCCACCTCTCTCTAGTCTCCCTACCTCTATTGGGGGCTATGATGGCTATACCTGTGGTGCAGCTCTCACTCAACGGATCTGCCTCCTCAGGACCTCATAAGTTGCCTACAGTCTCGCGAAGGGTCTCAGGGTATTTGTCTCTCACTCCATGATCGGTGGGGGTGTTGGGTCTCAAAAATGCAGGTTTGAACCATGAGAGGTTGCCAAGCTCTCATAACGCTTTTGGCCAATGTACAAGGCCAATTGATGCAATTGTACCTTTTGTTGTTCAGGCTCTGCTAGACCTAGGCAGGTGAACCTAATGAATGATGCAGATTTGAAATGAATTTCCTGATGCAACAATCTACCCACAATAGCAAGGGTGGTGGATAGACAAATATACTACAACTAATCCTACCACTCAAATTAAATGAAAGGTATTTGAATAAATTGTTTATAATGAATTCTATCCTCTGGGACATGACATATCAATGCCTTCTATCTTTTGGGCAATGGAGTCAAAAATAGAAAATGACATGTGTTTTCCTTTTCTGGTTTAATTTCAAGTTGCTAGGCAATTTATAAAATGAAATCTTATGAAACATTGCTGACGTACTCTCCAGATTGTGTGTCCTTGTCATCTTCCAAATCTGAAAAATAGTCATTAGAAATCTTAGCAGCACATGCTTCCTTTGTTTTTTGCATTGTTTGAGCATCCATGATATCGTTGTTAGATTCATTATCCATATACCTTGTCCCAAGCATGGAATCAATAAACTTATTTACTACATCAAAGGCATGTTGTTTTATTGACTCTGACCAGTAAATCGATTCAGGCTCTGATGCTCTCAGGAATTGTGCAACAAATGTGGATCTTATAGGCCTAAGATGAGGAGGTAATTGCATACAAATTTATACCATCCTGTTGTATAAAAAACTCATAGATTCTATCTTCTTATATCAAAAAAGGAATCCACAAGATTTTTGCCTCTCTCTTCAATTTGAATATACTCATCAAAAGTATTTTGCTATGAATAGAGTACATTACCTTTGTTTCCAGAGTTCTCAGTTGCATCATGGGGCACTTGTGGTGTCCAAGATCTCCTGGCATTTGTGTCTTCATCCTCACTGCATGATGACCTATTTGGTGATGTAATTTGAGCACCTTTGACTCCGAATTGCAATAATTGTTGGTTTGCTTGTAGCATCTATTGTTCTAATTGTAACCTTTGTTGTCTCAATTCCTTCAGCTCTCTTACTAACTTTTGTCTTCTCTCTTCTTCTGCCATCTTGACAAAATGTTACTGCTTAACAACACTCATGCATTATTTATCAAATCTGAAACAAAGTCATCACCTACTTTTCCCAAAAGTAGGAAAATGAAAAAAGATTGATATTGTTTTGGTTTTCCCCTAGCGAAATCTCCAAAAATGTAAAACTTTGTTGACTCAATTTTGAAACTGTATGACTCTATATGGAAATGCTGAAAGATTTCTTGATGGGTTATTCCCCAACAGAGTCGCCAAACTGTTGGGTCTCAAAAACGTAGGTTTGAACCATGAGAGGTTGCCAAGCTCTCACAACGCTTTTGGCCAACGTACAAGACCAATTGATGCAATTGCACCTTCTACTCTTTAGGATCTGCTAGACCTAGGCAAGTGAACCTAATGAATGATGCAGATTTGAAATGAATGTCTTGATGCAACAATCTACCCATAATGGCAAGGGTGGTGGATAGACAAATATACTACAACTAATCCTACCACTCAAATTAAATGAAAGGTATTTGAATAAATTGTTTATAATGAATTCTATCCTCTGGGACATGACATATCAGTGCCTTCTATCTTTTGGGCAATAGAGTCAAAAATAGAAAATGACACGTGTTTTCCTTTTCTGGTTTAATTTCAAGTTGCTAGGCAATTTATAAAATGAAATCTTATGATTGGCATATAATTTCATTTATTTATGGCTTGCATAAATTATGCTGGAATGTTTTCTAACTTGGTTCTACTTTAATCATCTAGAAGAAAATATCTCAAACACTGTGACTTACTTGAAGGGTTTTAATTTTGACTTGAGACACCAACAAATAAAATCACACAAAGTGAAAACGTACACCTTGATGAATCAAAATTTATGCTTGATACATTAACTCAAATGATCAAAAAACTTTGTATTGGAGAGAACCAAGGTAAAATTAATACAAATCATAGCATCTCAACAACTGAACTCAAAAAGGAAAACCATCAGTTAAAAACAACTATCTCCATTGATCCTGTTTCAGGAAGGTCTGTTACATTATTTTCATTCCCAGTCAGAAAAATCCGACCCCTCTTCTAACTCTCTTCCTCCTTTCTCCATCTCTTTTACAATAGATTTATACAATAAAATTCAAAGAGTCACAACCATTCATTTTTCTGTTACATCCATTTGATATTCTATCACAGAGACTAAAATATTTAATTATGTTGCCTCTCAGCAAATTAAATATTATATAATAGTCGAGCTTTTAATTTTTTCCTTAATACTTTCTCGCCTTCCATTTTAATTTAACATTTTAATCGCTCAGTTATTTCCCCGTGACTTTTATTTCGTTCTCTGCAACTTCCTTTACTTTTACCGCTCAACTGCGGGCTTTGACTTTCCCACCTACGGTATCACGGTGCTTGACCACTAACTACTCTAGCCCGTTCATTGAGTGTCCATCGCACTACCACGGTGACCATACTAACCACGCACGGTTGCGCAATAACCGTTTGACGCTTCCCTCCTTGCCTACTGCTCTACCGCGATCTTTGTATTAACTGTGTACAGTATAGCAGTAACCTCTAACCACTTACCATGCCATCGTTGCTGACTATTTCGTTAACCGCTACCTATTCACCTTGGCCATCGTGGTTTGTGGTTTCACCATGCGCGGTACCATAGTAACCGTTACCCGCCATCACGTTAGCTACTTACCTCTACTGACTACTGACCGCTAACTCCACCATTCGCTAACCGCTACCGTGGTCTATGTTTAGACCCTTGGCGGTAGTGCAGTAGCCATTTACTAATCGTCGATTGTCGCCTCACTTGTTTTTTAACTACTTGTCTCTATCGACCACCAATTGCTTATCGTGCTAGTTATCTCACTGCCAGTCTCCATTCATTGCTTAACCATTGACTGTCACCGCGCCAGCGCAGTTGGTTTGAAGATTGTTTGCGGTATAGTGGTTACAGTCATCATGACTGCCCTTAACCACCACCGCGATATCATAGGCCACTTTGCAAAAGGCCACGGTATAGCGGTAAACGGTGGAAGCCTTTAGGGGCTTAAAGCTAAGGAAACGGTATAAGTCATTTTTGGCTTTATGAAAAGTGGAAAATGAATTATTTCATGAAAAGCTAGGGAAATATTAGATTCAAATGAGAATTAAACCTTAGGATTTTTATGGAAAATTGTGGAAAAACCTTAGGGTTTTAAATGGACATTTTTTGTTCTAATAGTGGGAACATAGTCAAAATCCATCTCATCTTCATCGAACGTTGTTAGAACTATCTCTGTGGCTACCTAATGTAGGAACTCTCACCAACCCTCTACAGGCCCTACAAAATCAAACCATAATTTCATCAATATACAACATGATATATATATGCATTAAATAAAACATCAACATATGAAATACATGTATCAAAATTAAATATCATCACCTATATCTCTGGTAGAATGTGGAATTTCTACCTCATCCTATGTAGGGGAATATATGATGTGCTCGCCTGCCCTCGATTATAAGTGTTGGAAATTGTTGTTGCTACTATTTGGGATCCAGTCATATATGCAGGTGATACCTCTCCCTGCTCATATCAGTCCCTGGTCACTACTTCATCATCCTCACTCAGGGGTGGCTCCTCTACTCTATCCTCTTCCTCCTCCTGATCCTGATCCTAATCCTCCTCCTCTCCCTCTTGTCCATCATAATCTGAGTTTGCATCCTCATCATACTCCTCATCAATAATATCAATAAATATGTTGGAATCCCTGTAGTGTGTCTCCTTGGCCCTGTCCTCTCTCTCTCTCTCTCCTCCCCCTTATCTGGTATAGGCTTTGCATCTCCCACTAGCTCATCCATCGGGAACACTGGGTTTGGTCGTGATACCATCCACCACTCCTCATGGTTGCATGTGGTCCGAACATCATATTCATCATCCAAAAGTGGCTGATCATGATCAGAATAGTCAAAGTTAGTTTAGATGACATCATCTAATGTAAACCATGTTGTATCACTTGGCCTTTGGGCACTTTGAACAAACCTCTTAAATGATGACCATGGCTACGGTGGTGTTTGTACCTGTCCAAACTGCCTCATAACCCGATCATAGTAAAACATCTGCACTATGTGATCATGTCATCCTACCAAGAACCTTCTCATTTGTAACCTCCTCAACTGTCTGGTGTGATCTGGCCACTGAAGAACAAGCTAGTATGACCTCCATGAGATACCATCCTCATCCAGTTGGTCAAATCTCACCCTCCAAAAGTGTATATCATCGTACTACCATAGTCATCATAATGGATAGCCCACTGTTGTCAGATATGGGAAGCTAACTAGTCGAGTACATGTGATATGCTCTAAAAACCAAACCTGTAGGATCATACAATGTACCATACTATCAAGCTCCCAAAATATAAACCGACCAAGGTCATAGTACAAATGTGCTAGAATGAATCATCCCTAGGCATAAACCATCTGATGCTCTACCATCCCTCATACTGGATGTACCAAACCACCATCTAGATTTTTTGCTCGTCCATTCGACAAGAGGAACAATGCTACTATATGCATCATAATCTAGCTCACCACTAGCGCTTGTGAGTAGAGTAACATAGCTAGATCAATCCGTCCTGCAACCCTATCATCATGTATTGGACCGTCAAGGCAGTATTGCATGTCTATCTGCTACTCTTGGAAGGACCGTCCCCTTTGTAGATGCACCTGCTCCCCCCAAATAGGGGCTCAGAGTATGTGATGGATGTCCTCTAATGTGATGGTCATCTCGCTTGTTGGTAGGTTGAAGGTACATGTTCAGTGTTCCATCACTCACACAATGCCATCAGCATGGCATCATGATATCTCATGGGAGGCATGAGATATTCCTATTATATTCCCACTGCCTGCAGATGCTTTTTCTTTGTCATTGATAAAGTTGGAGCCAAGTCTCTTAGAAAACTCAGTTGTCTACTGCCTAGACACTACCGAGAATGATTGGGTACCTTTACAAATCATTAAAATATGTTGTCTAAATCATCTAATATCTTCAATTCTACTCTAATTCATCATGCAAATGTTCTAATGTTGTTCTAGTGTGCTTTTCCTACGACCCTAGACACTTTAGAACCCTTTTGGGACACTTTGTGAAGAAACTGGGTACTTTGCAAAGAAAAGGGACACTTCACAAACAAAAGGGACACTTTGCAAAAAACAATTTCAAAACCTTAATATAATCTAAACATGCATTAAATTCATTCTATAATTAAAAAATCACAAAGCAAAGGCTCTGGAATCAATTGACCTCATGTTGACGGTTGTCGCTTGCCACCTAATCCCGCAACACATCTAATCTCACAGGGGTGAAATCGTGTGTGCTCGACATCCTCTCATTCTCTCCTCATCACTCTTCAATGCTACGAAAGGTAAATGATCAAGTAAGTGCACAATTACTCTATTTTCATTCCTCTTAACTATCTCCTTTTACACACATGTGCACAATTCTACCTTTTTACTATGTTATCCTTTTGTGTGCTTTTTCATTCAAATCAACATACTAGGTGCTAGTGAACTCTATTTTTTATGTCATTTGTTGCATCAGAATCATTTTTTCATGCCCTACATCATCACTCACCTATCGTTATGTGGAATGGTACTTGGAAACTCCCTCTGATATGCGTGTCCTCATTCAACGTGGTTAGATTGCTACCTTGATTCCACCTACGTAAAGCAAGAAGAATCAAGGGGCATACATCTACCCTTGAATTTGATCTTTAGGGATTAGATAAGAGGATTTATAGGACTTTAACGAATTTATGTGGGAGGATGCAATTCTTAACGTTGTGGTTTTGTAAATAACTACACTGGGGGATTCATTCTCCCACCCTTTAAATGAGTATCCTTTTATGAAAATAAGGTGCATTATTTTTTTAGAGTCCTTTAGCTTACATAGGAATGTAAAGTCATATGGGCACTAAAGTGGGGGCTGAATGTGTCACCAAAAATTGTATACCTATGAAAAAAAGGATAATTTTGTGCCTGTTTTGGTCCTACTGTAGGTCCCCTTTCATCAATTTTCACCCTAAAATAGAATTTATAGGCCCCTAAGGTTCGTTAATTTTTACTTTGAGGCCTTTGATACCTAAGGGATAACTCAACCCCTGACAAGAAACATCAAAATTATTCAAAAAACACTATTCCCACTTCAAAATCCCTTAGTGGGACTATGTCGCCCAAGTTGGCGACCTAGTCCTTTTTGAGGATTTTTGTAATTTCAAGTGGGAAAATGAATATTTAATCAAAAAAACTTGATGGGTGTTGGCCTCTTAGATCAAAATTCCTGACAATTAGGTCATGTTGCTTATAAATACTTGTTTTTTAGGTCATTTTGCCTCTCTCTCAGCCATTTTTTGCATCCAACTCCAAGAATCAAGTGCAAAACATCTTCCTCAAGAAGATTCATCTCTCTCACAACAAAATTTGAAGCTTTTGGATAGCAAACTAGGGCTTTTTGTAGGTCTTCAAGCTCACTCCACATTCAAGATCACACATTGACAAAGGCTGAACATAGATTCCTATGGATGTTCATGGAGAAATCTAGGTTGAAGAAGTGCAACTAGCAGCGAAATCTCACCCAAAGAATTTTCAAAGTGACTCCATCTTCTACTTTCAGCCCATTTTCAGATTTGAGGTTTGCATCCCATTTGCATTCCTTTTTACACTCATTTGTAATGTTGTAGGGTTTCTAGGGTTGAAGTCTTGCATCATTCCAAATTCTTTACATGCATCTTATTCTAGCACAATAGAATAGGGTTTTGTCTTATTTCAGGTATTCCTAGTTCTAGACACACTTAGAGATAGGGTTTTATGCAAATTTTATATCTTATTTTAAGTTTAAATACAAACTAGGACACACTTAGAGATAGGGTTTTATACAAATTTTATATCTTATTTTAAGTTTAAATACAAACCCCACATTAGAAACCCAAATATCTTATGTTTTGTAGGTTATTTGATAGATCTGAGTCTGGATTCCCGTGAAGAAACAACATACAGACCATATGCCTCTGTGTCCACTTTTAGTTTTCTAGAAAAGCTGAAAGGGACTAGGTTACCCATAATGGTGACCTAGTCCCACTAGAGGTTCTCGACACAAAAATTTGTAGATTGTGAGACCTAGTTGGCAGATATGGCTTCCAAATTAGTTAACCTGAAAAAGGGACTAGGTTTCCCCACTTGGTGTAAGTGTCCCAACTTACTCAATATCCAGATTTCTTAGGTTTTTTTAGGCTTCCACAACTTTCTCTTTGGCCTACAACAGTTTCAAAGTGCACCCATTTAATTTAATAGGTTATCTTGCTTAGTTTAATCTTCATTTTAGCATTATCATAATACATTATGTGTTTTCCAACATCATAGACTCTTTTAGTTTAGGTTAAATAGTTAGATGTACATCTTACATTTCATTACTTAGCATATTCTATCACATATTCAATCCCTAGTATTGAATGAATCGCAAGGTTTTATGTCTTGGCTGGTAAAGGAAAATCCTCTTCCTCTTAGGTGAAAACCCTAGGAATTTGTAGAGGACTCATTCTTATACCTCCACCCAAAGCATTAAATTTTGTGATTTAGGAGGAATCACAACTTGTTGTAAGGATGTTTGAAGCATACTATTATAATTAGGTGAGGCTTGAATAAGGTCCCATAAAGGTATCTTAGTAGGAGTATTCTTAAGTTGTTTAACAAGATCATACTCCTCTCCACTATATAAAGGCAATCAAGGAGCACTAGGAAAGATAGGTTGAGGTAATGGTAATAAAACAAGAGGGGTTTTTTGTTACTTATTGTTCCTTGTGTTGTATGTATGAGCAATGATATTGTCACTCGATTGTTACGAAATAATGTTATTATCAAGTTGCCTTGTAAATTCAAAGATATCTCATGGTTTCCACGGTTTCTTTTTAGGTCCAGTTCTAAGATAAGCACGGGATTTTTTTGAACTTGAGGTTGTTGTGAGGGTGGGTAAAGGATAAGTTAAGGTGTGATTGTGTTGACGTCTCTATGTTTTGGTTTTTCATGACAAGATTTAATGGATGGACCTTGTGAGATGAAATACTCAAGGGCTTCATCTAACATATCAAATTCATCACTACTAAAAGGCTTGAGGGATATGTTAACTTGGAAAAAGAGATTTGACATGATCAAATAACTATTCTTTCTCCAAGAGTTTCATCAAGTTTTGGTTGTTTCTTTATATTTTTTTGGTTTTTGTTTTTGTTTTCTAATGATTGCAAAATGTAAACTAATCTAGCTAATAATGCGATGATGTTGAAAATGAAAGAAAAATGCAGAAATCTAACACTTACTTTGACTGAAATATGCAAGAAAATGATCTCCAAAATGTTACACAATCTAAGTAAGCAATTTTTAGAATGTTCAAATAAACTGTTTCAAAAATTTAACTTTCATATCAAGAAACATAAATTAAAAAGCACTCAGAAATTTGTTGAAAATTACTATAAAGGGGATAATTTTCCCTATGGAGAATGGGTCCTAGATTAGGGTTTTTTAAATTTGAATTTTTAGTTGTTGAGCTTATCTTATATGTTATGTTTCTAATCTGTAACAGAAAGTTTTGTAACAAAATTTTCCATATTTTTGTCTCTAAATACAAGTTAAATCAAGGTCAAATGATGGATTATGTGACAATTTTTAAGATGCAATATGAATCTAAATTTGAAATTCAATGGTTGAATGATGATCCTAATGCTAGTACTATACAAAATAAACTCAGATCTAATGCAATTTTTTTGATATTTTATGATTTGAAATGATGCAAACATGCAAATTTAACTTTAAATGCAATGTTCACTAATGAAAGATTAAAGAACCCTAAATGTAATGCAACTAATGAAAACCTAATGCAGTCTATTGAAAAACTTAGATCTAGGGTTGAGAGGACTCTGATTTTTGGAATGTTGTTGTACAATGGCAGGTTCACCAAAATGAAATGATGAAAAATAGGGGGGTCCCTAGGGTTTCCTAAAAAGGAAAAGTGGATCGAAAGAGGAAAAAATGGGTCTTATTCTTCCACAATTCATTAGGAAATGAGATCCAAACAATGAAATGATTTTCAACCTCAAGGTGAATCAAGCCAAAGTGTGAATCTACAAATTTTCTTTTTTTGCAAGGACGGGGGTCTAGGCCAAACAACACTTTGGGGAGAAAGATTAAAAATAGAAAATCAGCTCCTAAATGTAATCTACAAAGTGCATATAATAGATTTAGCATAAAAATGAAGGAACCTATAGATTTTTTAGAGAATTTGAGAGTAATAAATGTTGTGCACCTTTCAAAAGATGTTTCTACAAGCTGAACATGGACTCATTTGCCCTAGGGTGAATGGGTCCTAGCAATTTTTTTTGGAAAACTTTGAATTTGATATTGAAGCATGAGACTTGTAATTATTTCCTATAACTTCAAACCTTCGCTCCTAGATCCAGATCTAAGAAAAAATTGTAAGACAAAATTGTTTTTTGTTGGTGGATAGGGGTTTGCCTTGGTCAAAACCTAAGTTTGGTAATTAAACTTGGATGAAGAACATAGATCTAAAACATGAAATGTGTGTTCAATCCTAACCTTAAGTGTATCTAAGATTAATACTTTTAGTAATACAAAGAAACCCTACTCAAGTGAATTAGAATGCGATCCCTAAATGAACATGCACAATGATGAAGACCTACTTTAGGAGATCTCAAATCACCTTAATAAGTCACAAATCTGATTATACCTTCCTTAGTCTAAAAGTAGAATGATAATAGAAGATGGGATCACTTAGAAAACAAGTCATTAGGCTTGGTTGAATATCTTGTGCATCTCCCAAAACCTAGAATCCATCATGATCCTCTATAGGCATCTATCATCACTTCTTTGACAATTCTCGATCTTGATATCAAAATGAGCTTGAAGACCTACAAAAACAACTCAAATGCTACTCCAAGACTTCACTTTTGAATGCTTCTCCTTTCTCTTGAATGTTTGGCTTCATATGAATTTCTCTTCCTTGTCTTTTGTCTAGTGTAAAATGAATGTGAGAATTAGTTTCATAGGCTTCCTATCTAATTTTCCAATTACTAGATCTTGAAAGCCGACATGTGAAATTTGAATTTGAGAGATTGAAATTCTGCCAAAAACATATCCAAAGTTTAGTTTAAGGAACTTAATGATGACCCATTCTCCCACGGGCGAATGGGTCCTAACCTAAAACTTTAGGACTCCTTAAATGCCAGGGCATTAATTTGACTCATATAATTTATTCAATGTAGATTGTGGTGTCAGGAATTAAATAAAATTAAGTAAAATAAGCCTTGGGATACATGATAAAGGGTTGTTAGGGGCCTATTAATGAGATTTTTAAAATCCTTTAATGAAAGGTCACCAAAATAGGTCCAAATAAATGTGAATTGTACTTTCTCCTCGAAAGAGATACAATTTTCTACACTACATTAAGTAACTATGCTTGGCTTGTGGCCATGATATCACAACATTACAAAACAAAAATAAAATGTCTATAACATCCTTCATGGAAAATTTCCTTCCTTGTTCTCCATAGCTACAGAAGGTTCACTCTCCATGTTTTAATCATCTATAGCCACTTGAATTAGTGCTTCTAAAAACTAATATCTAAAATTTATATTATCCTTTTTAAAACATACGAAATAATTTTATTTCATATAAATCGATAGTGTAAAATGAGTAATAGTGGTTGGATTAGGGTGAATATTAGTTAGGCATAAATGGACTTAAGATTACCAGATTCAAGCAAGTTTAAAACCCATCATTACCAAAAAAGAATGACCATCAAAAGTGGATAAAAAAATCCTCTTTATTGTTGGTCCAAATGGTCATGTAGATTTTATTAATTTCTTCATTTGTTAATAGAACAACTATTACAAAAAAATGTGCATGCATCTAGCAAAAAATAAATTTCCATATAAACACCCTTAACAAACATCATAGTTCCTCTCATCATCTTGTACCCTTTACTCAAGTAGACAACCTACATACCTAAGTCATTACGTTTACTTATAGAAAGTAGGTTATGTGCTAAACTAGGAATATGTAGTACACCATCGATCCCCTTCACTTGTCTGTTGGCGAATTGAATGAGGAGTCTTCCATGGTTAACAATTTTTAAATGAGATTCATCTCCAAGGTACACCTTCCAACCATCATATTCTTCATACTTGAAAACCAACCCTGATGTGAGGTCATGTGGAAGGAAGCTCCAAATTCTTGATGGAACTTCAAATTTCTGCTCTATAAGTTCCATTTTATCTTGCTTATGTTCTTGGTCCTACTTGATGTTTGGGAAAAGCCTAAGGTTGGGGTTTTATCTTTGTTTTCATGTAAAACCCTAGTGTTTTATTTTATGCCTTGGCTGGGTTATATTCGGTCGTTACTTTTTGGGGAGGGTTTTAAAACAACTTAAGTCCCATCATTTCATCTAGGTTGGGCCCCTTTTAATCCATCATTTTATTTCTTTCGCTAGACTTTATTATTTCCTAAGTCTAGGGTAGCCTTGAATTTCTTCTGTTAAAAAAACTTATGTCATTGTTTGTCATTAGCCTAGTGATGTCCCCTCGTGTTTTTAAAAAATGTTTTATATTTTAAAGTGGGACAATTTTGCATGACCGTAGATCAATTACCGTTCAATCTCAATCATTCCCCGCTATCCTGTGATGACCCCACCACACAATTTTTTTTTATCACGACATCACGGGCGAGTGCCACATGTCTCATCTGGTGAAGCTGAAGGATTGATAGGAATACATTGATACATTAATCTAGTTCTAATACATTATGTAGTGGGTTACTAAAGTAGTTATGAGATGCATGTGCTATAAATCAATAGAGATGTTATAATCTCGATAGGAAAGGTGCTCGATGATTAACAACAGAGTTGTCGACTGTGTTGAATGAGAAAGATTGTCGATGGTTGAGATCAACGGTTGCATGCCATCACGTGATCGGGAGTTGCAAGGTCTTTACTAATTGTGAAATCATGATCGAGCGCCATGTGCATTTCCTTGGCAACGTAGAGTATGGTGGGCCAGTGTTGCTAGGATGGAGGTCATGTCAGAATTTTTTGAAGGCAGTCGTTCGATGATCCAACCAAAATGAAAGATTGATAGATAGTATTTGAATCTGCATCAAATGCGATTGGAGTCGTTGGTGCAGTGCGCGAGTGGGCTTCAATGGCAGACGAGACATTCTCTGGCATGATTTGATTGAAATAAAGTGACCATTTCTTTGTTCTATTGTATCACAAAGCTTTCAAACTTTTTCATGGAGCAGTTTCAAAGCCGAGGATGAATTTATGAGTTCTTGCAGTGAAGCTTAGGGTTTTTGCATGCACAAAACCATAAGTTGAATTATGTGTCTTTTGGTTAATTTGTAATTTGAATTTTGGGGGAATTTGTTGTGTGCTTTTTGGAGGGCTTTTTGATAATTGTTTTAGGGTTATAGGTTAACTGGATAGTGGGAAATTGCAATCTATTATTTTTTAATTGTGTAGTTTTGTAAAGCCCTAATTTTGTTTGAAGTTTGAAAAGCGAGGAAGCCCTAGTTAATTTGGATGGCACCATCAAAAAGTCATTCTGGGCAGATTGACTATCTAAATAGAAACCTATATGATGATTTCCTAGATAAATTTCCCTTGTCAATGAATGATAGGAAGAAGTGGTTGGTCTTAATGTGAGGAAAAACCCTAGGGGAGGGATTAGTATATAATTGTTTCAACATAGCCGATGCTAGGGTTCCCCTTACAGGTTTGGAGATGTTCAAACTGTGGTTTGGACAGAGCAATTTGCCCCATCCTTTTTCAAATGGTTGGGCATATGGTATGGGGAAGCTGATTGTTCTGAATGTGTTCCCTGATGTGGACTTGCTCAAAGGAATGGTTGCACAGTATGATCCTATCACACGGGTGGTTAGAGACAACAATGTAAAGATTCTATTAAGTATTAACAAGGAAGAGTTCCGATAGGTTTTTGATCTCAGTGAGCCTAGTGAGTTCTTGGTTCCTATTGATCTTGAGGGAATGAAGCAGGAGTATGGGAAGATGAAATCACTTTTCAAAGTTAAGATGCTCCCACCTCATCTGGCTAGGGCAGGAGGTTCCAAATTTTATATTAGCCCTAGTGACCAGGAGCCTTTCAAGTTGGATTGTTTTGCAAAACACTTCCTGGCCACTTTTTACTCATTATGTCAAATTGTGGACTTTAGACCCAACACAGTGATGCCTATTACCTATATGTTCATGGGGGTGCAAATACAACACCCCAATTTTTTTGTGATATATGATTTTGATTCCTATTTGGCTGAAAAGATACATGAAGGGTTGTTGAAGTTGTAGCAAAATGATGCAGACACTACATTTTTTTGGTATTCTATGTTAATGCATATGTTTTTGTTTAAGAATGTTGAATTCTTCTCTGAGAAGATGAAGTTGAAGCAGTTTGTTAATGGAGAAAATCTGCCAGTGCAAGTGTGGACTGTTGACTTATCATACAATAGGGAGAATGCTAGTTATGTGCAGTTTGACAATTGTTTTGCATCCAGATTGAGGGCTAGGCTGATGGTAAATTTTCCCAGAGTTCCTAAGGAGTTGTATGACTTCCTTAGGCCAAAGGAGAGGAAGCCAGAGTTGAAAATTTATCACAACTGGCGTGACATTATCCCATACCTGGTCAATATTGTTTTAAGGGTGTATGGCTTTCAGAGGACCCGCATATATTAGCATATAATGTGCCACCAAGGGTTGTATTTGTTGAGGTTATGTGGCAGATTGGATGTATCCATGAGGATAATCTTACAGGGAAGGGCAAGGGGAATTTTTACCCAGACTATACAATGGTGTCTGATTTTGTGTTTTCAAAGGGAGGATGGGTCCATTTTGGAATGTTTTTTGAAGTGTACCATTTGAGTTTTGGCCCCAAGAAGCAACATGATCCTGAGGGTTTCTTCGCCCTGTTCAGACAAAGAATAAAAGGGGGAAAATTTATGCATGAGTTCAATTTTCCTGAGGACTTAATTAGAAATGAATTTGATCTAAATAGGCAGGAGTTGAATAGGAGAAGTGGATAGCTTATGACAATCTATTGACCATTGTGCATAAGATGGATCCAAAATATGATCCATTGATGGTATTCAGTCCATATCACAAAAATATTGACTTTTTGATGGACAACTTCAAAGAAATCATGAGCATTCTGATGACTAAGAAGATAAATCTGGAATTGGACTTGGGCATACAAGAAAAAGCTGCAAGGCCACTTGAAGAGAGGCCAGCCTAACAACCTTCAAAGAATTGGCCTATTTATAGGAGGAAAAGGAGTGATAGCAATGATGAAGAAGAAGAAGACATAAAATGAAAATAGATAATGAAATTTCCTGAACAACCAGGTCCAAAGCTCAAAACACTTGGGGCTATTAAGATAATTGATTTAGAATCATCACCTAAGAAAAGTCTCTCACCACCACCATCACAACCAAGCCCCAAGAGGCAAAGGATTGAGAAGTCACAAAAAGACTTGGTGGATGAGATTGTTGTCACTGATCAGGCTATGCAGATGGGTATGCCTTCTCCTCCTAGACTAGTTGAATTGGTTCTATCATATTTGGATATGAAGGGT
Source organism: Sequoiadendron giganteum (assembly GCA_007115665.2). Classification (NCBI taxonomy): domain Eukaryota; kingdom Viridiplantae; phylum Streptophyta; class Pinopsida; order Cupressales; family Cupressaceae; genus Sequoiadendron; species Sequoiadendron giganteum. The sequence continues at coordinate 360,212,221 of CM021101.1, forward strand.
AAATGTGTGCAAGATGCAAGGATGGAGGCATGTAAAGAGTTTATAGAGGATGATGCATTTGTAAAAACACTAGTCTTCTTGCAACAAGTATGGAGAATGAAATTGGAAGAATATCCAGAGAAATGCAAGAGGAGAAGAGAATTGAGGCCTGATAGGTCAGACCAGGAGAATGATGATGAAGTAAAAGCTGAATTAATGAATGAATTCAAGAGCATCACTCCTGAGGAGGGGATAAAATTGGTCAATCAAGCTGGTGTCTTGATTCTTCCTAAGTGGGACATTAACGATTCAATAGCTTTCAATGCTATTATGAAGTCCAATTATCCCCTGCAAAATTCTAAAGAAGAGATCAAGGAAGCATTGCCAGATTATGCCTTTAGTGAAGTGTGAAACTTTGGCAATTTGGACTTTGGCCCCCCAAGGGAGAAAGCCCAATGTTACTGATATTAACCCTAATTTGAGAGGGGGGTTAATTATAAAGAGAGCTTCAGAGACCTCAATCGCAAAGGCCACAAATTTGACTGTAAATATGGCCAAATTGGCCCAGAAGACTATTGAGAGAGAAGAGGCTGAAAAAAGAAGCCTTATGAAAAAATATAATTTTATAATTGGAGAATGAAACAAGGTGCAACAAAGGATTATTGAGTTGTAGACAGAGGTGGACAAGTTGAAATGTAGGCATATTGGAGAGACATCAAGTGCTTTAGGGATTAAAAACATTGCCTTCCACATTAGGGCCAGTGCCTCCTACTTCCCCCATTATTTCTACACTAGGGTCTCCTAGTCAAACTCCTTCCCTCAGCCCTACATTGGAACCAATTGAGGAAGAATTTTAATTCTCTATTGACCCAACAAAGAAGCAGTTGATGGACAAAATTGCAGAGTTACAAACATCTTTGAAGGTGAGTGAAGAAGGAGTAATTTCAAAGCAAAGGGATATTGTTAATATGGTGTTGAGGCATTTAAATAAGAAGGTTGATGACAGATTGTCATCTGTGTATTCTTTATATTATTTATTATTAGGTGCAATAAAGAACATTGATAGGGATCAGGAGGTAGCAATACCACTAGTTGAGAAGTGGATCCCTAGGGCCAATGCTTTAGATATAATGTATAAGGCCTCAAGGTTTGATATAAATAATAGGCCCCAATCATTAAGGCCTTCTCAAGTGTTTGTTAAGTCATTGCAAGGTTTTCATGCCTTACCTGATGATTTGAGTAGGAAGATCAAAGAGTTGGTGAATAATTTTGATGATTGGAGTGATACACTACTACTTTACATAATTGATGAGCAGGGGAATATCAGGTCACTTCGACAGTGGCAGGATCGTGCTAATGAGGTCATCAATGCTCAAATTACATTAATCTATGATGACTCAAATTTTGATTTATTAGTGAGCTGTATGGATAAAATTATCAACACTAGCTCATTCCTTGAGTCTTTTGAGCGAGAGGCAAACCAGGTGGCAGTTAAGTATACGCCATATAGTGTCAAGGTAAATGAGGTAATAAGCTTTCATTGGCCAACTGATGAAGAGTACCAGTAGTGGGTAAATGTATATTTAACTGAGGAGGAGTAAAAAGGGAGTAGGTTGCTAATAGTTAATGAATCAGTGGTTGCAGTTACAATAGATTCCAGTTTTGTTTTTATGACAGTTTTGGCGCTATATTTTTGAGGTTTTGTTGCTGCATCAAATTTTTCTCAGTGGGAAAGATGAACAAGAAGATTCTCTAGGGAGATTGTTGTTGTAACAAATTTTTGAAATATCACAAGGCGGTCCAAGTGGCTGATGACATGTATACTCTCTGGCTTGATGATTGTTTTCTCCTTCATTTTCTATGAGAAGGATTTCAAGGCCAAAAGTATGGGTTAGCAAGTTAGATAATTTTGGTTGAGTCTAGGTGAAGTTGCAAAGAAAATTGTAAAGTCTGATAGTTTTTAGAGAGAATGCAATTTAGGTTTTGAGTCGTTTTGTTGTAGGTTTTGAAATCATGAAGATTTAATGTTTTATGATAGTATTGACATTCAAATTAAAATGATTAATCTGAGCTCATGTCTCTCCAATATACAAGCATATCTAAGTTTTGAATAAAATGATCAAGGGTTATCTCGTTCATCTCACTATTGTGGTGTGTACAATTCTTGTTTTAGCTTTAATTCAAAGAATTAATTAAAGTGCTTAAATGGGATTGTAGCTCGATATGTTTTGTACAAGGATTTGATAAGTAGTATTGAGTTAGGATACATATTGATGAGATTGTAAGGCAATGCAATCGAATATTTTATATGTTGTGTGTTGAATTTGTCTTGAATCCTTAGATGCTTATGAATTTCACTCCTCCAATGGATATAGGGCACTGATCTAAGTTGTACTTGTTTGTGAGATTTAGTATTTTTTTTTTGTTCACCTGGAGCTTTCTACAAATTGAAAAAAAATGAATATCTTTTACTGTGAAGTGTTGTTGTAGGTATCTCATGCTCCAAATAGTTGATATTATTGATGAACAACCAGTTCTATTCAGTATTATCCTATTATGTTGAGCTATTAAATGAGATTATTTGTTGTTGTTAATGTTGTTTATGATAATGGTGCAGAGGTTGTAAATGCATTAAGGGATCACCCTCTTGGGTCTTGCAGAGCCCAAATTGTAGGAGGTCTTTAAAATCCTCTTCAGTTGGTCCAGGTCCTTCGAGCTTCCCTTGATTGGAATTGGAAATTCCATAGGTAGATTAGGAGATCAACTTGGTTACAGTAAAAAAACCAACACCCTCATCAGCAACACTCTCATCATCATCATCATCGGGATGTATCCTTCCCTATCCTTGTGTTGTTCTCAGATGTATCCTTCCTGCTCCTTGTGTTGTTTGGGATGTATCCTTCTCATCAACACTCTCATCATCACTTCATCATCAAGATGTATCTCCTATCCTTAGGCAGCCAGATGTATCCTTCTCATCAACAACACTAATATCACTACTATCATCATCTGGATGCATCTCCTTCCTATCCCAGTTGTTTCGTGATGTATCCTTCCCTCATCAACAACACTCTCTATCATCAATACCTGATGTATCCTTCCCTCATCAACGAAGACTCTCATCATCATGAATCCATTTCACCTTTTGTAGTTTTTGACTAGGTATAATCAAATCAAATCATCTTTCACATCAATCTTTCAATAGCAATTTCAATACATCATCTTTATTAGCCAATGAATCTACATCAAATCAATGTAATATTTTCAAAAAATCGCCAAAATTTCAAAATAAAAATCGCTAAAATTCAAAATTTTATCCTCATTGATCACCCTAGGGGCATGTAGGCATCATTTTTCAAAAATTCATATGGGGAAATTGCTTTTGGAAGCAATGCATAAAACAAATCACTAAAGAGGGGTAAAATGTATACACCTAAAAAATGGTTCATTATAATAAGTTCCAGAATTAATTAAATACAAGTTATTTAATTAATATTGTAAATTCAATCTACATATAAATCAATTTAAATAATTTATTTATATTGTTCATTTTTTGCATTCCTCTATCTTAATTAAATAAGTTTAGTTACTTATTTAATTTAATCACTTTTCCATTTTTTTCTTAATTAATTAAATGAATTTTACAATTTATTTAATTTAATTATCACATTGTTTTATTTCAAATAAAGTAAATATTCTTCTTTTTACAAAATCATCTTTTCCATTTCTTCTTAGTTAATTAAATAAGTTTTACAATTTATTTAATTTAATTATCACATTGCTTTTATTTGACTTTTTAATTCAAATAAATTAAACACTCTTCTTTTTCCAAAATCATCTTTTTCATTTCTTCTTAATTAATTAAATAAGTTTTACAATTTATTTAATTTAATTATCACATTGCTTTAATTTGACTTTTTAATTCAAATAAAGTAAATATTCTTCTTTTTTCAAAATCATCTTTTTCATTTCTTCTTAATTAATTAAATAAATTTTGCAATTTATTTAATTTAACTATCACATTGCTTTATTCAAATAAAGTAAATATTCTTTTTTCCAAAATCATAAATTCATCTTTAAATCTTCTAAAAAGTCATCTCACATATATTTAAATATTTTTAAATATTTAATTAGAAACTTCTTATCCACATCCCACTTATAATTAAATATTTTTAATATTTAATTAGAAGCTTCCAAATCCACATGTCACATGAAATTAAATAATTTTATTATTTAATTTTCTTCAACCACTAAAACTAACTCATAACTAAATTTGACAAATGGCAAGTTGTCTCCATTTTTGAGTGAAAAGGTTTTTATGGGAAGGAAACATCTTCCCGCTTTATTTCTATTTTCCATCTTTTTTTCCAACTTCTCCATCTCTCACCATTCATCTTACCAGATTGAATCTCAACCGTTGATCTTTTCCAACTAAGCTTTTGCCTCTGAAAATCTATAAATAAGACCTCTTGGCTCTTTGAAAATCTTGGAACTGTTTGCATAACATAAGCATTATAGTTGAGTAATCAAGCATTTAGAAATTTAATATCTTAGTTTCATAATCGTAACATAGCATCTTATTTTTCATTATCCCAGCATAAATAATCATTGTAGAATAGCTTGCATAATCTGTTATTAGTTTCGTTATCATAGTTTCAATATCTCACATCATTTATCATAAGAATGTATCTTTCATATCATCTCATTCTCTAGGTTGTCATTATGTTGAGCTTCTTCTTATACAATCTGAGAGCAAGCATCTTAAAATGAATCCTTGGAGATAGAGGACAATGAGACGGCTTTGAAGAATCTACTAAGTTTAAAGCTTTATTTAGTTTTAAATTAGATTTCTTTAATACAATATTTCATTGGTGTGTTGTTTAACTCATTTATTGATTCCACATATTCACACACAGCTAGGAATGCAAAAATAAAACATAAAAATAACACAAAATGCAAAGACATAGATATATATGGCACACCTAATATGGGCTACATCCATGGAGAAATGGTTAGTCCTTTCTTTTTATTTTTTCGTTAAAATGAAGGGATACAACCTAAAACAAATTTTATACAACTTCATCTTATCTATATCATATTCTTTACACACACTACATGGTTGTATTACTATTCCCTCACAAAAAAGGGTTTCCTTGTAGGGAAAAATTCTAACATAACCTCTACCATCAAATCTAGGAACTAATGATGAATGGTCCAAACTTATTATGATAAAATAACATTTTACAATTTGAATATGTATCCTAAAGTTGAATTTGGGGACAAAACCCTTGAATCACCACCAAGGGGATAGCCCCCTCAAAGCTTGAAGGGAGAGGTCCCCCTTCACTCCCCCATAATGAAATGGGATCCAAACACAACTACAAAAACACCCACAAATTATACCTTTAACAATTTTAGGATCCATTATTAATAATATCCCACTTGGAGGTTGATTACAACAACTCTATCATCTCTAAATCAAGAAGATAATCATGCTCCATGTCAATAATCTCCCACTTGGAGACTCATTACAACTCCATTACCTCTAAATCAAGAAGATAATTAGGCTTCATATCAACAATCTCTCACTTTGAGACTGATTACAACAACTCTAGTAATAATGCACCCATTGTACTAGGCTCCAACTTTAGACTTGTAAATTTTCTCATTTGCACCATCATATTTGAAGGCTTATTGAAATTGAGCAAGAAATTAGTTTCTCTCGAGTTACTGCCTTTGTCAACATGTCTATAGGATTTTGGCTAGTGTATATATTTTCCATCTTCAAGTGTCTATCTTCAAAAATAGATCATATGAATGGTACATGGTTTATTTATGTTTAGTCTTAGAATGAAGGGTTGAGCTCTTTTCAAGATGAATGGCACTCTGGATATCACTATACAACCTATTATTCTCTTGCTCCTTTCCCAATTCCTCCATTAATAATTTTAGCCAAATCATCTCTACACTAGCCTCTATAGCAGCGTCATAATTTTCTTCTATTGTTGAAAGTGAAACAACCTTTTTTAATCTTGAAATCCAACTTTTTATTGTTTCAACTATAGTATAAAAATACCTTATGGTGTTATCTACATAGGTAGTAGAGCTGGCTTGGGTTGTGGGTTTGCTCCCTACTAGTTTCGAGTTCGACTCTGAGGCCCGGACTTACTTGATGCGCATGGTATGCGGATATTGCATGCGTCCTTAGGGGACTATTCTTTCCTCAACTCACCTTGTAAAGGGCATGTGTTGGGCTAAGTTGTAGGGACATCCCTGTGTTAACAAAAAAACTTATGGTGCTCCTCTTGCTATCTATATCACCCACTAGATCTAAATCAACATATCCCTGTAAAGTAGAGTTTAAACCTTCAAAACATAATTAATAGGTAGTAGTACCTTTAAAATATCTAAGAATCCAGTTTATTGTATTCTAATTCTTTTTTCTTGGAATTTTTATAAATTTCATCTCAACTCCCACTACATGTGCAATATATGTCTTTGTGTCCACCATTGCATATATTAAGTTGTCAATTTTTGTTGAGTATGAAACCTTAGACATGTAATCTATCTCCTCATTTTTCTTGGGACACATCTCCTTATTTAGTTGGAAATGGTTGGGTAAAGGTATACTAATTAATTTGGCATCGTACATTTGAAATATTTCAATACCTTCTCTATGTACTCACTTTGAGAAAATGTTAATTTATAATTTTTCTCATCTCTTGTTATTCTCATGCCAAATATTTTCTTTACAACACCCAAATCCTTAATCACAAATAAATTAGCTAATTTTATTTTGAGCACATTTATATCCTACACATGTTAGACCCTACAATAAGTATGTCATCTACATACAATAACAAGATAATATAACTACCATTATCTAGTCTCTTGAAATAAACATAGTGGATAGAATGGCATCTACTATAGCCTTGTTCTATCATAAACATGTCAAATTTAAAATAACACTACCTTGGATCTTGCTTTAGGACATACAAGCTCTTCTTCAATCTGCATACTAAGTTCTCCTTACCTTTCACCTAATTTTTGAACATATGTTGTTGTATGACCATAAATAAATAATCTATGAAATGATAAAAGAATGAAGCAATAATCAAAGAAAAACACAATTAAATGATCATAAAAATGAAGTAATAAGATAAATTTAATTAAAGAAATAATGAAATCATTGAAACAAAATATAATTTCACCTAAGTACAACTCCATTTCTCTCCTATATTTCACCTTGGGAGAAATGGTATAATAGTCTTTTCTCTCATATTCGTATTTAACACAATAGTAGAAAAGAACCTACAAAATATGAGTATAGTTTTCCTGCATGATCTAAGATGAAAAGTGAATGATAGGATGGTTACATTTATAGATATTTGATGATATTGAGAAATGGTTGAGAATTGATGAGAGGAGTTGATTCTTAGTTAACTAACTGCATTATTTAAGATAACTAATTGCATGGTTCAGTTAAGAGAATTAATTGGAGTGTTAACTCAAATTGACAGTTAGTGAACTGAATTGATTTCTTAGAGTACTCGAAGTGAGTGGGAGTGAAGAGAATTTGATTGATTAGTGAGATAAGAGTTTGAAATGCATGGGTATTTAATAATTAAATAAATTTAATTATTATGTACATGTGTTGTTAGAATACAATGATATACTAAGAGGAGGGTGAATCAATATATCCTACAAATTTATCCAACTCAATTTTATTAACCAAATCTTCTTACTACCATAAACAGATAAAATATAAAATACAATTCAAATGCACAAGCACACAACCATAACACCAGATTTATGTGGAAAACCCTATAAGGGAAAAACCATGGTGAGCAAGCTTCTTGGAGATACTTTCCAAATCCATCCTCACAAATAAAACAAGATTTACAAGTTTTATGGGCTAACACCTGAAGGAAGCTACAACTCCTTGCAACATAGTTTTCTGCAAGGTGTTGCCCTTGGTCTCCTTGGTGTGGTCCAACATGGTGCTCAAGCTTCATGACATGGTTTAATAGCCTCTTGTGGATCTTGGATCATGTATAAATCTAGCATCTATATCGGGCATTAATAGTGCAACGACAATCTCTTGTGTAAAAATTGGTATCAGACCTAAGGTCACAAGTTCGAGCCCCTTTCTTGCATTAGGTGGGGATTTTTGCAAGGTGTCTCCCTTCGTCTCCTTGATGTGGTACAACATGGCACTTAGGATTCATGACATGGTTTAATAGACTCTTATGGATATTAGATCTTGTATAAATCCAATGGTTGTATTGGGCATTAATAGGTTGATCTTTTGGTGCAACATGAGCCCACTATGTAACACAGTTTCTATGGCTTCAACCAAAGGAAGCTATGACTCCCTACAGATAACAAAACTTGCAAAATGAGGTTACAACCTCTGTACAAAATACTTGATGAAAATTTATTGATCAACTACCACCGCAACACTCTACACACTGATATATAACTTCAATAACCTCTTCTATCTTCAACTCACTACTTTCAGAACACTTCCTCACATTTATACTCATACATACCTCATCCCATTTTTCAATCCATCCACACTCTTTGAAATAAACTTGATCTTTCATTTATATCCGCTGCAAGCTTCAAAAAATTTCTCCTTAAGCGGAAAATATGAAATGTGTGACATGAAATGTGTAATGGACACAAAAAGTCAGCTCCAAAATATTTGTGGTAAGAGGGGAATCAAAGGTGGTCCAAACCAGGAGATAATCATGACCTATTTTACCTTAGCACACATCTCCATGTTGGAACACACATCTAAACACCTAGTGCAATCAACTTAACATACCAGGTTAGCCTAAAAAACACTTATCCTTCTAAACATTAGCTCCAAACCAAAATTAGTACTAGAGAGACCAAATAAAATCATGCAAATCACTTTACAAACTTTATATGACATTCCAAAATATTCTCATACACTTCTTCCAAAAATTCATGCTACTTCATTCGGGTACAAACAAATAGATATTGAACCCAACAACTCTTGCAAATGATAAAAAATTAATCTAGAGATAGAACACTAAAAATTAGATTTACGGTACTCCTCAACACCTGAAACTTGAAATGAGAAAAAATATAAAAAAATTGAACATATTCTCCAAATCACAAGATCACAACTTTAAATCCAGAGAAATGTGGAGCATTCCTTGGACCCTTCCTTACTACAACCGCTTAGTATTACTGTAGATATCGAAAATTGGTCTAGGCCTGTGAGTACACATTCGACATAATTTTCTATAGTTCGTGGTCATGATTAAATAATGTTTATTATTTAATTAACCCTTTTAACACATATTTTCTCTATTAATTAAATACCCCTTTTTAATTAATTCATTAATTCATTATCAATCTTTATTTAACTTAATTAATTAAATAAATCATATTTATTTAATTATGTTGCGAACTAATTAATTCTTCCCCCTTTATCTATCAATTAAATAATTTATTATTTAATTACCCCTTTATCATACTTTTCCAACTATGATTAAATATCTTTATTTAATTATTCATTTAACCCCCTTTATCTATAATTAAATATTTATTATTTAATTATTTATATTATCCTTTTCAAATAGTCACATTAAATAAATTATCTTTATTTTTTAATTAAAGTCTTTCATTTTTCGAATGTTGAATTAAATTAACATTTAATTCAAATCTATTAATTATGTCACATTCCTCTATCATTCAATTATCTAAGTCATTCACTCACCTTCTGACTCGAGATCTATTTTTAGCTCTTCAGTTATCTCTGAATTCAACACTAGTTTATCTCTGTGAGAAGACTCTCTGTTACAACTAGTCGATTAACTAGTTCTAATTCATATGCATGTATGCATTTATTAATTAAATATCTTTATTTAATTAATTAATTATGCATTCGAATTCTTCATCTTCAAGTTCTAACTTTGTCTTTTGCATACAAAGTCTATTTCTTCTATTTTTGGAGATTAAGATTTGAACTTGTGTTCTAACTCACGTTCTAAATTAGTCTCTATCTTCAGTCTTTCCTGAACTCATGTTCTAACTCACATTCTAACTCACGTTCTATCTAACACGTACTCACATCGCATGGCATTCATCAATTTCGTCCGTCGATCTCTCTTTCAATCTAAGCCGATCGTTCGAAAACACAAAATCTATAAAATGCCCTGTCATTATCATTATTCCTCCTCCTGAAATCACATACTTTTGAGAAGAGATTCAACTTCAATATTTTTCTTAGACACTCGACAATACTATACTTGCATTCAAACACAGAAATTTGAGGGCAAGAATACTGAAAAGGAAAAATGGAGAAGAACAATCAAGATAATTCGAAGGGATGAACGCATATTCGATGAGATCATTTTGGTTTTATTAGTTAGTTTATTTCCTCGTTCTTTGTTGTTAGATTTTAGATTATTGTTTAGATTAATATTTAACTTTGTTTATCTAGTCATTCTTGTAGAAAATCTAGGATGTTACAATTACTATGCTTCACTCTGATATCTCTAAAAATTTCCCTGGTAACTTCTATGTTTTGAAATCAATAACATACATGCTTCAAACCTACCTCTATCTATATTCTAAACCACAAGGCCATATCTTCAAATAAAAAGGAATATGAAGCATTCTCCTAGGATTCTTCAGTACAAATTCATGTTCCTTTGACTACTTGAGAAGATTACATACTTTCTTTCATCAATTATTTACATCAATAGATAGAGAATACAAATTCACAGTTCCATCGATAAAAAATTTAGATCTTTTTATTAAAATATAGAAACCACTTCTTCATATCATCATACATTTCCAATTGTAAACTTTCACCTATTCATGAGCAATACAGATAAGGAATAACTGTGTATAGTATGCTCATGACATTCATCACCATATCCTTCACTTCACAACACTTATGATCAACACTCCTTTGAAATATTCCTTTTGACATCTCTGATCAACACCTTCCACAATACCACTCTATTGACACCACATTGTTGAAATCAATGTCAACATGTGCAACAATCTCCCCCTTTGGTATTGATGGAAACACTAACCTGATATGTGTTTTAAAGGAAAAGGGCTAGTGATATTCCTCTATGCCTTCAACAACATACAAGCTCTCCCTATCTTCACAAACCTTATCATCCTTCTCAAAAACTTTCTACTCGCTCCCCCTGAGAGGTAGGCCTTAGCAATCCAGGGATAAAAATATGTCTTGAATTTCTCCCCCTTGGTAGATGCACCATCTATGCATCTAGTTAGGAGGGGAAACAACCCCTAACTTCTATCTAACATATTCAAATGTGTCTTGAGATAGTTCCTTTGTAAAGACAACTTGAGCCTTTGTAGGTACATATTCCAATTTTACATCTTGATTTGCAACCTTCTCTCTTAAGAAGTGATACTTGATAGATATATTCTTGGTTCTAGAATGCATCACTAATTTTTTTGAAATATTTATGGCACTTGTATTGTCACATAAAATAGGAATGGGCTCATCATACATTACCTTGATATTCATCATTTTTTGCTTCATCCAAAACACTTGAGTGCAACATGATGTTGTGACTATATACTTTGCTTATGCTACTGATAAGGACATTGAATCCTACTTCTTACTAAACCATGAGACTAGTCTATCTCCCAGAAAGATATCTCTTCCATTGGTGCTTCTTCTATCATCAACACTGCTAGCCCAATCTACATCAGTATATGCACTTGAGGAAAATTCATCACCCTTTTGATACCACAATTTATAATCTAGAGTGTTCTTCAAATATCTAAAAATCATCTTGACTGCCTTCACATGAATTTCTCCTGGATCAACTTGAAACCTTGCAACCAAACAAAAAACTTGGATAATTTTAGGCCTTGAGACAGTTAAGTGCAGTAGGCCCCCAATCATAGACCTATAAAAATATTTATCAGCTTCAAGTGAATTATCATCTTTTCTCAAATAACAACATAATAACATAGGAGTACTCACTGGTTTGCAATCTTCCATACAAAACTTCTTCAACATCTCCTTAACATATTTTCTTGAGAGATAAAAATACCATCATTTGATTGAGCAATTTGGAGTCCAAGAAATAATGACAACTCACATATCATAGACATTTTAAATTCCTTTTGCATCTCTTTTGCAAAATTCTTACACATTTCATCATTACCACCAAAGATTATATCATCAACATATACAACAACAATTATAATTTGTTCACCCTCAATTTTGTGTAAATATTGCTATTCATGATACCTTTATTGAACCCTTACTTGAGTAAATACTTGTCCAACCTTGCATACCGAGACCTAGGGGCTTGTTTGAGACCATATAAAGCCTTCTTAAGTATACATACCATTTTTGGGTATTTTGATAACTAAAATCCATCAGGCTTCTTGATATAAACTTCTTCTTCTAAGTCACCATTCAAGAAAGTAGATTTAACATCCATTTGATATACCTTGAAGTCCTTGTGAACTGCAAATGCAAGAAATATTTTGGTTTCCTCCATTCTTTCCATAGGAGAAAATGTCTCCTTAAATTCAATTCCTTCCACTTGTGAGTAACATTTGCACACCAGTCTTTCTTTATTTCTCACCACTTCTCCATCTTCATTCAATTTATTTATGAACACCCATTTTATCCCTATCACATTTTTGTTTGCAAGTCTTGGCACCAATTCCCAAGTTTGAATTTTGTCTATCTAGTTAGTTCTTCCATTGCTTGTATACATCCTTCATCCTTTCTAGCATTAGAAAATGTTTTAGGTTCTATTCTTGACAATAAATAAAATTTTACATGTTCATTTATCCTTGTAAATATTCTTCTAGTTTTCATTCCTTCATTCTTGTATCTAATTATCTAATCTTTTGAGTGATTCCTCTGAACATAATTGGAAGGAGTCTTTGTGATTTTTTCTTGTGTTTCTTCCTTTTCTTCAATATATTCTTCTTCTTCTAAGAAGTCGGGCTCATCTAACCAACAATCTTCTTGCTCATGTGTAGTTTGGTGTGACTCTTCATCAACCCTAACATTTTCACTCTTTGTTATCTTCCTCAATATTTTATTATATCACTTATAAGCTTTGCTTCTAGCTGAGTATCCAAGATTGCTTCATCAAATCTTGAGTCAAATTTTCCCAAACCTTCTTCATCTCTTCTAACGTAACATTTGCTTCCAGATATTTTGAAGTACTTGACATTTGTTGGTCTTCCATACCATAGCTCGTAAGGGGTTTTGGTGATTTTCACCCTTATTTGACCTCTATTAAGAATACAAATAGGAGTATAGACCACTTCTCTCCAATCTAACAATTCTATTCTTCCTTTCTACTACTCCATTTTGTTGAGGAGTTCTAGCAGTAGATAGATGACTTTTTATTACATTCTCTTCACAAAATTACTCAAATTCATTCGATGTGAAATCACCACCTCTATTCGACCTTAAACACTTGATTCTATCATCATTTCATTTTCAACCATTGACTTGAAAATATTAAACCTTCTCAAAGCTTCTGACTTTTATTTTAAGAATGTAACCCATGTCATATTAGAGAAATAATCAATAACATGAAATTACTTTCACCTTGAAGACTCTTTGTCCTATTAGGTCTGCACAAATTATATGAATCATCTCTAGTGGCCTTGTATAATAATACTCCTTGTTCTTGAATCTTATCCTTGTATGATTCCCAATCTGACACTCTTTACACAAGGTGATTTGAGGCTTGATAATATTTATCATATCTCTTACTTACTGCATAGATCTGATCTTCACAAGGTTATTAAATTTGATATGTATCATCCTCTTGTGCCACAATAAAATTTCATTTATTTGTCCTAGAATACAACTTCTTCCATTAAAACCCTTTAGCTTGTACAAGTTGTTTTCTGTACCAAATTTTGATATTTTGATTTCACATCCTTGAACATGAAATATGAGATTGTATCCTTTGCTACACATTTGACTTACACTGAGAATATTTTTCTTGAGACCTTCTACATATAGAACATCTTCTACTTTGGATTTTCCATTAATACTTATGGTGACCTTTGCACAAATATTTGTAGATGAATTATCTCCAAACTTGACTAATCCACCATTCCACTTAACTATTGTAGATTTTTTCAATGATGTCAATAGAATGGAGAATGTTGCAGGTGTTATCATTGATTTTAACAAAATGGAGATTGTTGGAGGTGTTGTAAGTAATTTCAGTGTTGTCATTGATTTCAACAAAGTGATATTATGGAAGGTTGCATGTGATGCAATATGTGATGTGAAGTTGTGGTTTCATTATGTTGATGAAGAATTCTATAAATGTGGAATATAATGTTGAGAATGATTTTATTTTTTGTCTCTTAATATAAAACATTACATATAATATGAAAGAATGGATGAAAGGTTTTCATGTAGTTAGTAGCTAAGGAAGTTGTATTGAAAAGCTCCAGATAATTCTCTACATTCTCCCGTATTTGAATATATGGCCTTACAGTTTGGAAACTAGATAGAGAAAATCATGTTCAACATGTATGTTCCTATTTTCAATGGATGAAAGTTACCATTGATGTTTCTAGAGCTATCAGAGTGAATACTATGTTGTTCCATTCAAGAAGGTTCAGAGAAATGCTCCACGTTTCTTCACAGTTGATGTTGTGGTCTTGTGGTTTGGAGGATCTGTTCAAATTTCCCATATTTTTTCTCATTTCAAGTTTCACATGTTGAGGTGTAGCACAAGTTAGGTTTTAAATGTTTTATATCAAGACTATGTTTTCTCAGTTTGCAAGTGATGTTGGGTTTAGTGTTTGTTTTCTTGTGCCAACATAATATTGTGTGAAGTTTTAAAAGGAGAGAATGAAAATGCTTTTGAATATCATTTAATTCTTGTAATGTGATCTTCATGATGTTATCTGAACTCTCTGGTACCGCTTTTGTTGGTATGTGGAAGACCTGATCATTCTATAATTTGACACTCTTCATGTATCCTCCTACCGCTTTTTCAAATTCATCAAAAAAGGGAAAAATCACAAAAAGGGAAAATCCCCGATTTTGTATAACCCTAATTTATAAAGGGTTTAGGATAGAGTTACAGTATTATAAGAAACAAGCGATTATTCGCGATATTGTAATAGGGTTTTACACTGGTTAATGAAATCATTGGATGGCTGCGGTTTGGTGGATGTAGCCCACATTGGGTGAACCACGTTAAATTCTCTATGTTATTTTTGTGTGTTTTACTTCTGGTTTATTTGATAAAATCTGCATTTAGCTTTTAGATATCTGCCATTAAAAACCTAACAAGTGGTATCAGAGCGGGTTGTTTTCAATTATCGTTTGCAGGAAAGTCTCACGGTTGAGTGGGAGTCTCACGGTTAAGTGGGAGCAATGGCAGACGAGGGTAAGATGAAGGTTGATAAGTTCAATGGGCAGAACTATCAGTTATGGAAGATGCAGATGGAGGACTATCTCTATCAGAAGGATTTATGGCGGCCATTGGAAGGGAAAACCAAGAAACCTACAGCAATGTCGGATGAGGACTGGGATATTTTGGACAGAAAGGCACTTGGCAGTATTCGCTTATGCCTGGCACAATCGGTGGCGTTCAATATCACAACAGCAAAGACAACTCTAGAGTTGATGGAAACCCTAGCAAAGTTATATGAAAAGCCTTCCGCTTCGAATAAGGTATTTCTTATGAAGCGTTTATTTAATATGAAAATGGTAGAAGGTGGATCAGTTACTGATCATTTGAATGAATTTAATACGGTTACCAGTCAATTAACTTCTGTAAAAGTTAACTTTGATGAAGAAGTTAGGGCTCTTTTGATTTTGTGTTCTTTGCCTGAAAGCTGGAATAGCTTGGTAATGGCGGTTAGCAATTCTGTTTCTGGTTCAAATACATTGAAATTTGATGATGTTGTTGGTGTTATTTTGAGCGAGGAAATTCGTAGGAAAAGCTCAGGTGGAACATCCACATCAGGCAGTGTTTTGAATGCAGAAAGCAGGGGCAGAACAAATGAGAGACGAAACAATTTTGGGAGTCGTGGGAAGTCACGAGGAAAATCAAGGGACAGAAGGTCCCAATCTAGAGACAAGAGGGATTGTTGGTACTGTGGTAAGCCAGGGCATGTAAAGAAAGATTGTTGGTCTCGAAAAAATAAAGAAGGAGACAAACAGGAAGGAAATAAAGAGGCAAATGTGGTAAGTAATAAATCTGATGAGGATGCTTTGATTCTTCCTCTTGATAATGCTGATGATTCTTGGGTGTTAGATTCAGGGGCTTCATTTCATGCTACGCCCCATAGAAATTATTTTCTTGATTATGTCCAAGGGAATTTTGGGCTAGTTTATTTGGGAGATAATGAACCTTGTCAGATTGTTGGAAAGGGAAGAATCAAGATCAAGTTGCAGAATGGGAATCATTGGCTACTACATGAGGTAAGGCACGTTCCAAAGCTAAAAAGAAATTTAATTTCTGCAGGGCAACTAGATGATGAAGGTTGTGTTGTTACATTTAGTGATAAAATTGGAAGGTTATAAAAGGTGCCTTAGTAGTAGCAAAAGGTGTGAAAGTAGGCACCTTATATCTTTGTACAGGTCATACTGTTCCTTCTACTTTAGCTATTGCAGATAAAAATCAATGTTCAGGAACAGTTGCTGCAGTTCAGCAGGAAGAAAATCAGATAGTTGCTGCGAATTCTGAATCAACACTATGGCATAACAGACTTGGTCACATGAGTGCAAAAGGTATGAAAGTACTTCATTCAAAGAATGCTTTACTAGGTCTAAAATGTGTTAACATGGATTTCTGTGAAAGTTGTGTGTATGGCAAACAAAAGAGAGTTAGTTTTCTCAAGGATGGGAAACAAAAGAAAGATGAGAAATTGGAGCTTGTGCATATGGATGTATGGGGACCAGCTCAGGTATCTTCTCTCGGTGGCTCTCATTATTATGTCACATTCATTGATGATGCAACTAGGAAGGTATGGATTTATTTCATTAGGCAGAAATCTGATGTATTTGAAACTTTTTAAAAATGGAGAAGCTTGGTTGAGAATGAGATAGGTAAAAAGTTGAAATGTCTCAGATCTGATAATGGTGGTGAGTATTGCAGCAAAGAGTTTGAAGATTATTATTCCTCTAATGGTATTCGTAGGCAGAAAACGGTTCCAAGGACTCCACAGGAAAATGGAGTGGCTGAGCGCATGAATAGAACAATAATGGAGCTTGCACAGACTATGAGATTGCATGTCAGGTTGCCTTTAAACATGTGGGCAGAGGCTGTAAACACTACTGTTTATTTAATTAATAGAGGTCCATCTAATCCTTTGGGTTGTGGTATTCCAGAGGAAGCATGGAAAGGTAAGAAGGTGAGTTATTTTTTTCTGAAAACCTTCGGTTGTGAAGCATTTGCACATGTAGATTCTGAAAATAGAACCAAGCTTGATGCAAAATCAAAGAAATGTATATTTGTTGGATATGGCATAGATGAATTTGGTTATAGGCTTTGGGATTTTGAAAATAAGAAAATTGTGAGAAGCAGGGATGTCATATTCAATGAGAAAATGTTGTACAAAGATTTATTGCAGCAGCATGAGAAGAAAGAACAAGATTATGCAGTGCTGGATGATATTACAAACACCAATGTTCCAGTGGTTCCTCATGCTCCGCAACAGCAACAACAAGAAATACCACAAACTCCAGTTAATGTTAGGCGATCTTCAAGGTTAAGTAGACCTCCAGAAAGATTTTCTCCCTCTTTGTACTCTATTCTATTAACTGATGTTGGTGAACCAGAATGTTATCATGAAGCTATGCAGGTGGATACCAAGGTTTAGTGGGAGCATGGAATGGAAGAAGAAATGGACTCCTTGCTGAAAAATCAAACTTGGGAATTATGCAAGTTGCCTGCAGGTAAAAAGGCTTTAGCAAACAAATGGGTTTATAGGATGAAAGAGGAAGATGGAGGTAAGAAAAGATTTAAATCCAGATTAGTTGTAAAGGGATTTGCACAGAAACAAGGTATTGATTTTGATGAAATATTTTCTCCAGTTGTTAAAATGACCTCTATTCGTACTGTGTTAAGTATTGTGGCTGTTGAAGATTTACATTTAGAACAACTTGATATTAAAACTGCCTTTCTCCATGGTGATTTGGAAGAGGAAATTTATATGGAACAACCACAAGGATTTGAGGTCAAAGGTAAGGAGAAACTGGTGTGCAGATTGAAGAAAAGCTTATATGGCTTAAAGCAAGCACCTCGACAATGGTATCTTAAATTTGATAGTTTTATGGCTGAGCAAGGTTACAATAGGTGTAATTCAGACCATTGTGTTTATTTTAAGATGCTAGGTGAAGATAGCTACATTATTTTATGTTTATATGTTGATGATATGTTTGTAGCGGGGTCTAACATGGATCACATAAAGGAGTTAAAACAACAGTTAGCAAATTCATTTGCTATGAAGGATTTGGGGGCAGCAAAACAAATCCTTGGTATGAAGATTACAAGAGATAGGAAAAACAGGAAATTATTTTTATCTCAGGCTGATTATGTTAAAAAGGTGTTGCAGAGATTTCATATGGAGAATGCAAAAGTTGTCAGCACACCTTTGCCCAGTCATGTAAAATTGACTAAGGATATGTGTCCAAAGACACAAGAGGAGGAAGAAAAAATGTCCAAAGTACCATATGCTTCAGCTGTAGGTAGTTTAATGTATGCCATGGTATGTACGAGACCAGATATTGCACATGCTGTAGGAGTTGTTAGCCGGTATATGAGTAATCCAGGAATTGAGCATTGGAATGCAGTGAAATGGATTCTCGGGTATTTGAGAGGTACACCAGATAAACATTTATGTTTTGAGGGATCTAATACAGATTTAAAAGGCTATGTTGACTCAGATCTAGCAGGGGATATTGATACCAGGCGGAGTACCACAGGTTACGTATTTACCGTTGGTGGGACAGCAGTAAGTTGGATATCTCGATTGCAAAAGGTGGTTGCTTTATCCACCACAGAGGCAGAGTATGTGGCTGCAACAGAGGCAGCAAAAGAGATGATATGGATGCAATTTTTCATGGAAGAGTTGGGAAAACAATAGGCTGAAAATTACTTGTTTACAGACAGCCAGAGTGCTATACATCTTGCAAAGAATTCTGCTTTGCACTCTAAAACCAAACACATACAGTTGAGGTATCATTTCATTCGGTCAATGATGGAGGATGGACAGGTAAAGCTAGCAAAGATACATACAGATGTAAATCCAGTGGATATGTTTACTAAGGCGGTGATAAGGGAGAAGTTGAGCTCCTCTTCAGCTTCGGTTGGCCTTCAAGGTTGAATTAAAGTATAAGAAAGCAGCAGGGTCCAAGGTGCTTATTTCCAGTGGGAGCTGTAAGTG
>CM021101.1:360231730-360375817 GCA_007115665.2 Sequoiadendron giganteum
GACCTAGGCAAGTGAACCTAATGAATGATGCAGATTTGAAATGAATGTCTTGATGCAACAATCTACCCATAATGGCAAGGGTGGTGGATAGACAAATATACTACAACTAATCCTACCACTCAAATTAAATGAAAGGTATTTGAATAAATTGTTTATAATGAATTCTATCCTCTGGGACATGACATATCAGTGCCTTCTATCTTTTGGGCAATAGAGTCAAAAATAGAAAATGACACGTGTTTTCCTTTTCTGGTTTAATTTCAAGTTGCTAGGCAATTTATAAAATGAAATCTTATGATTGGCATATAATTTCATTTATTTATGGCTTGCATAAATTATGCTGGAATGTTTTCTAACTTGGTTCTACTTTAATCATCTAGAAGAAAATATCTCAAACACTGTGACTTACTTGAAGGGTTTTAATTTTGACTTGAGACACCAACAAATAAAATCACACAAAGTGAAAACGTACACCTTGATGAATCAAAATTTATGCTTGATACATTAACTCAAATGATCAAAAAACTTTGTATTGGAGAGAACCAAGGTAAAATTAATACAAATCATAGCATCTCAACAACTGAACTCAAAAAGGAAAACCATCAGTTAAAAACAACTATCTCCATTGATCCTGTTTCAGGAAGGTCTGTTACATTATTTTCATTCCCAGTCAGAAAAATCCGACCCCTCTTCTAACTCTCTTCCTCCTTTCTCCATCTCTTTTACAATAGATTTATACAATAAAATTCAAAGAGTCACAACCATTCATTTTTCTGTTACATCCATTTGATATTCTATCACAGAGACTAAAATATTTAATTATGTTGCCTCTCAGCAAATTAAATATTATATAATAGTCGAGCTTTTAATTTTTTCCTTAATACTTTCTCGCCTTCCATTTTAATTTAACATTTTAATCGCTCAGTTATTTCCCCGTGACTTTTATTTCGTTCTCTGCAACTTCCTTTACTTTTACCGCTCAACTGCGGGCTTTGACTTTCCCACCTACGGTATCACGGTGCTTGACCACTAACTACTCTAGCCCGTTCATTGAGTGTCCATCGCACTACCACGGTGACCATACTAACCACGCACGGTTGCGCAATAACCGTTTGACGCTTCCCTCCTTGCCTACTGCTCTACCGCGATCTTTGTATTAACTGTGTACAGTATAGCAGTAACCTCTAACCACTTACCATGCCATCGTTGCTGACTATTTCGTTAACCGCTACCTATTCACCTTGGCCATCGTGGTTTGTGGTTTCACCATGCGCGGTACCATAGTAACCGTTACCCGCCATCACGTTAGCTACTTACCTCTACTGACTACTGACCGCTAACTCCACCATTCGCTAACCGCTACCGTGGTCTATGTTTAGACCCTTGGCGGTAGTGCAGTAGCCATTTACTAATCGTCGATTGTCGCCTCACTTGTTTTTTAACTACTTGTCTCTATCGACCACCAATTGCTTATCGTGCTAGTTATCTCACTGCCAGTCTCCATTCATTGCTTAACCATTGACTGTCACCGCGCCAGCGCAGTTGGTTTGAAGATTGTTTGCGGTATAGTGGTTACAGTCATCATGACTGCCCTTAACCACCACCGCGATATCATAGGCCACTTTGCAAAAGGCCACGGTATAGCGGTAAACGGTGGAAGCCTTTAGGGGCTTAAAGCTAAGGAAACGGTATAAGTCATTTTTGGCTTTATGAAAAGTGGAAAATGAATTATTTCATGAAAAGCTAGGGAAATATTAGATTCAAATGAGAATTAAACCTTAGGATTTTTATGGAAAATTGTGGAAAAACCTTAGGGTTTTAAATGGACATTTTTTGTTCTAATAGTGGGAACATAGTCAAAATCCATCTCATCTTCATCGAACGTTGTTAGAACTATCTCTGTGGCTACCTAATGTAGGAACTCTCACCAACCCTCTACAGGCCCTACAAAATCAAACCATAATTTCATCAATATACAACATGATATATATATGCATTAAATAAAACATCAACATATGAAATACATGTATCAAAATTAAATATCATCACCTATATCTCTGGTAGAATGTGGAATTTCTACCTCATCCTATGTAGGGGAATATATGATGTGCTCGCCTGCCCTCGATTATAAGTGTTGGAAATTGTTGTTGCTACTATTTGGGATCCAGTCATATATGCAGGTGATACCTCTCCCTGCTCATATCAGTCCCTGGTCACTACTTCATCATCCTCACTCAGGGGTGGCTCCTCTACTCTATCCTCTTCCTCCTCCTGATCCTGATCCTAATCCTCCTCCTCTCCCTCTTGTCCATCATAATCTGAGTTTGCATCCTCATCATACTCCTCATCAATAATATCAATAAATATGTTGGAATCCCTGTAGTGTGTCTCCTTGGCCCTGTCCTCTCTCTCTCTCTCTCCTCCCCCTTATCTGGTATAGGCTTTGCATCTCCCACTAGCTCATCCATCGGGAACACTGGGTTTGGTCGTGATACCATCCACCACTCCTCATGGTTGCATGTGGTCCGAACATCATATTCATCATCCAAAAGTGGCTGATCATGATCAGAATAGTCAAAGTTAGTTTAGATGACATCATCTAATGTAAACCATGTTGTATCACTTGGCCTTTGGGCACTTTGAACAAACCTCTTAAATGATGACCATGGCTACGGTGGTGTTTGTACCTGTCCAAACTGCCTCATAACCCGATCATAGTAAAACATCTGCACTATGTGATCATGTCATCCTACCAAGAACCTTCTCATTTGTAACCTCCTCAACTGTCTGGTGTGATCTGGCCACTGAAGAACAAGCTAGTATGACCTCCATGAGATACCATCCTCATCCAGTTGGTCAAATCTCACCCTCCAAAAGTGTATATCATCGTACTACCATAGTCATCATAATGGATAGCCCACTGTTGTCAGATATGGGAAGCTAACTAGTCGAGTACATGTGATATGCTCTAAAAACCAAACCTGTAGGATCATACAATGTACCATACTATCAAGCTCCCAAAATATAAACCGACCAAGGTCATAGTACAAATGTGCTAGAATGAATCATCCCTAGGCATAAACCATCTGATGCTCTACCATCCCTCATACTGGATGTACCAAACCACCATCTAGATTTTTTGCTCGTCCATTCGACAAGAGGAACAATGCTACTATATGCATCATAATCTAGCTCACCACTAGCGCTTGTGAGTAGAGTAACATAGCTAGATCAATCCGTCCTGCAACCCTATCATCATGTATTGGACCGTCAAGGCAGTATTGCATGTCTATCTGCTACTCTTGGAAGGACCGTCCCCTTTGTAGATGCACCTGCTCCCCCCAAATAGGGGCTCAGAGTATGTGATGGATGTCCTCTAATGTGATGGTCATCTCGCTTGTTGGTAGGTTGAAGGTACATGTTCAGTGTTCCATCACTCACACAATGCCATCAGCATGGCATCATGATATCTCATGGGAGGCATGAGATATTCCTATTATATTCCCACTGCCTGCAGATGCTTTTTCTTTGTCATTGATAAAGTTGGAGCCAAGTCTCTTAGAAAACTCAGTTGTCTACTGCCTAGACACTACCGAGAATGATTGGGTACCTTTACAAATCATTAAAATATGTTGTCTAAATCATCTAATATCTTCAATTCTACTCTAATTCATCATGCAAATGTTCTAATGTTGTTCTAGTGTGCTTTTCCTACGACCCTAGACACTTTAGAACCCTTTTGGGACACTTTGTGAAGAAACTGGGTACTTTGCAAAGAAAAGGGACACTTCACAAACAAAAGGGACACTTTGCAAAAAACAATTTCAAAACCTTAATATAATCTAAACATGCATTAAATTCATTCTATAATTAAAAAATCACAAAGCAAAGGCTCTGGAATCAATTGACCTCATGTTGACGGTTGTCGCTTGCCACCTAATCCCGCAACACATCTAATCTCACAGGGGTGAAATCGTGTGTGCTCGACATCCTCTCATTCTCTCCTCATCACTCTTCAATGCTACGAAAGGTAAATGATCAAGTAAGTGCACAATTACTCTATTTTCATTCCTCTTAACTATCTCCTTTTACACACATGTGCACAATTCTACCTTTTTACTATGTTATCCTTTTGTGTGCTTTTTCATTCAAATCAACATACTAGGTGCTAGTGAACTCTATTTTTTATGTCATTTGTTGCATCAGAATCATTTTTTCATGCCCTACATCATCACTCACCTATCGTTATGTGGAATGGTACTTGGAAACTCCCTCTGATATGCGTGTCCTCATTCAACGTGGTTAGATTGCTACCTTGATTCCACCTACGTAAAGCAAGAAGAATCAAGGGGCATACATCTACCCTTGAATTTGATCTTTAGGGATTAGATAAGAGGATTTATAGGACTTTAACGAATTTATGTGGGAGGATGCAATTCTTAACGTTGTGGTTTTGTAAATAACTACACTGGGGGATTCATTCTCCCACCCTTTAAATGAGTATCCTTTTATGAAAATAAGGTGCATTATTTTTTTAGAGTCCTTTAGCTTACATAGGAATGTAAAGTCATATGGGCACTAAAGTGGGGGCTGAATGTGTCACCAAAAATTGTATACCTATGAAAAAAAGGATAATTTTGTGCCTGTTTTGGTCCTACTGTAGGTCCCCTTTCATCAATTTTCACCCTAAAATAGAATTTATAGGCCCCTAAGGTTCGTTAATTTTTACTTTGAGGCCTTTGATACCTAAGGGATAACTCAACCCCTGACAAGAAACATCAAAATTATTCAAAAAACACTATTCCCACTTCAAAATCCCTTAGTGGGACTATGTCGCCCAAGTTGGCGACCTAGTCCTTTTTGAGGATTTTTGTAATTTCAAGTGGGAAAATGAATATTTAATCAAAAAAACTTGATGGGTGTTGGCCTCTTAGATCAAAATTCCTGACAATTAGGTCATGTTGCTTATAAATACTTGTTTTTTAGGTCATTTTGCCTCTCTCTCAGCCATTTTTTGCATCCAACTCCAAGAATCAAGTGCAAAACATCTTCCTCAAGAAGATTCATCTCTCTCACAACAAAATTTGAAGCTTTTGGATAGCAAACTAGGGCTTTTTGTAGGTCTTCAAGCTCACTCCACATTCAAGATCACACATTGACAAAGGCTGAACATAGATTCCTATGGATGTTCATGGAGAAATCTAGGTTGAAGAAGTGCAACTAGCAGCGAAATCTCACCCAAAGAATTTTCAAAGTGACTCCATCTTCTACTTTCAGCCCATTTTCAGATTTGAGGTTTGCATCCCATTTGCATTCCTTTTTACACTCATTTGTAATGTTGTAGGGTTTCTAGGGTTGAAGTCTTGCATCATTCCAAATTCTTTACATGCATCTTATTCTAGCACAATAGAATAGGGTTTTGTCTTATTTCAGGTATTCCTAGTTCTAGACACACTTAGAGATAGGGTTTTATGCAAATTTTATATCTTATTTTAAGTTTAAATACAAACTAGGACACACTTAGAGATAGGGTTTTATACAAATTTTATATCTTATTTTAAGTTTAAATACAAACCCCACATTAGAAACCCAAATATCTTATGTTTTGTAGGTTATTTGATAGATCTGAGTCTGGATTCCCGTGAAGAAACAACATACAGACCATATGCCTCTGTGTCCACTTTTAGTTTTCTAGAAAAGCTGAAAGGGACTAGGTTACCCATAATGGTGACCTAGTCCCACTAGAGGTTCTCGACACAAAAATTTGTAGATTGTGAGACCTAGTTGGCAGATATGGCTTCCAAATTAGTTAACCTGAAAAAGGGACTAGGTTTCCCCACTTGGTGTAAGTGTCCCAACTTACTCAATATCCAGATTTCTTAGGTTTTTTTAGGCTTCCACAACTTTCTCTTTGGCCTACAACAGTTTCAAAGTGCACCCATTTAATTTAATAGGTTATCTTGCTTAGTTTAATCTTCATTTTAGCATTATCATAATACATTATGTGTTTTCCAACATCATAGACTCTTTTAGTTTAGGTTAAATAGTTAGATGTACATCTTACATTTCATTACTTAGCATATTCTATCACATATTCAATCCCTAGTATTGAATGAATCGCAAGGTTTTATGTCTTGGCTGGTAAAGGAAAATCCTCTTCCTCTTAGGTGAAAACCCTAGGAATTTGTAGAGGACTCATTCTTATACCTCCACCCAAAGCATTAAATTTTGTGATTTAGGAGGAATCACAACTTGTTGTAAGGATGTTTGAAGCATACTATTATAATTAGGTGAGGCTTGAATAAGGTCCCATAAAGGTATCTTAGTAGGAGTATTCTTAAGTTGTTTAACAAGATCATACTCCTCTCCACTATATAAAGGCAATCAAGGAGCACTAGGAAAGATAGGTTGAGGTAATGGTAATAAAACAAGAGGGGTTTTTTGTTACTTATTGTTCCTTGTGTTGTATGTATGAGCAATGATATTGTCACTCGATTGTTACGAAATAATGTTATTATCAAGTTGCCTTGTAAATTCAAAGATATCTCATGGTTTCCACGGTTTCTTTTTAGGTCCAGTTCTAAGATAAGCACGGGATTTTTTTGAACTTGAGGTTGTTGTGAGGGTGGGTAAAGGATAAGTTAAGGTGTGATTGTGTTGACGTCTCTATGTTTTGGTTTTTCATGACAAGATTTAATGGATGGACCTTGTGAGATGAAATACTCAAGGGCTTCATCTAACATATCAAATTCATCACTACTAAAAGGCTTGAGGGATATGTTAACTTGGAAAAAGAGATTTGACATGATCAAATAACTATTCTTTCTCCAAGAGTTTCATCAAGTTTTGGTTGTTTCTTTATATTTTTTTGGTTTTTGTTTTTGTTTTCTAATGATTGCAAAATGTAAACTAATCTAGCTAATAATGCGATGATGTTGAAAATGAAAGAAAAATGCAGAAATCTAACACTTACTTTGACTGAAATATGCAAGAAAATGATCTCCAAAATGTTACACAATCTAAGTAAGCAATTTTTAGAATGTTCAAATAAACTGTTTCAAAAATTTAACTTTCATATCAAGAAACATAAATTAAAAAGCACTCAGAAATTTGTTGAAAATTACTATAAAGGGGATAATTTTCCCTATGGAGAATGGGTCCTAGATTAGGGTTTTTTAAATTTGAATTTTTAGTTGTTGAGCTTATCTTATATGTTATGTTTCTAATCTGTAACAGAAAGTTTTGTAACAAAATTTTCCATATTTTTGTCTCTAAATACAAGTTAAATCAAGGTCAAATGATGGATTATGTGACAATTTTTAAGATGCAATATGAATCTAAATTTGAAATTCAATGGTTGAATGATGATCCTAATGCTAGTACTATACAAAATAAACTCAGATCTAATGCAATTTTTTTGATATTTTATGATTTGAAATGATGCAAACATGCAAATTTAACTTTAAATGCAATGTTCACTAATGAAAGATTAAAGAACCCTAAATGTAATGCAACTAATGAAAACCTAATGCAGTCTATTGAAAAACTTAGATCTAGGGTTGAGAGGACTCTGATTTTTGGAATGTTGTTGTACAATGGCAGGTTCACCAAAATGAAATGATGAAAAATAGGGGGGTCCCTAGGGTTTCCTAAAAAGGAAAAGTGGATCGAAAGAGGAAAAAATGGGTCTTATTCTTCCACAATTCATTAGGAAATGAGATCCAAACAATGAAATGATTTTCAACCTCAAGGTGAATCAAGCCAAAGTGTGAATCTACAAATTTTCTTTTTTTGCAAGGACGGGGGTCTAGGCCAAACAACACTTTGGGGAGAAAGATTAAAAATAGAAAATCAGCTCCTAAATGTAATCTACAAAGTGCATATAATAGATTTAGCATAAAAATGAAGGAACCTATAGATTTTTTAGAGAATTTGAGAGTAATAAATGTTGTGCACCTTTCAAAAGATGTTTCTACAAGCTGAACATGGACTCATTTGCCCTAGGGTGAATGGGTCCTAGCAATTTTTTTTGGAAAACTTTGAATTTGATATTGAAGCATGAGACTTGTAATTATTTCCTATAACTTCAAACCTTCGCTCCTAGATCCAGATCTAAGAAAAAATTGTAAGACAAAATTGTTTTTTGTTGGTGGATAGGGGTTTGCCTTGGTCAAAACCTAAGTTTGGTAATTAAACTTGGATGAAGAACATAGATCTAAAACATGAAATGTGTGTTCAATCCTAACCTTAAGTGTATCTAAGATTAATACTTTTAGTAATACAAAGAAACCCTACTCAAGTGAATTAGAATGCGATCCCTAAATGAACATGCACAATGATGAAGACCTACTTTAGGAGATCTCAAATCACCTTAATAAGTCACAAATCTGATTATACCTTCCTTAGTCTAAAAGTAGAATGATAATAGAAGATGGGATCACTTAGAAAACAAGTCATTAGGCTTGGTTGAATATCTTGTGCATCTCCCAAAACCTAGAATCCATCATGATCCTCTATAGGCATCTATCATCACTTCTTTGACAATTCTCGATCTTGATATCAAAATGAGCTTGAAGACCTACAAAAACAACTCAAATGCTACTCCAAGACTTCACTTTTGAATGCTTCTCCTTTCTCTTGAATGTTTGGCTTCATATGAATTTCTCTTCCTTGTCTTTTGTCTAGTGTAAAATGAATGTGAGAATTAGTTTCATAGGCTTCCTATCTAATTTTCCAATTACTAGATCTTGAAAGCCGACATGTGAAATTTGAATTTGAGAGATTGAAATTCTGCCAAAAACATATCCAAAGTTTAGTTTAAGGAACTTAATGATGACCCATTCTCCCACGGGCGAATGGGTCCTAACCTAAAACTTTAGGACTCCTTAAATGCCAGGGCATTAATTTGACTCATATAATTTATTCAATGTAGATTGTGGTGTCAGGAATTAAATAAAATTAAGTAAAATAAGCCTTGGGATACATGATAAAGGGTTGTTAGGGGCCTATTAATGAGATTTTTAAAATCCTTTAATGAAAGGTCACCAAAATAGGTCCAAATAAATGTGAATTGTACTTTCTCCTCGAAAGAGATACAATTTTCTACACTACATTAAGTAACTATGCTTGGCTTGTGGCCATGATATCACAACATTACAAAACAAAAATAAAATGTCTATAACATCCTTCATGGAAAATTTCCTTCCTTGTTCTCCATAGCTACAGAAGGTTCACTCTCCATGTTTTAATCATCTATAGCCACTTGAATTAGTGCTTCTAAAAACTAATATCTAAAATTTATATTATCCTTTTTAAAACATACGAAATAATTTTATTTCATATAAATCGATAGTGTAAAATGAGTAATAGTGGTTGGATTAGGGTGAATATTAGTTAGGCATAAATGGACTTAAGATTACCAGATTCAAGCAAGTTTAAAACCCATCATTACCAAAAAAGAATGACCATCAAAAGTGGATAAAAAAATCCTCTTTATTGTTGGTCCAAATGGTCATGTAGATTTTATTAATTTCTTCATTTGTTAATAGAACAACTATTACAAAAAAATGTGCATGCATCTAGCAAAAAATAAATTTCCATATAAACACCCTTAACAAACATCATAGTTCCTCTCATCATCTTGTACCCTTTACTCAAGTAGACAACCTACATACCTAAGTCATTACGTTTACTTATAGAAAGTAGGTTATGTGCTAAACTAGGAATATGTAGTACACCATCGATCCCCTTCACTTGTCTGTTGGCGAATTGAATGAGGAGTCTTCCATGGTTAACAATTTTTAAATGAGATTCATCTCCAAGGTACACCTTCCAACCATCATATTCTTCATACTTGAAAACCAACCCTGATGTGAGGTCATGTGGAAGGAAGCTCCAAATTCTTGATGGAACTTCAAATTTCTGCTCTATAAGTTCCATTTTATCTTGCTTATGTTCTTGGTCCTACTTGATGTTTGGGAAAAGCCTAAGGTTGGGGTTTTATCTTTGTTTTCATGTAAAACCCTAGTGTTTTATTTTATGCCTTGGCTGGGTTATATTCGGTCGTTACTTTTTGGGGAGGGTTTTAAAACAACTTAAGTCCCATCATTTCATCTAGGTTGGGCCCCTTTTAATCCATCATTTTATTTCTTTCGCTAGACTTTATTATTTCCTAAGTCTAGGGTAGCCTTGAATTTCTTCTGTTAAAAAAACTTATGTCATTGTTTGTCATTAGCCTAGTGATGTCCCCTCGTGTTTTTAAAAAATGTTTTATATTTTAAAGTGGGACAATTTTGCATGACCGTAGATCAATTACCGTTCAATCTCAATCATTCCCCGCTATCCTGTGATGACCCCACCACACAATTTTTTTTTATCACGACATCACGGGCGAGTGCCACATGTCTCATCTGGTGAAGCTGAAGGATTGATAGGAATACATTGATACATTAATCTAGTTCTAATACATTATGTAGTGGGTTACTAAAGTAGTTATGAGATGCATGTGCTATAAATCAATAGAGATGTTATAATCTCGATAGGAAAGGTGCTCGATGATTAACAACAGAGTTGTCGACTGTGTTGAATGAGAAAGATTGTCGATGGTTGAGATCAACGGTTGCATGCCATCACGTGATCGGGAGTTGCAAGGTCTTTACTAATTGTGAAATCATGATCGAGCGCCATGTGCATTTCCTTGGCAACGTAGAGTATGGTGGGCCAGTGTTGCTAGGATGGAGGTCATGTCAGAATTTTTTGAAGGCAGTCGTTCGATGATCCAACCAAAATGAAAGATTGATAGATAGTATTTGAATCTGCATCAAATGCGATTGGAGTCGTTGGTGCAGTGCGCGAGTGGGCTTCAATGGCAGACGAGACATTCTCTGGCATGATTTGATTGAAATAAAGTGACCATTTCTTTGTTCTATTGTATCACAAAGCTTTCAAACTTTTTCATGGAGCAGTTTCAAAGCCGAGGATGAATTTATGAGTTCTTGCAGTGAAGCTTAGGGTTTTTGCATGCACAAAACCATAAGTTGAATTATGTGTCTTTTGGTTAATTTGTAATTTGAATTTTGGGGGAATTTGTTGTGTGCTTTTTGGAGGGCTTTTTGATAATTGTTTTAGGGTTATAGGTTAACTGGATAGTGGGAAATTGCAATCTATTATTTTTTAATTGTGTAGTTTTGTAAAGCCCTAATTTTGTTTGAAGTTTGAAAAGCGAGGAAGCCCTAGTTAATTTGGATGGCACCATCAAAAAGTCATTCTGGGCAGATTGACTATCTAAATAGAAACCTATATGATGATTTCCTAGATAAATTTCCCTTGTCAATGAATGATAGGAAGAAGTGGTTGGTCTTAATGTGAGGAAAAACCCTAGGGGAGGGATTAGTATATAATTGTTTCAACATAGCCGATGCTAGGGTTCCCCTTACAGGTTTGGAGATGTTCAAACTGTGGTTTGGACAGAGCAATTTGCCCCATCCTTTTTCAAATGGTTGGGCATATGGTATGGGGAAGCTGATTGTTCTGAATGTGTTCCCTGATGTGGACTTGCTCAAAGGAATGGTTGCACAGTATGATCCTATCACACGGGTGGTTAGAGACAACAATGTAAAGATTCTATTAAGTATTAACAAGGAAGAGTTCCGATAGGTTTTTGATCTCAGTGAGCCTAGTGAGTTCTTGGTTCCTATTGATCTTGAGGGAATGAAGCAGGAGTATGGGAAGATGAAATCACTTTTCAAAGTTAAGATGCTCCCACCTCATCTGGCTAGGGCAGGAGGTTCCAAATTTTATATTAGCCCTAGTGACCAGGAGCCTTTCAAGTTGGATTGTTTTGCAAAACACT
Organism: Sequoiadendron giganteum; assembly: GCA_007115665.2. Classification (NCBI taxonomy): domain Eukaryota; kingdom Viridiplantae; phylum Streptophyta; class Pinopsida; order Cupressales; family Cupressaceae; genus Sequoiadendron; species Sequoiadendron giganteum. Next base: position 360,243,582 of record CM021101.1, read on the forward strand.
TCCTGGCCACTTTTTACTCATTATGTCAAATTGTGGACTTTAGACCCAACACAGTGATGCCTATTACCTATATGTTCATGGGGGTGCAAATACAACACCCCAATTTTTTTGTGATATATGATTTTGATTCCTATTTGGCTGAAAAGATACATGAAGGGTTGTTGAAGTTGTAGCAAAATGATGCAGACACTACATTTTTTTGGTATTCTATGTTAATGCATATGTTTTTGTTTAAGAATGTTGAATTCTTCTCTGAGAAGATGAAGTTGAAGCAGTTTGTTAATGGAGAAAATCTGCCAGTGCAAGTGTGGACTGTTGACTTATCATACAATAGGGAGAATGCTAGTTATGTGCAGTTTGACAATTGTTTTGCATCCAGATTGAGGGCTAGGCTGATGGTAAATTTTCCCAGAGTTCCTAAGGAGTTGTATGACTTCCTTAGGCCAAAGGAGAGGAAGCCAGAGTTGAAAATTTATCACAACTGGCGTGACATTATCCCATACCTGGTCAATATTGTTTTAAGGGTGTATGGCTTTCAGAGGACCCGCATATATTAGCATATAATGTGCCACCAAGGGTTGTATTTGTTGAGGTTATGTGGCAGATTGGATGTATCCATGAGGATAATCTTACAGGGAAGGGCAAGGGGAATTTTTACCCAGACTATACAATGGTGTCTGATTTTGTGTTTTCAAAGGGAGGATGGGTCCATTTTGGAATGTTTTTTGAAGTGTACCATTTGAGTTTTGGCCCCAAGAAGCAACATGATCCTGAGGGTTTCTTCGCCCTGTTCAGACAAAGAATAAAAGGGGGAAAATTTATGCATGAGTTCAATTTTCCTGAGGACTTAATTAGAAATGAATTTGATCTAAATAGGCAGGAGTTGAATAGGAGAAGTGGATAGCTTATGACAATCTATTGACCATTGTGCATAAGATGGATCCAAAATATGATCCATTGATGGTATTCAGTCCATATCACAAAAATATTGACTTTTTGATGGACAACTTCAAAGAAATCATGAGCATTCTGATGACTAAGAAGATAAATCTGGAATTGGACTTGGGCATACAAGAAAAAGCTGCAAGGCCACTTGAAGAGAGGCCAGCCTAACAACCTTCAAAGAATTGGCCTATTTATAGGAGGAAAAGGAGTGATAGCAATGATGAAGAAGAAGAAGACATAAAATGAAAATAGATAATGAAATTTCCTGAACAACCAGGTCCAAAGCTCAAAACACTTGGGGCTATTAAGATAATTGATTTAGAATCATCACCTAAGAAAAGTCTCTCACCACCACCATCACAACCAAGCCCCAAGAGGCAAAGGATTGAGAAGTCACAAAAAGACTTGGTGGATGAGATTGTTGTCACTGATCAGGCTATGCAGATGGGTATGCCTTCTCCTCCTAGACTAGTTGAATTGGTTCTATCATATTTGGATATGAAGGGTAAATGTGTGCAAGATGCAAGGATGGAGGCATGTAAAGAGTTTATAGAGGATGATGCATTTGTAAAAACACTAGTCTTCTTGCAACAAGTATGGAGAATGAAATTGGAAGAATATCCAGAGAAATGCAAGAGGAGAAGAGAATTGAGGCCTGATAGGTCAGACCAGGAGAATGATGATGAAGTAAAAGCTGAATTAATGAATGAATTCAAGAGCATCACTCCTGAGGAGGGGATAAAATTGGTCAATCAAGCTGGTGTCTTGATTCTTCCTAAGTGGGACATTAACGATTCAATAGCTTTCAATGCTATTATGAAGTCCAATTATCCCCTGCAAAATTCTAAAGAAGAGATCAAGGAAGCATTGCCAGATTATGCCTTTAGTGAAGTGTGAAACTTTGGCAATTTGGACTTTGGCCCCCCAAGGGAGAAAGCCCAATGTTACTGATATTAACCCTAATTTGAGAGGGGGGTTAATTATAAAGAGAGCTTCAGAGACCTCAATCGCAAAGGCCACAAATTTGACTGTAAATATGGCCAAATTGGCCCAGAAGACTATTGAGAGAGAAGAGGCTGAAAAAAGAAGCCTTATGAAAAAATATAATTTTATAATTGGAGAATGAAACAAGGTGCAACAAAGGATTATTGAGTTGTAGACAGAGGTGGACAAGTTGAAATGTAGGCATATTGGAGAGACATCAAGTGCTTTAGGGATTAAAAACATTGCCTTCCACATTAGGGCCAGTGCCTCCTACTTCCCCCATTATTTCTACACTAGGGTCTCCTAGTCAAACTCCTTCCCTCAGCCCTACATTGGAACCAATTGAGGAAGAATTTTAATTCTCTATTGACCCAACAAAGAAGCAGTTGATGGACAAAATTGCAGAGTTACAAACATCTTTGAAGGTGAGTGAAGAAGGAGTAATTTCAAAGCAAAGGGATATTGTTAATATGGTGTTGAGGCATTTAAATAAGAAGGTTGATGACAGATTGTCATCTGTGTATTCTTTATATTATTTATTATTAGGTGCAATAAAGAACATTGATAGGGATCAGGAGGTAGCAATACCACTAGTTGAGAAGTGGATCCCTAGGGCCAATGCTTTAGATATAATGTATAAGGCCTCAAGGTTTGATATAAATAATAGGCCCCAATCATTAAGGCCTTCTCAAGTGTTTGTTAAGTCATTGCAAGGTTTTCATGCCTTACCTGATGATTTGAGTAGGAAGATCAAAGAGTTGGTGAATAATTTTGATGATTGGAGTGATACACTACTACTTTACATAATTGATGAGCAGGGGAATATCAGGTCACTTCGACAGTGGCAGGATCGTGCTAATGAGGTCATCAATGCTCAAATTACATTAATCTATGATGACTCAAATTTTGATTTATTAGTGAGCTGTATGGATAAAATTATCAACACTAGCTCATTCCTTGAGTCTTTTGAGCGAGAGGCAAACCAGGTGGCAGTTAAGTATACGCCATATAGTGTCAAGGTAAATGAGGTAATAAGCTTTCATTGGCCAACTGATGAAGAGTACCAGTAGTGGGTAAATGTATATTTAACTGAGGAGGAGTAAAAAGGGAGTAGGTTGCTAATAGTTAATGAATCAGTGGTTGCAGTTACAATAGATTCCAGTTTTGTTTTTATGACAGTTTTGGCGCTATATTTTTGAGGTTTTGTTGCTGCATCAAATTTTTCTCAGTGGGAAAGATGAACAAGAAGATTCTCTAGGGAGATTGTTGTTGTAACAAATTTTTGAAATATCACAAGGCGGTCCAAGTGGCTGATGACATGTATACTCTCTGGCTTGATGATTGTTTTCTCCTTCATTTTCTATGAGAAGGATTTCAAGGCCAAAAGTATGGGTTAGCAAGTTAGATAATTTTGGTTGAGTCTAGGTGAAGTTGCAAAGAAAATTGTAAAGTCTGATAGTTTTTAGAGAGAATGCAATTTAGGTTTTGAGTCGTTTTGTTGTAGGTTTTGAAATCATGAAGATTTAATGTTTTATGATAGTATTGACATTCAAATTAAAATGATTAATCTGAGCTCATGTCTCTCCAATATACAAGCATATCTAAGTTTTGAATAAAATGATCAAGGGTTATCTCGTTCATCTCACTATTGTGGTGTGTACAATTCTTGTTTTAGCTTTAATTCAAAGAATTAATTAAAGTGCTTAAATGGGATTGTAGCTCGATATGTTTTGTACAAGGATTTGATAAGTAGTATTGAGTTAGGATACATATTGATGAGATTGTAAGGCAATGCAATCGAATATTTTATATGTTGTGTGTTGAATTTGTCTTGAATCCTTAGATGCTTATGAATTTCACTCCTCCAATGGATATAGGGCACTGATCTAAGTTGTACTTGTTTGTGAGATTTAGTATTTTTTTTTTGTTCACCTGGAGCTTTCTACAAATTGAAAAAAAATGAATATCTTTTACTGTGAAGTGTTGTTGTAGGTATCTCATGCTCCAAATAGTTGATATTATTGATGAACAACCAGTTCTATTCAGTATTATCCTATTATGTTGAGCTATTAAATGAGATTATTTGTTGTTGTTAATGTTGTTTATGATAATGGTGCAGAGGTTGTAAATGCATTAAGGGATCACCCTCTTGGGTCTTGCAGAGCCCAAATTGTAGGAGGTCTTTAAAATCCTCTTCAGTTGGTCCAGGTCCTTCGAGCTTCCCTTGATTGGAATTGGAAATTCCATAGGTAGATTAGGAGATCAACTTGGTTACAGTAAAAAAACCAACAATTATATTAACCATGCGTTTTCTAATGCATGTGTTTCTAAGTGTAGTGCCCCTCATTTGTTCTCTATTACATTGACAGTTGTTTTGTTTTAGATTGAGACATTATGATACTTTGTTTGATGTTGGACTCATTGCTACGATGATAGTTTGATGGTACTTCTATTACTGGTGTTTTATGTTTATGTTATGACTAGCTTATGGACTTAATTGATTACGTGGAATAATCTTATTATGAGCATTATGTGATTATCTAATGATTGTTCTTATCTTGTTGTTTAGCAACTGATTGTTATGCATTGATGTGATTGCTTGTTTGATGTGTTTTGGTGAAGGGGAACAGTGTTGCATCACTCACTTGTGAGTGCCCTATGTTGTTGTGATGTCCCTTTCATGGTGTGCCTGGCTGTATGATTATGTATATGCTCGACTATTTTTTTTTCATGGGTTGTAAGTACCAAGCATCGAATCCACCTAAATTGATAGGTCTGAGTGTGCCTTAAACCCAATGGAATTGTTGAATGGAGGTAACATTTAGTCCCCTGTTTCAGCCATCATCCTTGAAGAGGACGAGTATCCAATTCTCACACCCTGTTAGTGTTGTTTGTATGGTTGGTTTGGTTCGTCAGTGTGTTGTGGTCTTTCTTGTTGACTTCACTTTGTGGTCAAGTATTGTTTAGGCATTTAGTTCATTTGATTTAAATTTGGTTGATAAGTGATTCTGATTTATTATCACATCAAAAATAAATGCTTTTATATAATTATGATAAAATAATATTATAATGTGAAGTTGAGTTAATAAATATAAAATATTAAAGGTGATTATTAAGTTTAAATAAATTAGATTATGGCTAATTGTACAAAATAAAAATGAATATATAAATAATGGTGCAGAACAATATATATATAAAAAATAATAAATATTTAGGATAATTATAGTGGATAATTAATATAAAATAAAAATGATTAAATTAAAAGGTTGCATGCAACAACGTGCACTTAAGAGCAGTTAATAAATTAGTTATTTTGCAAAAGAAAAGAGGGTTTTTTATCAAAATCTTGAAATTGTCTTGTGGGCTTCCCATGAATATTTTCTTGTTTTGGAGACTTTCATCTATTTTTGGGAGGTTTTGAATTGAGATTCTACAGAAACTGTTTGGGTTTTTGAAGAGTCTTGGTACTGCAAGTTGGGATTTCAAATCTTCATCCTATCAAGCGAGAGAAACCAGGTTCCATTGTTTTTCTCAATTTTAATTCCATTTAGAAAGTGAATATTAAAAGATTGAGTTTGCAGAAAAAAATTCTTTGGTTACTTAATTTATGAATTGAAACAATTAGGAATTGCATCTACTAAAAATTTACCAAAGCCTCTTTCTGGAAATCCTTTTACGCTTGCTCTACAATCATTACATTCCTTGTGATAGCAATCATTTACACCTGCCATTTGTATTTGCTTGAAATTTTCTAAAGCTATTCTTTGACTCTTGTTACGCGCCCTCTCTTCACCTCATGCCTTCGATTTTTGGTTGCTAATAATATGTAACTGTTGCATTCATAGCATGCAATTGATTTTCCCCTGCCATCATTATTTGGCGAGATTCTAAAGCCTCATATTTGTTAGTTTGGCACTACAGCCCATTATTTTTTCTGTATTTTCATGCATATGATTTGTGAATGAAATTTAATGAATTCATTGAATTCACTATGAAACTTGGGCATTCGTTATTTGTGAATTCGCTGCATAGGCTTGGATTCTGTTTTATATTGGTAATTCTACTTATGGCATTCGATTATATGCTTCATGTTGAATGTTTGAAGGATATGCGATTTATAATATTCGTTATTTAGTGTTCAATGAAATTTGCATTTCATCTAGTATTTGATGCCTTTCATAGTGTCTATTTCGATCTAGTAATTCATTCCATTTCGGTGAATGTTTTAGCGTGGAAAATTTATTGAATGTTGTATAAAGAAAATTCCTATCGATGGTTATGTATTACTATTGACATTCGATTTTATGCAATGCATATATCGTATGCCTAGCAAATGTTATTTGAAATGCAAACTATATAGTCTGTATGTAAATATTCCCCTATGTTTCATATCTAGGATACTATGTATTATGGGTTTAATTCAATGGTTATACTTCTATGTATTTGATATCATTACTGTTTATCTCTTTTCTTGGCATTCGATATATATATGTATCTTTATATATATATATATATATATATATATATTAATATATTTTATCTCACTTAAAAATTTAATATGTTACTATTACAATGTAAATAGCGTCAGTTAATATTATAAACATATATATACATAAATATGTATATATGGATATATATGTATATATATATATGTGTGTGTGTGTATTATGTTTCGAGTAAAAGATTACTTCTGCTCTTATAATTAAATGATTAGGGAGATGTGTAAATGGGAAATAATTAAATAAGGAATATCAATTTATCTATATAAGACAATTGAAAGATTTAATTAAAGAGATGAGTTAGATTATTTATGGATGTTGATTTATTTTATAGTTGTTAAATAGTTAAATTGTAAATTTTCCCTTGTAATTAGTTACTATGGTAAATGGTTAATTAAGAAAATGGTAGCTAAATTAATGAGTGTCATGAGATGTAGACGTAATTTCTTTCATGATATATTGTATGTTTGATTCTTTGTTTGGAATTTTATGTTTGATCTTGGTATTGGGGTGACTTTGCAAAAAAAAATTAAGTGGGAGTTGTTGTGTAAAGTTATAATAGTTAGCTTCCAAAGGCATGGGAAGGAGTGTTTTGTGTATATGGCCTTTTGATGACTTCACTTTGGAAGTTGTTGGTAACGTTTAAAGTTTTATGCAAGATGGTATATGCCTTGCTCTGTGGTTGGATTTATATGATTATTTTTAGTGTGCAATATGGTTTTACCTTGCTTGTTGCTTAGGGTCTACTAGTTGCAAGTAGGGGGAGTGGCTCTCAATAAGGGCCAAAACCCAAAGTGGTGTCCACGGTAACCCATTTGAGAGTTTCTTAATACAATGATAACCTAAAATGAATTAAGGGGAAAAGGGTATATTTCACATTAACATAAGATAATTGGATGCCTCACCTATGCCTGTAGAGCTCATTTAGGCTAAGGATGGGTTGAGAAGGCCTGGTTGGCAAGACTAACTTCCTTGTCCTCACAAAAGGGATATTGGTTCTGCATGTGTCACCCTATGGGGCCAACATCTAGTGAGAGGTTGTTAGGGTAACCCTAGATGGGGTTCGGCATCTAGTGAGAGACTTTTAGGGTAACCCATGATAGGACCATGCGATGACACTCTTCCCTATGTAGACTAGCATTCCCCTATTTTTTTTTCTCCTTATAGTATGTGATTCCCCCTGGAAGTGATGTATGTGTTGTATGTGATGTTGATATTGTTAGTAGTGTTGTGTTGGAGTCCTTGCTTATGCTAGCCTATTGTCTTCTTGTTTGATTTTTTTTTTTGGGAACTTGTGTTATCTCCTAGCACAAGGGGTGGACCTCAGGGTTCCACATGGTCGGGAGGTTTGTGTTTTTTCCTCCATTGGGTACCCTTGTTGCTTGTTCATGTGCGTAGTGACCGCTCATGGTGATGTGGACTCCTACACCTGTTCTAGTTCAAGTGGACTATCTTTTATGTACTTATATTGAACTATAAATTATTTGTATCATGTATTGTGATTTAGATGTACTCTCCCCAAATGTATTTGTGGAAACATTGTTATAAAAGTTGTAATTTTGTAATTGAATTGATGAACTCTCTCTTGTAATGGATAATGCAAATGGTGTATCTTGCATATGTTAGCTATTTGAAATGATCTTAAATATTATTTATTTTATGACATGTTATGGAAATGATTAGTGTTGGATCTTATAAAGGGGTGATTTAAAATGAAATTTTCTTGTAGTTAACTCATGTTATCATCGTAGTCAATGTAATGATTCTTGTTAGCTTGGTTGATTCTTGTTAGCTTGCAGTGTATTCATGAAACCTTAGAGGACTTAGGTTTAGATTACATGCTATCATATGTTATGAAATATATAGCGTGTTTCACTTTTTCAAAAAAATTGTTCTATTTTTAAGTCTTGTTGTGTGTTGTCCTCTGGAGTTTTGTGGTGAGGTGTTACACTAAGGCCATGACAAAGGCATCATGTCCAAAGAATTTATTTTTGGACTCATCATCTAAATCATTTTTCTTTTTCTTTTTTACCTCATTTTAGTCTCATATGAAATACTTAGACTTGTCATGATTCTAACAATTAGCCTTGGTCTTTCAAGGAGATTTAAATCCCCTAAAGTATTTGTATCTATACTTATCTTTCTTTTATTTATCTTTCAAATTTTCACAAATAGTTAGGGGCTCCTTAGTTAAATAAAAAAATATCTAAATCTCCCTTGAATGTAATGATGCAACTACCTCATCTATTTTGAATTTAGAGGAAATACTCACGATTTCCACCTCCATGTGATACCATGAGTCTCAAAAAGAACATAATAAATTCATGTGGAAATCCTCCTCTTCCATATTGATTCCAATGGAGTGCAACTAAATAACAATCATCTTGAACTAATTTAGGTTCTTAGCCACAAAATTTTCATCCTCCATCTTAAGGGTATACAATTTATTTCTTAAAGAAAAATTATTTACCAAGGATTTAGCCTAATAAATCTCACACAATTTCTTCCAAACAAATACAAAATTAGATGATTCATGTACATTTAACAATACCAAGTCTTCCAAATAGAATCTATTAATACCCTTCACTTTTCTCTCAATTTATCCTAGTCTTCTTATGATGTTGTAGAAAATTGGATCTAGATGTTGTAGCCCATAGATATCTGTCTACAAGAATATCCTTCATCTTTAACTTTCAAATCTTCAAATTTGTGTTTCAGAGATTCTTTATTTATATCCTTGACGTGTTTTTCATTTTTCTTGCAAAAATATCTCCTATACAATCTTCCACTTAATCCAAGATTGGTACAAAAAAAAATTGTCCCTAACACATAGAATATGAGGTAATCAAGCTTTGATACCAAATGAAAGGGAAAAAAGGTGTGGAATAATATTCTCACACTAATCTATAAGAGGAATTATGTGAAAATAAATTAAATCTTTGTAGTTACAAGAAAAAATACACACAAAAATAATATACAACACAATGTGTGGAAAACACTTCTAGAGGAAAACCCCACACTCCAAAGAAATTTAATGTATTATTCAGTAACTAAAGTTTACACTACACTTGCAGAGTCTAAGAATTTATACGAGTATCACCAACTACAGATTTGGAGTAATTCTATTAGCATAATTCTAGATACAAAACTCACTATCAAAATCTCCATCTCAAGCACCCCAAAAAAATGGCACCCAAATCCTTGGTTTCAAATATAAATGCCCAAACTACAAGATAAGTATAGAGGTTAAAAATAGAATATTTTTTTCACCTTCCATAATTTTAGTATAAATCACTCACCAACTTGGGTGCCCCATTTTTTCTCCATTATATCCATTCAAATATGTGTTATGATGTATCATACATTATAGTTTGGTCAACAGTGTAACTCCCTCTTACATCTCTTTCGCATATAATAAATGTTCTTACATTTTCAATGTCAAATGTCCAACTTCCAAAGGCCATAGCTTTTGGTCTAAGAGGCCAATTGGGCCTATTTTTTAAATTATATAAATCAAAGAGGTATACATTCTTAGCATTAATAAAATTGATGTTAAATAACATGAAAATGTTTTTGTGGCCTAAAATGACCTTTATAACCCATAAATTTTGTTTTTCTATTTTATAACTTAAAAATTATATTATTTGTATTTTTAACATTAGATGCAAGCCTAAGACACCTTTTCTAACACTAACTTGCTATAAATCACTAATAAAACATATTTTTACTATAAAATAGATATATGGTCACTATTTAATCAAAGTTTAGAATATACAAACTTGGTACTGTTGAATCCCTCTTGTGTTGTTTTTTCCTTGATGTCAATTTGTGGTTATCTGGCATCTTGATGGTTATCTTCTCAGTTGATCCATTTTTTGTTTGGCACATCTACTTCATTGATATTATTATCTTGGTGGCACTGATCTTTTACCTCCATGTGTAGATTACAAGTGCTTGTTGAGGTATTCTGGTTACAGGTCATTTTCTCCATTGATCAGGTGATACATTTCTGGTTTAAACAATTGTGTTTCAGTGATGATGTCAATTATTTTGTCCTTGGCATGAATCAATTTTATACAGGTTGTTACAGTGTGGTTTGATCAGGCTCTTGCATCTTGAAATTGTTAATGGTTTATATGATGCAACTTGGTTCTCAGTACAATCAGGATTAATGGGTTTGGCATATTATAAGGGGTTAATCATTATTGTGATTATGGCATTTTGAACTTTACATGAAGTTAGCCCTCATTAACCTTCATAAGGCATTGGAATGTATGTTACATTGAAAATTATATAGCATTGGACTTTATTAAGGTGGCAAATCCGGATTTGGTCAAAGGTATATAAATCAACAATTATTTGTATTTGATTTTGGTCTTTTGGTTGATATCAAATTGGGCGTCAAGGCCAACAGCAGGTAAAAGCATTGGTAAGGCCGTAGTCACTAATGTTCCTTACCGCGGTACCACTGGCAGTTAAACCAGTGACCACAGTAGTGCAGTGGAAACCGCTAGCAGCAAGCAGGACAGCTATCGTTGTACCGCGAGTTGTTAGGATATTCACCACGGTAATGCGGTGTAAATAGTCAGTGGCAAGCAAACAGGTACCGTTATACTATGAGTAGTTGGAAGGTAACTGCGGTAGTGCGGTGGTAACCGTTGGAAGAAAGCAAGACAGTTACCCCTACACCACGGGCTATCATAACTATAACCGCAGTAATGCGGTGGAAACATCTAGCGGTTAGCCTAGAGCTACCAATGTACCGCGGGTAGTCCGAAGCAAGACCATGGTTGGGTGGTAAAGGAAGAGGTAACAGTTAAACGTTTTTCACCACTGTACCGTGGGTTGTTCAAAAGGGAGACCGCGACTGTGCAGTAAGAGAGCGGATCTCAAAATCTATTAAATTATTTTTGATAATTCATTAACTGTCCTATCGAACTCCAAATGATATCATATTATGCAAAGAATTTTGTGTGGAAATTAGGGAAAATCATTATGCTTCATTGTTCGAAGGTTTTGAAACCCTATTCTGGCCACCATCATTGAGTTGTTTATCTCACAACCGTTTCACTATTCTAGTAGCTAGTTTACTGATCTTTGGCAGCTGGAAAATAGAAATACCATGACATTGGTCATTTCACCTGTCGGTTTCTTTCCATCTATTGGAAGCTCGAATGGGGAAAGAGCTCGAGCTGCTCTGTCTCTTCGTAGACCTAGTAAATCAATCATGGGAAGTGCAATTTTGGTTCTCACAGGTATTACTCTTTCAGTTTGTTGTTCAGATTTGTTACTTCACAAGCAAGGTGATTTTGAGTTAAGTTTTTCCATTCAAATAGAAAAATGGAAAATGTCTATTCCTTTTTATGAAAATTTGAAACGTTTGCTCCAAATTTTGACTGCTTTTTTTGAAGGTTATCATATTAGTTTTATGAAACGTATTTTTGAAGTTTGTGGGTCATCTTGAAAGCTAAAAAAAAATCAGTTACTCATCTGGAATCGTTGGTAACTTCTATCAAGTACATGATTACCTATTTTTGGTTACATTATTGTTTGGGGTTTCAATTATATCTATTTCTAGCAGCAGCTTCATTGTCTTATGAAATATGCATTTCATTAATGTTGCTTGGGTGTAAGCATTGCATGTGCAGGCCGCTTGTGGAGAAAAGTTTCAGTTACACCTCTATTTTCGAAATAATTTTTTCTATCCTTGACAGAAAGGAAGAATACTTCACTTATGATCTTTGTAACATCTGGAACTATTGCTTGACATTTGTTCCGTAACCTGAAATCAACCTTGTACAACTTTCTGGAAAGTGAAATTCAAAAAATAGTGGTAATACTTCCAATTTGTAATGATGCTTTTTGTAAAAATCCAAAAACAATAAGATTAGGGTTCTATCATGAAAGGAAAACAAACCTTGAAACAAGGGTATTACGTTTTAGAGATGTGAAAAATTCTATTCTTAATTATTATTTTTGATACTGAAAACTGAAAAACACAGTGTGTAGTCAGATTTGTAGTTTTTGTATGGAAAAAGGTTGAAAATCAAATAGTGAGAAAATAAAGAAAAGATGTATCATTGTATTACAATTTGATGATATTTTATTGTGACTATGATAGGATTTTCCTCAAGCTGCATTGAGATGAGATAATGCATGGAATTCTAAAGAGTCAATTTTGACTCTTGAAAATTATATGTTTTGTTTGTCAAGAGGCACTTGACAGAAATCAAGTGAAACAGAGAGATCCTCTGTACTATTGTGTGTTCTATTGAATATTAGGAAAGGGGTTGGTGCTCCTTGATATTGGTGTCTCTAAATAGAGGGGTTGGTGCTCCTTGAGTTGGTGCTCAGAAATCAGCCATTGAGGCTTTGTCAAAATAAATTATTGAAATGAAAGCCTAAAAAAGGCAACAGGTTCGGGAGTGATTTCTCTACCCCAGGAGGGTTTTCCACTCAGCATATCTTGTGTCTATTTGTGTCTCTGTGACTCATTTGCTTCAGTACTTTACTACTTTAAAATGCAATGTTACATTACTCATTTAGGTTTATATGATTGCATTCGAATACATGGATGACATTATCATTGATAAATAAGAACATATGTATGGTTATTTTCAGTTTCAGTTTAAATTGTTTAAGAATTTATAAACACTAATTCACCCCCCCCCTCTCAGTGTATTTTCACTCCAACAATTGGTATTAGAGCCTAGGGTCGTCTGATAGGTCTTTCCAACCTAGGATTGATTCTGGACTTGGAGTCTATTCAAAATGTCTCAAGCTCATGAAGGTACTTCCATGACTAGACCTCCATTATTTGATGGAATTGATTATGTATTCTGGAAAATCAGAATGGAGACTTATTTAACCTCTATAGACCTTGATGTCTAGAGCATAGTATTGACTGGGTACACTGTAACAACTGCTTTTCCATTCTAATGAAAAGAAGAGATATGCAACCAATGCAAGAGAAAATCATTCTCTTCTTTGTGCTCTGACTACAGATGTCTTCATCAAAGTCATGCATTGAAGTTCTGCTAGAGAAATTTGGACTAAACTTGAAACTATCTATCAAGGAAATGAAAAGGTAAAACAGTCCAAAGTCCTCACTTTAAAACATCAGTTTGAAGAATTAAAAATGAGGGATGATGAAAAATTTGTTGAATATTTTCTGAGAGTTGATGAAATAGTAAATGCCATGAAGGGTCTAGGAGAAGAAGTCAAGGAGTTTGATGTTGTAACCAAGGTCATCAGAACCTTGCCAACAAAATTTGAAGCTAAGGTAGCTACTCTAGAAGAGAAGAAACATTTTTCCCAGCTTACCCTTGACAGTCTACAAGGCACTTTGACTACCTATGAAATGAGGATTAGTAAAAACAACACCACTACAAAAGAAGCAACATTTAATGCTGAAAGGAAAGAAAGGGATGAGCTCTTTGAATCAAAAATTTTTGATTCTAAAGAATCCCATTTTGCGAGGAAACTCAAAAAGGGTTCTAGAAAGTATAAGGGAAAACTTCCCTTCAAATGCTTTAACTATAGAAAAATAGGCCACTTTGCTGCAAAGTGTCCCTATGGTGACACAAATAGTGATAACGAGAAATTTGAGAAATTTGCCAAGAAAAAGGCTTATAGACCCAAACAAAAATTTAATTTCAAAAAGAAGAAAAGTTTGTTCAGCAAAAATGAAACAGATTCTAAATCTAATGACTCTCTAGATGAAGAGGATAAAAATCTCTTCATGGCTGAAATCATTCAGCAAGATGAAACCAACAACAATGATGTTGAAGAAGGTGAAGTGGACTATGAAGGAGAACTTAAATGTGCTCTAAAAGAGCTGAGAAAACTTAAGAAATGGTTGCGTGCTCAAGAATAGGATGTTGTTCAAGATAGTTCACAAGAGAAACTCATAAATCTTGAGATAATTTCATAAAAACTCAACTTGAAGAATCCAAGAGAGTTGAAGATTGTCTTTGCATTGACATAAGTTTTAAAGACCAAGAAATTTAAAAACTTGAACATGAGATTGTAGATCTCAGGAAGACTATCGAGAAGTATGAAAGCACTCTTAAACTGAATGACATGCTCAGTAAGCATAAATTAAACAAAGACAAAACTAGTATTGGCTTTGTTAAAGGTGAATGCTCAAATGATAGTGAAAATAACAATGTTGTTGCTGGAAACAAAAATCCTGAACTCAAACATTCTGAGTCTGTCAAGGATCATATTCATCCTTTTAGGAGCAACATAATGGTCTACAACTCCTACCCTCTCTTCTATGGGTATTGTTACTTCTGCAATAAATTTGGTCACAAAGTAAATTCTTGTAGACTTATGAATGCTAGAAATCCTAGATTTGGCTTTAGGCAGAATCATGGTATTGCAAGACAAATTAGATGTTTTACATGCAAATCTTTGGGTCATTCTACAAAGCAATGCAATGTTGATTAGTAGAATAAACAACTGAAAACCATCAAAGTCTGGAAACCCAAAGCAGTTAACAACATTGAATAGACTATGCTTGTTCAAAATTATTTTCACTCAAAGAAGGACCTATGGGTCCTGGACAGTGGTTTTTCAAACCACATGACTGGTGACAAAGAAAAATTTACAAATCTAGAAGACTATGTTGGTGGATATGTAAAATTCAAAGACAACTCTGGAATTCAAATCAAAGGTAGAGGTTCTTTGTTTCTAAATGAAGACACTCCAATCTACAATTTTTATTATGTAGAAGGATTAAAGCATAACCTTTTGAGTGCCATTCAAATCTATGATAGTGGCTATCAAGTCCTGTTCACTTCACAAGGATGTGAAATCAAAAACCAGTCAGGTAAAGTAGTTGTTGTTGGAAGAAAGACCAAAGGAAATTTCTACAACTTACTTGACACTTATGGACATGAAAATAATCATGGTATATGCTTAATGAGTCATGTTGAAGAAATTTGGTTGTGGCACAAGAGACTAGGCCACATTAATTTTGACAATATGCTCAGAATTAGCAAAAATCAAAATGTAAGAGGTTTGCCCCTTCTTAGAAAACTTGACAAAGTTGTTTGTAAAGAGTGTCTCAAAGGAAAGCAAACCAAGGTGAGCTTTAAATCCAAGGAACATTTCTCTACTAAGCCTCTGCAAATTGTTCATATTGACTTATGTGGTCCTACAAGGACTAGATCCATAAATGGTGAGAAATATTTCATGTTGTTTGTTGATGACTACTCTCGTATGGTACGGGTTACTTTTCTCAAGAATAAATCAGAAGCTTTTGAATGTTTTAAAGTTTTTAGAAAACTGGTAGAAAGAGATTCAGACTTAAAATTGAAATGTTTAAGATCTGAAAAAGGTGGTGAATTCACCTCACAAGAATTCATAGACTACTGTGACAAACATGGCATAAAAAGACAGTATGTTGCTGCTAGAACACCCCAACAAAACGAGGTAGTTGAGTGAAAGAATAGGACTATAAAAGAGATGGCAAGAACCATGTTGAATCAAGCAAATTTGGCAAATATGTACTAGAAAGAAGTTGTTCATATAGCTGTTTACATTTTGAATAGAGTGCAGATCAGAGTGAAATCAAATTTCACTCCATATGAACTATGGTATGGGAAACCTGCCCAAATTAAATATTTTAGAATATTTGGCTACAAGTTTTTTATCAAAAGAGATGATGAAAACTTAGGCAGTTTCCAATCTAAAATTGATGAAGTTATCTTTTTAGGATACTCTACTCATAGTAGAGCCTATAAATGCTTTAACAATAGGCTGAACAAAATTGTTGAATCTGTAAATATCAAATTTGATGAAAATCTGCTTCTAGATGTTGAACCTATGCAGGATGATGAAGAGGACGAATTTGAACTTGATATAATCACTAAGAGCTTTGAAACTGCAAAGCCTGAAACAAAACTAGCAAGCCCTAAACTTGTTGAAGCACAACCTGAAGATGCTGAAATTAGCTCAGAAAAATGTGAACCCAAAGTTCCTTCAAAATCTCTTGCTAGAAATCATCCTAAGGATCTGATTATAGGAGATAGATCTGCAGGAGTTCAAACAAGGAAAAAATCTATTAACTATGATGAAAAAGCTCACATAGTTGAGCTTACTGCATTTTGTTTAATCACCCAGTTTGAGCCCAAAATTTTTGATGATGCTCTAACTGATGAATGTTGACTTAATGCAATGCAGGAAGAAATTAATCAAATTGAAAAAAATCAAACTTGGGATCTAGTCCCAAGACCAGATGAAAAAAATGTCATAGGAGGCAAGTGGATCTTTAGAAACAAACATGATGAACATGGTCATGTTGTTCACAAAAAGGCTAGATATGTCTGCAAAGGATATGCTCAGTAAGAAGGTATTGATTTCGGTGAAACTTTTTCTCCTATTGCTAGGCTTAAATCCATTAGAATTTTCTTGGCATATTTTGTTTTCAAAATTTTCACTATTTATCAAATGGATGTAAAAACTGCCTTTCTAAATGGGTACTTAGAATAAGTTTACATAGAACAGCCTGAAGGGTTTATCTGTAAAAACAAACCCAATCATGTCTACAGGCTGAAAAAGGCTCTATATTGGCTAAAACAAGCTCCTAGAGCTTGGTACTCCAGATTGGACAGTCACTTACTGTCAAAAGGGTTCATTAGAGGAGGAGTTGACAACAATCTGTATGTTAAGATTGAAGGATCTAATATTCTTGTTGTTGAAATTTATGTAGATGACACCATTTTTGGTTGCAACAATATTGCCTTGAGTAAAAAATTCTCACAAATCATGGAATCTGAATTCGAAATGTCAATGTTGGGAGAACTGTCATTTTTCTTAGGTCTTCAGATTTCACAACTTGACATTGGCATATTTCTATCTCAAGCAAGATATGCAAAAGAAATGTTAAAAAAGTTTCAAATTGATGAAAGTCATCCTGTAAGCACTCCAATGGCTACTGGCTGTAAACTTAGCAAAGTTGATGAATCTCCTCCTGTAAACTCAACTGATTATAGGTCAATGATAGGCAGCCTATTATACTTAATAGCCTCAAGACCTGGCATAATGCAAGTTGTTTGCATGGTTGCTCATTTTCAATCATCTCCTAAGGAATCTCACATCAATGTTGTGAGAAGAATTCTTAAATATGTACAAGGCACAATTGATTATGGCCTTTGGTATCCCAGAAGCAATGATTTCTCTTTAGTATCTTATACTGATTCTGACTGGGTAGGATGTCTAGATGATAGGAAAAGCACCAGTGGTGTTGCTTTCTTTCTTGGTGATCATTTAGTGGCTTGGCACAACAAAAAGCAAGAATTTTTTTCGCTCTCTACTGCTGAAACAGAATATATAGCTGCCACTTCTTGTTGCACTCAGGTAATTTGGATGTCACAGACATTATCAGATATGGGTATTGAAATTCCAAAACCTATTACTATTCTGTTTGATAATACTAGTGCAATAAATATCTCAAAAAATCCAGTTATGCACTCTCGAACTAAACATATAGCTATAAAGTTTCATTTTCTTCGTGAAAAGGTGTTGGCTAATGAGGTATCAGTGCAATATATTCCTACACAAGCACAGGTTGCTGAATTTTTTACAAAACCATTGACTAAATTTTTTTTGAAAGACTTAGGTCTAGATTGGGAGTTGCCTCTCAATCTCTGTTATCTTAAACAGTCTATCTTGGTGATAGGGGGAGCTAGTTAGCTCTTCCTACAACTCATAATTTGCTGCTCAAAGGTTCAATTTGCAGTTTGATGGCATGTCACAGTTGTTTCTGGTTTATCTTTGTTGGTCTCCCTTTATCCTTGTGTCAAAAAGGGGGAGAATTTTGAGCATTCGGTTACAGTTCATTATCTTTGGTTTGGTGGCTCAGTTTTTCCATCAAGGACAAAGGGGGAGTTCGTTGAATCCCTCTTGTGTTTTTTTTGTCCTAGATGTCAATTTGTGGTTATTTGGCATCTTGATGGTTATCTTCTTAGTTGATCCATTTTTTGTTTGGAATATCTACTTCATTGATATTATTATCTTGGTGGCACTGATCATTTAACTCCATGTGCAGATTACAAGTGCTTGTTGAGGTATTCTAGCTACATGTCATTTTCTCCATTGATTAGGTGATACATTTCTGGTTTAAACAATTGTGTTTCAGTGATGATCTCAATTATTTTTTCCTTGGCATGAATCAATTTTATATAGGTTGTTACAGTGTGGTTTGATCAGGCTCTTGCATCTTGAAATTGTTAATGGTTTATATAATGCAGCTTGGTTCTCAGTATAATCAGGATTAATGGGTTTGGCATATTATAAGGGTTTAATCATTATTGTGATTATGGCATTCTGAAATTTACATGAAGTTAGCCTTCATTAACCTTCACAAGGCATTGGAATGTATGTTACATTGAAAATTATATAGCATTGGACTTTATTAAGGTGGAAAATTCAGCTTTGGTCAAAGGTATATAAATCAAAAATTATTTGTATTTGATTTTGGTCTTTTGGTTGATATAAAATTGGGCCTCAAGGCCGAAAATGGGTAAAAGCATTGGTAAGGCCACAGTCGCTAATGTGCCTTAACCGCGGTACCATTGACAGTTAAGCCAGTGACCGCAGTAGTGCAGTGGAAACCGCCAGCGGCAAGCAGGACAACTATCGTTGTACCGTGAGCTGTTAGGATGTTCACCATGGTAATACGGTGTAAACATTTAGCGGCAAGCAAACAGGTATCACTATACCGTGAGCAATTGGAAGGTAACCGTGGTAGTGCGGTGGTAACCGTTGGCGGAAAGCAAGACAATTACCGCTACACCGCGGGTTGTCAGAAGTATAACTATGGTAACACGGTGGAAACATCTAGCGGTTAGCCTAGAGCTACCGCTATACCGCGGGTAGTCCGAAGCAAGACCATGGTTGGGTGGCAAAGGAAGAGGTAACAGTTAAATGTTTGTCACCGTTGTACCACGAGTTGTTCAAAGGGAGATCGTGGTTTTGCGGTAAGAGAGCGAATCTCAAAATCTATTAAAGAACTTTTGATAATTTATTAACTGTCCTCTCAGACTCCAAATGATATCATATTATGCAAATTATTTTTTGTGGAAAGTAGGGAAAATCGTTATGCTTCATTGTTCAAAGGTTTTGAAACCCTACTCTGGCCACCATCATTGAGTTGTTTATCTCACAACCGTTTCACTGTTCTAGTAGCTAGTTTACTAATCTTTGGTGGCGTATTGGAAAATAGAAATACCATGACATTGGTCATTTCACCTGTCGGTTTCTTTCCATCAGTTGGAAGCTCGAATGGGAAAAGAGCTCAAGCGGCTCCGTCTCTTCGCAGACCTGGTAAATCACTCATGGGAAATGCAATTCTGGTTCTCATGGGTATTACTCTTTTTGTTTGTTGTTCAGATCCATTACTTCACAAGCAAGGTGATTTTGAGTTAAGTTTTTCCATTCAAATAGAAAAATGGAAAATGTCTATTCCTTTTCATGAAAATTTGAAACGTTTTCTCCAAATTTTGATTGCTTTTTCTGAAGGTTATCATATCAGTTTTATGAAACTTATTTTTTAAGTTTGTGGGTCATCTTGAAAGCTAAAAAAAAATTTCAGTTACTTATCTGGAATTGTTGGTAACTGCTATCAAGTACATGATTACCTATTTTCAGTTACATTTTTGTTTGGGGTTTCAATTATATCTATTTTTAGCAGCAGCTTCATTGTCTTGTGAAATATGCATTTCATTAATGTTGCTTGGGTGTAAGCACTGCATGTGCAGGCCGCTTGTGGAGAAAAGTTTTAGTTACACCTCTATTTTTGCAATAATTTTTTCTATCCTTGACAGAAAGGAAGAATCCTTCACTTATGATCTTTGTAACATCTGGAACTATTGCTTGACATTTGTTTTATAACCTGAAATCAACCTTGTACAACTTTCTGGAAAGTGAAATTCAAAAAATAGTGGTAATACTTCCAATTTGTAATGATGCTTTCTGTAAAAATCCAAAAATAGTAAGATTAGGGTTCTATCATGAAAGTAAAACAAACCTTGAAACAAGGGCATTACTTTTTAGAGATGTGAAAAAGTCTATGCTTTTCTTTTTTTTATGCTGAAAATTGAAAAACACAGTGTGTAGTCAGATTTGTAGTTTATGTATGGAAAAAGGTTGAAAATCAAATAGTGAGAAAAGAAAGAAAAGATGTATCATTGTAATATAGTTTGATGAGATTGTATTGTGACTGTGATAGGATTTTCCTCAAGCTGCATTGAGATGAGATAATGCATGGAATTCTAAAGAGTCAATTTTAACTCTTGAAAATTCTATGTTTTGTCTGTCAAGAGGCACTTGACAGAAATCAAGTGAAACAAAGAGATCTTCTGTACTATTTTACATTCTATTGAATATCAGGAAAGGGGTTGGTGCTCCTTGAGATTGGTGTCTCTAAATAGAGGGGTTGGTGCTCCTTGAGTTGGTGCTCAGAAATCAGCCATTGAGGCTTTGTCAAAATAAATTATTGAAATGAAAGTTTGAAAAAGGCAGTAGGTTCAGGAGTGGTCTTTCTACCCCAAGAGGTTTTTCCACTCGACCTATCTTGTGTCTCTATGACTCATTTGCTTCAGTACTTTACTACTTTAAAATGCAATGTTACATTATTCATTTCAGTTTATATGATTGCATTTGAATACATGGATGACACTATCATTGATAAATAAGAACATATGTATGGTTCTTTTCAGTTTCAGTTTAAATTGTTTAAGAAGTTCTAAACATTGATTTACCCTCCCCCCCCCTCTCAGTGTATTTTCACTCCAAAAGGTACAACTAATTTTATAACGAATTTAAATAAATTAATGATTCAACATCTAAATTTTTTTATAAGAACTTAGCTTATAAAACAAGAAATATTGCAATCATAGCAAAGGTTTTTATAACAATTTCACCTATACTTTCACTTTCCCCAATTTTACAATTACAACTTAAGTTGACATAAAATCAAGAGTATACTTTATAAAAATATAAATTAACATTCAATCACAATCACATAAACATTATAGAATTATAAATTATCCATTTGTATAAAACCCTTGTTGATTGAGAAAACCCTATTTTCTAGGTTATCTTTGTTCATTTTTCCTAAACACTATCAAATATACAAATCCATATCCCTATTTCTAATTTTGTATGAAAACATATGAATTTAACCTCCAAACCATTTAGTCATTGTGAAAAAGTTTTAATTCCAAACTAATTAAAATACCATACTTTTTATAGGTTTTTTTTATATTTCTCCTGTGCAACTAAGCTTAGATTTATTTATGTAGTTTTGATTTTTAGATTGATGGTTTATAAAATTATTTTTAATAGTTTTTAAAATGTTCTAAATAATATCCAACATCAAAATATTTTTTCTAATTGAATTTAACTCCTAATTCTAATAGATTTATAATTTCTATAACAATTCCCTCTTGCACAAGAAAACACAATCTCAACAAGATCAACATCTTTTTCATAAAAAATCCTAAATCTATTTTTAAAACTAATTTAATGATAAAATATTAAAATTTGAAATCACTTAATAATTTGAATTAAACTGAAGAAGATAAATATTTGCAATCACAAACCTTGAATTCCTAGAAAAATATATTCTTCATCGCTTAACATTTTGAATCAAATTGAAGAAGACAAATATTTGCAATCTTAATCCTTGAATTCCAAGAAAAAATACTTCAATCTCTAATCTTCAATAACTTGTGTGTTCTCGCTAGAATGGAAAAGCTCCTTCTAAAGAATCTTATATAGCATTTATAATAAGTTATTTTTTCAGATCTATAATTAAAATATTATTATTTTTATTCATTTGCTTCACTAAAAGTAGTTGAAATTCTAATTCCATACTTGGTTTAAAGAAACAATAATTCAGTCTCTCAAAATATAAATATAATGTATATTTTTATTTTAATCATTATTTGTCATCAATTTATTTAATAAAAATATAAACTTAAAAAAAATGCACAATGCAAAATCAAGAATAGATAACATACAAAATCAATTAGAATTAACTTATTAATTTAATTCTTGTTTAATACTAATTTTTTTCCATATTCTAAAATTTTACTTTTGATTCAAGATAATAATAGTTTATACTATCAAAAGAAATATATTAAAATATGATTTCTTCCTTCATACATATCTTAGTAGAAAATCATATAATATTAAAATGTTAAATTTTTATTAATTTCATAATAAAATCATTCATAAATTAATTTAAGGGAATTATTCACCTTTAATTCTCAAAAAAGATAAATATGATAGTGTTTTTCTATTTTTTTTAAATGCAACTTGCACATTCAATTAATAGGATTTTATCTAATTTATTTTTATTTTAAAATGAATTACCAAAATAAATAATTAAACTAAAGTAATTCCATGCACTCGTAAATTAGTAATCATTATTAATTTTTTTATTACTTATCTTATTTAACTCAATTAATTAACCTTTTCCACATGACTGGATCATAGGTGAAATATTTCAACACCAAGACATAGTTCACCTTCTCCAATACTTTTTCTTATTGCACAACACAACTCATCACAAATAACTTAGTAGTATTATTAAACAACCATAATAAATTTATAATCAACATTTAAATGATTAATCATATCAAATAAAGTAACTAATTTATCAAACAAATACATAAGGAAGTAAACACTCTCTAAATTTACATCACATAATCCATTTGTTGGTGTTTCCAATTGATTTTCTAGGTTTCTCTAAGGATTAGCTAGATCCTATAATTAAGAACCCTAAGTCAGTGGCCAATGAATATGAGACAAATTTTATAATTTTTCTCCTATGCACTTTAGGCTTTGCAAAACCATGGTGGGTTCCCCTTTACACAACGTCATTTCTCATATTACAAAAATGATTTCAATGATGTCGAGAAAATTACAATTTCACACTGACAATTTATAGGATAAGCCTGATTGGCTAAATCATCTTCAAAACCTTCTATATCTCTATATTTTATTAGTGTAAAGTGAGCATAGACAAAACAAAAAAAATAACAATAAAGATAAATTTCAATTTTAGGTTGATTCTGCCTTAGTTTGAAATCTATGGATTAACTTGATCAATTCCTTATCCATTACAAAGTCAAGAATGAATCATTTCCTCCAAATAACAAGCTAAAAACTAACTCAATGGTTTTCATAATCTCATTGCATTACAATAAGAAACTATCTAATTGACAGTACCATTAATCTACTTTAAGATCCCTACTACAACCACGATATCTTCAAAATTCAATTAAAAGAAACTTTAATTTGAATAGAAGCCAACAATCAAACATTCATCATAGAAAATGTGCAACAAGAACCTTGAATGATCTTTGATTATTAATATTGAAAAGATATTGTAATGCATTATGGAGAATTAATAGTATGACTTATATTCATATAAACAACAAAATTGAGTTGTTTTTTTCTATTAAAAATTAAAGTTACATCTCTTTCTGAAACTTCAAAAGACCTAACTATACAATGTTGGAGATTGTTAAAGTGTTGTCATTAATGCCAATTGGGAGATTGTTGCACTATGTTATCTTTATTGTTCTCATTGATGTCAACCTTTAGTGTGGTGTTGAGCAAGTTTTATAGTTGAGGAGATTTTTGGTGTTGGAGATTGTTGCAATATCTAGTGTGGTCATGTTGAGGAGTTGTGGTGTTTATGGTATTGTTGATGTAGCTAGTTCACTTGGTTTCCAAGTGCTTTTGAGAAAATTGTATAAAGAAGTGTACAAGGTGGCAGATTTGTGTTCTATGTTTTGCTCCACATTTATTCATGGTTGAAGATGTGCTTGTGCAGTTTAGATGAGTTTATTAGAAGTGTTCAAAGGTGTTATATCTAGATTTTTAAGTTTTGAATCGTGCAACAGTGGAAGATGTGTTTGACAGTGTGTTTCCTTGTGAAGAAGGTTGTCTAGGAGAAATGGAATTGCTTCGCATTTCTCTGCATTGAGGTTTCTTGTCTTATGGATTTGGAAACATGCTTATATCTTCTATAACTTCATTCCCTTGAAGTTTCTAGTATTCAATTGTTCCACAAGGTTGGTTTGTAACTTGTGTTCTCTGGTAGTGTGTCTAATTGTGTAGAATAAGTGTTCTTTAGTTTCAGGTGGTTGCATCAGAGGTATTAGATATTCTAATTATTTTTAATATTCATGTATGTTATGGAGTGCTATATAGTTTGCATGTTCTTTTTAGACCTGGAGAGGTATGTATGTGGTTGCTTGTTTATGTTAGTGCAAGTTTGGTTGACCTAGCATGCTAGCACTAATTGCAGAGGTTGTTTGTTGTTTGTGGAAGTGTGGTGAAGTGTGCTAGTGTAGATTTAGGTCCTTTTTAATCCTTAGTGTGGTATTCCTTCACTTATTTCCACCACAAAAGTGTTTGGTGTTGACCTATTTATTGGTTGCATGTTTGAGATGCAGAAGTTTCATTAAGGATGACCTAATAAAAATTGTTTGAGGTTGTGGAGGATATATAAGAAAGATTAATTGTTAAAGATGTTTTGAGGTGCATTGTAAGATGTTAATGTGATCAAGTGTGGTGATCTAAGTGTGAGCTTAAATGCCTAAGGCTACCAAATGAAATGAGCATAAGGTGTCTACATTTTCAGTATACCTGAAGTTGTTGGAGGCATTGAGCCAAAGGTTGTGGATGGTGTTTTTTTGGTGGATCTTCATGTTTCTTTGAGGTAGTGAACCTCCTTGTAATAGTTTTATTCTATTCTTCTTTCTCCTAGACAATGATTCCTTTCGGTAGTGAGCCTTTCTTCTCTTTTGGGTAGTGAACCCTTCTGACAATGGGTCTATTGTATTCAATGTTGTTATTCATATATATTTGAGTTAATACCCATCATATTTTTTCCATGATTAGGGTTTTCCATGTAAATCTAGTGCTCTATTGTGTATGATTTTTATTGTGTTGTTGTTTCATATTCTTACTTTTTTTATGTTTAATAAGGATCTAAAAGTTAATAAGGGTTTGATGATTTTGATGTACAAATAATTCACCTCACTCTCAATTGTCTTGTGTGGATAACAATTGAAATCAAAGTCAAGGTTTCTTGGAAGAAGCTTAACTTCTTGAGGTAGATCCAAATGGTGCACATGAATGGTGTCAAGGTCCCTATGTTTGATGGAACAAATTACACTTTCTGGAAATCTAAGATGGAATATTTTCTTATCTCATTAGGATTGGAAGTCAATTGAATGGATACACTATACCTACTACTCCTCTGGAAAGTGATGATGAGATCAAGTATTATGAGAATAATGGTAAAGAAAGGAATGTTATCTTGAGTGGGATTTTTTATTTAGAACTTGTGAAGGTGATAAGTCTCAAAACTGCTAAAGAGATCTAAAAAAAGTTGGAGAGAATTTATGAAGGAGATGATAAGGTCAAGCAAGAAAATATGCATAATTTCAAATCCAAATTTGAAACCCTAAGGATGTTAGAAGATGAAGATATTGTAGGCTACATGCTCCGAGTGGATGAAATTTTTGATACCATCAATGGTTTTGGTGGAAAATTGGAGGAAAGTGAAGTTGCGAAAAAGGTATTGAGAACTCTTCCTAAAGCTTATAGTGCTTAATTTTCTACTATTGAGGAAGCTCAAAATTTGGATCAATATTCTAGAGATCAAATGTTTGGCGCTTTAACCACTTTTGAATTAAGAGATTTTGACAAATATTTTCCAAAGAAAGAAACTACTTTTAAATTCAGGAAGAAAGATGATGAATCTAATCTAGATGATCTTGATAAGGTGGAATAAAATTTTGTAAGAATATTAAAAAAGGGCACTAGAAAATACAGAGGGAAGTTACCCTTTAAGTGTTTCAATTATGGAAAGATAGGTCATTATGCTTCTAAATGTCCAATAAAAGTTACAAATGACAAACATAAAGATCATAAAGGTAAATTTGTAAAGAAGAGTTATTATGTTAAAGAGGATAGTGATGAGTCTGATGATGAGGAATCAAACTATCCAGATGATGGAAGTGATGAATGATTGATCATGGCTCTAAATATTGGAACTATTTCTACTGATTTTGAAAGATGTACGAAGGAAATTTCTTTGGAAATAGGTCACAATATTGAAGGAACATTGTTGATTTCTTTTCATGCAAGAGAGGAGAGAAACTATTAGATAATTGACAAAAAATGCTCTAATCATATGGTAGGTGATAAGAGTAAGTTTGTTAAGCTTGAAAAGTATGATGGTGGTCTTGTTAATTTTGGTGATGATACATCTA
Organism: Sequoiadendron giganteum; assembly: GCA_007115665.2. Classification (NCBI taxonomy): domain Eukaryota; kingdom Viridiplantae; phylum Streptophyta; class Pinopsida; order Cupressales; family Cupressaceae; genus Sequoiadendron; species Sequoiadendron giganteum. The sequence continues at coordinate 360,270,316 of CM021101.1, forward strand.
CTAAGATCTATGGAAAAGGTTCAATTAGTTTTGATGGAAAGCATAAAATAGATTATGTTCTTTATGTCAAAGGTCTCTGACATAATCTTCTTAATGTAGGACAAATTTGTAGTAGAGAATACAATTTGGTGTTTCACTACGATGATTTTGAAATCAAAAAAGGAAACTCTAGAACATTGGTTGCAGCTGGAACAAGAACTAAAGAAATTTTTTATCAACTCAAAGGTGGTGGTGTTAAGTGCTTCATGTCTCAAATCAATGAAATTGAGCTATGGTATAGAAGAATGGGTCACATCAACTTTGATAGCCTAGTGAAGATCAACTCTATTGATGCTATGATAGACTTCCAAAGATTACAAAGCCTATCAATGAAATTTGCAAGGAGTTTTAGTTTGGAAAGTAGAAAAATAAGAGGTTAAAAAAAAAGGAATATTCTAATATAGGACCTCTTGAGTTGGTGTATACATACTTGTGTGGACCTACCAGAATAAGAAGCTCTCAAGGTGATAGGTATTTTATGTTGTTGATAGATGATTACTCTAGAATGACTTGGGTGACATTTCTCAAAGAAAAATTAGAAGGTTTAGATAGGTTTAAATAATTTAAGTCTATGGTTGAGAATGAAATGGATTTGAAAATTAAATGTTTGAGGTTTGAAAAAGGTGGCGATTTCACCTCCAATGAGTTTAACATTTTTTATGATCATCAAATAAATAGACATTTCTTAGATCCCAGGACTCCTCAACAGAATGGAGTTGTGGAAAGGAAGAAAAATATAGTTGAAGAAGCATCAAGAACCATGATGAAGGAATTAAATCTACTGAAAGTCTACTAGAAAGAAGAAATTCATACTGCAGTGTACATTCTTAACAGAGTGTTGCAAAGATAGTTATTGTTCCACCAAAAGATCGACATGTTAATGCCTGATACAACCGCCAAAGTTAACGAATCCATGAGAGGCGATTAAGCCATGTCATGAACCCAAGTGTTGTTCTTCATAGCACAAGGAGACCAAGGGAACACACCTTGCAACAATCCCCCCAGCACAAGCGAGGAGTTCAAACCTGTGACCCGGGCTCTAATACCAATTGTTGCAAAGAAAGTTATTGTTGCACCAAAAGATCGACCTGTTAATTCCCGATACAACTGCTAGACTTAATGAATCCATGGGAGGTAGTTAATCCATGTCATGAACTCGAGTGTTGTGTTTCACAACACAAGAAGACTAAGATCACACACCTTGCAACACAAAGGGAAAGCAAGAGTGAACAATTCAAAGACCCCCTATGAACTATGGTATGAAAAACCTCCTACTATGAAATATTTTAGAGTCTTTGGGAGAAAATATTATATCACACTAACTCATTTGACTGAAAAATACGATGAAACTTTCTGACGAAAGATGTATCATCGGGTACCTGTGTATTTAATGTGAAATTTTCAAATATAAAAAATAATTATGCCCGATGTTTGTCGAAATTGTGGCGCTCCATGATTTTTGTCGCTATTTTGACATACACTTAAATTCAACCATCCCCTTCCATCAATTTGTTGGTCGAAATATGGTTAGCCTCCTTAATTTGTGGGTCAACGAGTATATGGTTAGCGTTCGTCGAGGTTTCGACGAATGTTTTTTAATAAATAAAAGTGGTTTCGACAATTTATCTATACTTGTGATAGTGTTTTTCTATACTTGCGAATTTTCTATACTTGTGACATTTTGTGGAGGTTATAGGCCGAATTATTTTGGTGCAAAATATCAGAATTATTAGATTTTTTTACTTGTCTATGATTAAAAATTATTAGAGTGTGAGTTTGATATTTTTTGAAGATCTAAATATTCAAGCTTGGTAAAGAAAAATCATGTCAGATAATATTAGTGCAAAACAAAATGAAGAGACACTTGCTATATTGTTGGCTAGATTGAAAAGAAAGGGTGATGGGAAATGTTATTGTCCTTGAAATAATTGCAAAGGATTAAAGATGAGAAGACTTTTAATCATAACAGCTGAGAAACATTGTAGGTAGCATGGTCATGTTGAAGGGGGAATGATTATCGTCCATTGGTAAGTTGTTCATTATATGTCTTTATATTGATTGAATATATCATTTTAACATTTTATATATATATAAAAAATTACTTGATCATGATCATGGTTTATTTGTGTCAATCATTATTATAAAGGTGGGGCACCCTAGAGCACATGATATGGATTATCACGGCCCATAGAATGTGGTTTTGCAAGTGGAGGAACATGGAGCTGTGAATATCGAAGATGAAGTTAATGATCCTATGGAAGAAGATGATCATGCACCAAAAAACAAAATTGAAAATGATGGTACAAATGCATTGATCCATGACACATTTAGTGGCGCAGCTGATCATGATGATCGAGATGACTTTGATGATGTTCATGATTTACCTGTACTTGAGAAGGCATACGAGCCCCTTTATGAAGGCTCCCAAAAAACTCTTCTCTTTGTTGTATTGTTTTTGGTGAAATTGAAGGTTATGAATGGTTTATCCAACATAGCAATCTCACGGATGTTAAGGTATGCCATATATGTCATCTTTTTTCATCCATTTTTGTTGTTAGTTCATCACTAGTAAATAAAGGATGAAATATGTACCATTAATATTCTTTATATTAACCAATTTTTATTTTTTTTGTAGATTGATAAGTGAATTTTTGTTACCACCATCAAATATTTTACCTCGCTCATATCGATATTCATCTACCATTATGAAATATATTGGAATGGAGTATCAAGCAATAGACGCATTTCCCAATGATCATATTATATATCATAAACAACATGAATGTGCAACACAATGATCAAAATTTCATATCAATAGATATAAAATAGATCAACTAACAAAAAAGGTGCCTCACAAGGTTCTTCGTTATATTCCCATTATTCCACGTATGCAACGATTATTTAGGTGTGAAATATTAGCGCAATTTATGGATTAACATGCACAAAATAGAAGTGGAGATGACATTCTTTCAATTCCTACGAATGGTTCTACATTTAGGGACATGGAGGAAAATTGGCCACACTTTAAAGAAGAACCTCATAATCTCAAGCTTTCATTAGCAGTGGACGGTGTCAATCCATTTGGAGAGCTGAGATCTATTTACTTCGTGTGGCTTGTTTTTGTTATCAACAATAACATTCCTCCATGGATGTCAATAAAGAGGGAGCACATAATTTTGGTAATGATTGTTCTGGGTATTTGTTTACATAAATTTTCTTTAACGTAGTAGCATCTCATTTGTCTTATTTTTTTCATAATGACTTATTTTTTTTCATTTAATATTCATGTACATTAATTTATATATATTGCAGTAAAATGGATATAATAATTATGTAATGTTTATGTTCATTCAACTAGGTAAGTACCAAGTTAAAGATATGAATGTATATATCGAGCCTCTTATCGACGAGTTACTAAAGTTATGGAATGGCGTCACTATTTATGACGTCTCTAGACCAATAGGATAAAGACAATTTCAATCCCATGCAATGCTTGTATGGATAATTCATGATGCCCCAGGGCTAACACATTTTTGTAGCATGTTATAACGTTTGACTACACTTTAATGATATTTAATTTTATGAAGTAGATATCATGCATGTTTTTAAAATAATCTATTCACTATATATATTTATAAAAATTGACATATTTAATCCAATTATATATGATCTTGCGGGTCTTCAAACAAAGGGAAAATTTGCATGTCCAGTTTGTGGTCCAAAGATGAAATCTTGTCGTTCAACAAGTTTAGAAAAGCAGGTGTTTGATGAGTATAGGCACTTCCTCCATAGAAATCATAAGTATCGAACTACTGAAAAACATATTTTCAATGGGAAAGAAGAGACTACATCAAAACCACGAAGAATGGCACATTGCCTATGGAAGTTGGAATATAATAGAATTAATCATCAAGGTTATACATCGGATCAAATTTTTTATCTATCATATATGATATGTTTGGAATTTATATTTTTATATTGTGTTTTGTTTACTCATGTTGTAATTGACAATGATTTTTGTTGTTAATTTGTTTAACTTATATGCTTCATGAAGGTCGTCAAGGCATTAATGGTCAGCTTCCACAGGAACTAAAATGTTATCCCAGACAATTTAGTAGGTTGTCCTACTATGAGCAGCTAAAAATTGTGCATTTGTTTGATACAATGCATATCGGAAAGAATATAACAGAAACGTTATGGAAAATATTGGATGGAGGGCATGACAAAGAAAAAATTGTCAAAATTTGTAGTGACATTCAAGAAGCCAATCATGCAATGAAAAATGTCATTCAATTAAATAGCGATGGAGACCAAATTAATATAAGTGCCCTTCCTTGGTTATTAACGAAGCAACAAAGCAATGCTATAAAAGAATTCATACAAAAAAATTGATTTCTCACAGGATTTGTTGTGAACATAAACAATATCATAACAAAGAAAGGTTAATTTGGGCTAGGGATGAAAACGCATGATTGGAATACCTTCATTAAGGTAATTATTTTGGTATATTTGTATACTGCATGCACTTTTCAATGTATTATGTTTACTAGTTTTGGAAAAATAATGAAAATATCATTTTATAATTGTTGCAGTATGTTCTACCTCTATCTATCCCAGACAACTTCGATAAAAATTTCAAGCAAGTTATATATGATCTTGGAAAATACATGAGGTAAGTAGCGATATTTGTTCAATTTGTTGTATAGATCTTATATTTACAATTTTTTTTACTTGTTATGTAATATATTGCAAATTTTTTGTTAAATATCGTTAAAATATTTGTGCTTTGAATCACTTGTAGATGGTTGTCATCTAAAGAAATCCATAAAGAAGATATAAATTATTGGAGGATAAAAATTCCTCATCTAATGTGTGAAATGCAAAAGTTTCTACCTTCGACATTTTTCAATGCACAAAAACACTACCTCATACACCAAGTTGAGTAGATTGAATTGTGTGGACCTGTACACACAAGGTCAATGTGGATGGTTGAGAGGCACTTGAAATTTTTGAAGGCTTTGGTTAGACAAAGAGTGCATCTTGAGGGTTATATGGTGGAGGGATATATGGTATACCATACCATGGTGTACAATTACTTAATATCTTCCTAAGTTCATAACAAAGATCCATGTAGATCGCATTTGGGATCCCATCTCCATTAACAAATTCGAAGGGGAGTACTTGATGGGGAAAGGTAGATTGAGGAAAGTGAGAGGTAATTATAAGATGGTCATGGAGATTAATTAGAATACATTTTGCATTGCCTTCAATTGCTTGAAAAGAAACAACAAAGAACTATTCCAAATGAAAAAATCTTCCACACACTAATAGAAAAGTATTGGTATTGTATTACTCCAAAAAATAAGTCTTTCACTGCTGAAAAGTATTAAAATCTTAAAAAGTGTTGATGATCAAATATTACAATTCGAATTTCATATATATAAGAAGAAAACCCAACAAAGGTGTCTCTTTGGATTGTTGTTTGGAAAATAATTAAACTACTGATCTTAATTAAACTCATAATACAATTTAATATTCTCCTAACATTGACTTAGCCGCTGAGAGATGTTTTTTATACTCCTCCAAGGTATGGGTATCTGCAACATGCACTGCATTTTGGGCTTCATAATTGAGTTTTATTATCAATTTCATATGTTTGTATGCTCCATCCAGCAATAGCCCTTCTTCTTTGGTTGTATCCAATACTTCCTGAATTATCCTATTGCATTCATCCATCATGTAAGCTCTCAAAAACGTAGGTTAAATACCTCAAGAGGTTGCCAAACTCAGTACGTTTCAGGGTAACATACAAGGTCGAATGGTTTAGACCTTCTTCTCTTTAGGTGTTTCTAGACCTAGGTGGGTACACCTATATGAATGAACCATAATTGATTTTTGTTTATTCCCTAAAATAATTTATCCACAATGGCAAGTGGGAGTGGATAAATGAATTCTTATTTTGGTATAGATTGTATAAGCAATATCAAGGCTAATCTTAATATGTTCAATTAATAGATGTAAAATCTAATATGTTCAATTAATAGATGTAAAAGATAAAATGAATGAAACTAAAATGATGGAATGTGAGGGACCAGTGCTCTATTGGATATATGGAGTCAAATAGAAATCAGAGTTAAGTGACTTATAACTAGCAATAATTCTAAATTTTTGGCACTTTTATGTTTATAACTTGTATAAATAGGCAAGGGTGCAATTATCAGATTCTTCTTTAATAACCCAAAATAATAATTCCAAGTTGTTGTGAATAATCAAAAGGATTTTGATCTTTACTTGAAAGACCCAATTAAATATGCTACATAGATACAAAAAATGTGCACTGATAAATTAAAAATATGCTTGATATATCAATTTAAACAATAGAGAAATGTCAAATATGGAGACAAATTGATAATATCTTCAATTAACTTAACAAACAATTGATACCAACATAGAGCCACCGAATTAGAGATTTTTTATTAACTCCTTCAAAATTTACACGTGCATCTTGGTCCTTTTTGCTGTAAACATTGTATCAATCTCTATTCTCCTACTTCTTTTATCTACTATCTTCTAATCTAATCCCCTCCTTATGGTCTTGGTCTCTCTTATTTATATGAGAGGCAACAAGCTTCAGACCAAAGGACGTGGCTTTTGATAACAAAACTTAACTGAAAAGATAAAATGTATTTAGAGATAACTAACATATGCAAATTTGTTAATCTTCAAGTAAGAAGCCCATGGTCATCTAAGACATGTGCAAGGCTCTTACTTTATGATATGATATTTTTTCCTTCTAATGACGTCGATCAATCTTCATCCGAGTCTAGATATTTTTCCTCCCATTTTCTTATTGTTAAATCATTCGGCCACTTGAATTCCTGTGCAGTAGTGAAATTTGTAAGGTGACTCTTCCATATGCTATCAAGTGATTTTTTGGAATCTACAACAAACTTTGTGTAACCATTATCCAACGTTATAATTCCATCAAGCAGAGTGTGAAAATTTTCTAGATTGATATCACCATCACCTTGAATATATGACAAGCATTGAGGAACCATTTGATCAAACTCATTCTTCCATTCATCCACATCCTTGAATTGTCCATCATCTTTGATGATCAAAGGACTAAAACTATGCTTTATTGAATCAAATTAATTCCTTTTGTTCTCCACCTTCTTCTTCATGTCAATCAAATACTTATGCTCATCAATAATTGCCTTCACCATCTCTTGAGTAGGCTTTAATTTCGGAGGTGTATCAAAATCCCTATGTGTTGCTTTGCATAAAGTGTTTAAAATATGGTAAGTGGGCTGCCATATTTTATATAATTCCTCTAGGATTGGGGAATTAGTATTTATTTGTTCCAGGGCTTTCACCAAATGACTAAAACCCTCATGGAATCCACTTATCTTCTCTTTTAAAACTCCAAATTTGTGCTTCAATATTTCTTTTAAGGTATCCAAGATGTGTTGCCTGACATCATCCATATTATGTTTCTTCAAATTTTCAATCTCCTCTTTCAACTATTGGATTTTTGGATCTTCAAGTGGAGTAGGTGGATGATAGACAACCATTTCATCCCCTTTTACATTTGTGGCTTGTTGTAATTGTTTCTTTAATCTGACACCTTCAATGAATAATTTATTTATTTCATCATTTGATAACTTGAGTCTCTTTTCATACTATGTTATCTTCTTCTCCATGTTTTCTACTACATCCTTTGTAAACATGGCAGAGTGCATAGTTATGGTTGTTGCTTATGTTGGAGTAGTTTCCTTAATTGTCCTAACCATTGCAGAACCTCTCATTTCATGTACTACATCCAGAAGCCTTGGCTTCCTTGTGTTCTTCTATTTTGTCCATAGGGCAAGGGTCTTGGTGGTAGGATTGTATCATGTGCCTGAGACTCCTTCTTTTGAATCAAATTCCACAACCAAGTTTGGATCATCCTGAGTTCTTATTTGATCTAACAAAAATACCTTAGAGAGTTCCATTCTAGGTATGATTAACATCTTACTACTTAGCACCAACTCCCTTGCTTCTTTGGGAGTAATATTGATGTTATCAATATCCAACTCTGCCATTGTCTGGGCCTGCACCTTTGCATTCTTTGAATCATCAATCCCAATGAGGTTAATTTTTAGTTTGTCATCAAACTGTCTCATATTATTTTTTATCCAAAAATCTTTGAATTCCCTTGTATGGATGAAATCATCATCTTCCATGAACCGCAGAGAATTAATTATTCTCTCATCATCTTGTATCTCATCAATGACTTCCTCTGATATTCTTATTTTTGGGTCATGAGGCTCTAACACTTTTTGTTTCTTTCATCTCAGTCAGTGTTAGGACTACTTCTTGTTCTTCATCACTCGACCCATAATCAACTAGTGATTCGACTTTTGTTTCTTAGCAAGTGGCTCACCAATTGGGGATGGAGGAGATGGATGAACTAGTGGAGGAGGTGGTGTATTCGATGTGGAGGCTATGGATGAGCGTGGCTGGGGTGCAGATGGTGGAGCTAACTTCTCTTCTTGAGCCTTTTTATACATCACATCAAACTTGCCTAGAATCAAGTGCATCCTTTTCAACAAATTTGGCTCTTCATCTAAGAACCCCTTGAACTTCTTATCTTTTTCTTTCTTCTGGTCCTCTCATATCATCATCACTAACCATTTTTTCCTTATTTCAAACACATATGATTTGTATACCAGGTTTATTATCACATCCTCTTATGGATCAAATACATGTGTTATCACCCTCTTTGTAAGCAGGGTCCTTCTGATATTATTGATGTGACCCTCTGGATCACATACTCTCACCTTTCTTGATCTGAGAGAAAAATTGGCTCTTATGAATCTCTGCACTTCTTCCAACATATCTGACCCAACTGATAATTCCTCAAAAACTGTTAAGTCAGGCAGGAAAGTCCCCTTTCTCTGATTCTTCATAAGACTATGCTCCATCTAGAGAATTTTCCAAATAAAATCTAAAAACAATACTCTATTAGGCACAAATTTTGGTAAAACATGTGGGGCTTGATCACAAACATACACCCTAATGATGGTATATTATGGAATTAGAAACCAATCATCATAGTTGTGTATGAAACCTTGGTCTGGTTTTTATTGCAAAGGTCTCATAACTTCCATTAAAGATTGTGGTAACCTCAGTGTAGGAAAACCAAGGGCATCAATTAGTCTGAGGGAAAATTCATCTCTAAACACAATAAATTCACCTTCAGGGCACTTACTATCCCAAATATAGCACCAATTTTGCATTGGAAGCATAAATCCATTTTCATGTGTGCTCAACTTCATCCTTTTAGTCCACTTTGTTTCTTTTTGAAATAGAATTAGATGACACAATAGAGAATACTTTCTGAAAGTGATAGGGGCCTTAGCTTCCCTAACCTGTAATAGACCTTCATGAATTTGTTCCTCAATGATAGAAGCAAAATCAAACTCCACATTGGACTCAAGGTGTTGGATATTCATTTCCATCCTCATCAATACAACTGACATGTTGTCTTCAGCACCAAATCCAAGAATTTGGCATAATGCATAATAGGAGTTTTTGAAATAATTCTAAAAATCAAACACTGGAAAGGGTTTAGCTTTTGAAGACGGAATAGGAAGGACTCTATTCTTGTCACCCCTTTTCATGTGCAAGAAAATTTCATCAATTCTATAAGTCCTCTTTAATCTCTTGTACTCCTGCTCTAGCCTCCCCAAATATATCTTTGTGGCAGCCTACTTATTTAGGTCAAAACACCTAATTATAGCCTCCCTAGAGATATCTACCAGACATTGTCCATCTGGGAGCCTAACAACCTTCGACGGGGCATGATATCTACTAGCTAGAGCTCTAGTTAGCTCAATATCAATAAACACATTAGGAGCTATCAATTTTCCCATGTCAAGAGTCCATGGGTTCGATACCGGGACCCCTTCATTCCTATTCTTATAAAAATACCAATACAGATTCCACCCAGACCGTGGAATTATTGGGTCTCTGCACTCCTAAGCTAAATTCTTAAAGACCCCCTTATAACCTTTATCAACTGAAGTAGGTAGCACTGCAAGTAATGGTGACTGTAATGAAGCTTTATTGGATTTTTCTTCTTTTTCAGTCCTTACTTTTATTTTCTTAGGTGACATTGCTTAAAATTCAATGTGTGGAAAATAGAACTTACCCGGAATATTGCTTGTCTTGAAGAATTCTCCTGACTGTCACACCTTGAGCTCGCCTATACTCAACTTCTGTTACAACGAGTGAATGAATTCACAATCTGCTTGGTTTAATTCTCATATCATATTGCATTAATTCCATATAATTTGTACATCATTCAAATTCTTCACACCGAGTTAAATTTAATATTTTGATGTTGATTGATGTCACTGGCCTTCATTTAATGCTCCAATGGTTGATTACCATGCTACCACACATGACTCCTCACTCCTTCATGGTACCAGAGTACATAATATTTACTTGTTCTTAATATACCAGACTACCGTGCACTTCCTTGTCTTCCTTAGCTGTACCATGGTGTTTATTTAGTATTTTATCTTATATACTGCTTTACCATGGGCTTTATTCCAACCCCCCATGGTATAGTAGTTCTCCCTTATGTGTATTCTTAATTTACCGCTCTATCATGAGCCTTACTCTAGCCCCCTATTGTATAGTGGTTCCTTCTGCTAGTATTGATGATGACCCCACTCTACCACGGGCTAGGTGTCAACCCTCAGTGGTACGATGGTAATACGATATACTATCATCCTCTTACAGTGCTACCATGAGTTACTTTGTTGGAGGCAACGGTAAGGAGGTAAAAGGCAATGCATATATGGTATACTCAAGTATGGCATCGGTATGGCGATAAAATGCTAATTTGACTTTGTGGATGGTAGAAACATTAATTTTATGAGAATACTAAGAGAGACCCTTGATTTTACATGACAAAATCAATAGAATTTTCTATAACCTCCTCTGCTTCTTTGTCTTATTTTTTCTTAAACACATCTTCCCCCAGTATAGGAACATGGGTGTATCCACTAAAGTTTTTCTTTTTCTTACAAGAGTGTATGTACCCTTCAGGGTCATAATTCATTCTTTGTGCATACTCCTTTAATTTGAATTCATCCAACAATAAAAGATAATTAGATCATTGGTAGTGGGATGTTAGGTTTTTAGGTACATCAATTATAAATTAAGGTCGTATATCATGGAAATTAACTAATTATACGTCATTTGTGAATTTCTTTTTTTTATACAGTTGGTCGAGAGTGGGATGCACTAAATTTCTACATCACAAACAATCTTGATTAGATGATGGTATGGATTGAACGATGTCAACAATCCAGTCATGCATTAACATGGAAAGGTGTGGCTTCATTGGTTAAAAGAAGCTCATCATAATGGAGATTCCAATGTCACACCAAGGGAAATTGATTTAGCATATGGTTTAATAGATAAACAGGTACGTATAAATATATTAATTACCCATATTATTTAATTATTTTCAATTATATTGATGTATATATATGTTGAGATTTTTTTTCTTTGCATACTTTCGGCCAAGAATAAATATGTTTATCAACTGATGATGCAATAATTTTTATATGTTTGACATATTGCAGGTGAAACACCACAAGGCTATGTGGTGCAATGGTCTTAAATTTTGAATCAAAAAGTTGGATGACACAAAGAAAACCTGTGATTCTGGGATAACTACAGTCTTTCAAGTGACTAATATTTCATCTAGAAGTGACATACATCTAGAAGTCTTGGAAAATTGATACTATGGGATTTTGGATGACATACTTGAGTGTGACTTTAAGTCCTTCAAATTATTTTTGTTCATCGTCCAATGGTACAAGCTATGATTGAATGAAAAAATCTTGAGAGAACTGTTATTGAACATGATAATGGATTTACCATGGTTAATACAAGGTCGATCGAGCGAGTTGGAAATGAGCCCTATGTTCTTCCAAGACAATATGAGCAGGTATTTTACTTAGAGGTTCCAGGTAAATCGGGTTGGTCATTTTATTAGACATGATCCAAGAGGAAGTCCAGTAAAGTATAATGTGGTGGAAGAAGAAGATATCGAAGAACTAGAAGATGATGTAGATGATGATCAAGATCAACAATTAGTTGATAATGTGCCTGACAAAGATGTCAAAGAAGATAAACTAGATCATGATGATGTATGAATTAATTTTCATGAATATGATATATGTGTGTATGATGAAATTATTGAAACTGATATCAATGATGATGATGATGATATGACCAATCCTTACAATGTTGAATCTAGATTGGATGATATAGACAAAGAGTTGTATTAAGAAGAAGATCAATGACATTGAAATGTATGAGTTGTGTGATTATATTATCTATTTGATGTTTATTTCTTGATAGAATTATATTTGACTTATATGGTTACATAATTTTCATGATGTTTTTAATTTTTATGCCATTACATAATTAATTCATGATGTACTTTTTAATGTTGTTAATTCATGATGTTACAACTATTGTAGCTCTCCTAGAAATTTCCATATGATCAAATCCTAATTACTCTACAACTATTTATGATTAGATATTATTTGATCATATCTTTGGTTATTTCATTCCCAAAAAATTAGCGTTTCCTCATGTTGACCTTGCATAGTGACATGTGAATGGGGCCAACGTTGATTTTTTTTCAATTTATGCTTGTATGGAGTGAACTTGACATGGTTAGACTAGATGCATGTGTTGATGATATGTGAGGGTTTCAAGACTCAAACATGAGGTCATGCTATATAAAGGCATCTCATCCTTCCTAATAATATAAGTTGCCTTATTCTTCGTCTCTTTCATATATTGTTCTTAGAATTTATTTATTTAATGGTTTCAAAAGATGAGGCTCTCTGAGCCTCACCTTGGATCTATTACACATCAATTTGTGTATTTTCATTAGCAATGAATATTTAGATGGTATTTAAAAATCTCATTGAATATAAAGATGATAATAGGAAGCTAAAAAAATGAGTATATTTTGTTTATGGAACCTAAACCACAAGGTTTGTCACTCTAATGCTAAAACCAAGTCAAATTAAGCCCTAACACCTATTGGAAAAGTCAAAACATGTCTTTCTTTCAAATTCACAAGAACATATAAACCTTTTGAAACCACAAATGCATGTTATGAAAGTGTATGGTAGTCCTACTTATAGCAGAAGTTCACATGATAAGCTAACCAATGGCACTATATTGGAGGATAAACCCACCTATGGAATTAATTTAAGAGGTAAGGGATGCCTCTTAGTGGAATTTTTAATCTTGGATTAATCCATAGTGCTAAAATTAGTTCTAGTGTTCTTCCCTTGGTGTTATATTTATCTCTACAATTTCCCATACTTAACCATTTCATCATCCCTTTTCCCAAGCTATTTGTATCATAATATAAACTTGGTCCAGTCTCACATTAGCCCCTTGGGTAATTATCCATTTCCTCCAAGTTGAATGGAACCTTTTGTACCAATGCATCTGTGTTTTCCTACCCTAATGGATCAAGACTTGGCATCACCTTAACAATCTTCTTTATGTCATAGAATATCTCTGAAGTGCCTTTGGCATGCTTTAGATGTGTCAATATTAACTAGATTGAATATATTAATTTTAAAGTCTCTTAACACATTCCATGACAAGAAAATGACTCATTTGGATTAAGGAGTACTTTCCTAAACCATTCCTTCATATTCAACAATTCCTTCTCACACCCACATCATAATTCATATCCATGTTAGTTGTAATGAGTTTTTTAAACCAACAATCAATGAATCATAGGATAGAATAAAACTCGTTATGCACAAGGATAAGAATCAAAGAGACTAAAAGAATCGATTCACTAGATATTCTCTGCATTACTATAATGGACCAATGTAAAAAAATAAGTCATAACAAGAATAGGACCAAAAAAAACTAGGAAAAGAAACCTTGTAGGCTACATTAATAAGATATTGATTGCAAGCATTTCTTCCATGATGTTTAAATGACAAAATATTAGATAGCTCAATCTTTATTCAAGTAGTATTTCAATCATTGATTCTTAGACATCCATCATGATTAAACATCACATATCATAAGACTTTTTAACAATCACTAGGACTGTAGATAATATTCAATCATGTCATAGGAAATAAATCATCAAAAAATATAAAGAAAGAGAAAACCAACTATATAAGCTTAGCAAGCCACCATACAAAAATTATATTTTGTAGAAAATAAAATAAAACTATATGTTGACATAGCATATATATAAACTATATTTTGAATTTTGGCCTCGCACGTGCAAGAGCACGACATAGTATACTGCACCGAGACCCTAACTGGAGAGTTGCATCGAGAACCAATGCATCCAGCCCCTGAGTGGAGAGTTGTGAGACTTCATTGGAGGAGTGCTTCAAGTCCATTGAGTCAAGGAGGAAGACTAGGAACCATTTGGCAGGAGGAAATCCAGAGCAAGAGGTGAGGGCACTCAAAAAGGGACAATGACTGTAAGTGATTTTTCCCCCACATTTAGAAATCTTGTTGCAAGTACAATGATTTAGACTCTGTTTATTCCCATTGAGGTGTTTCATGCTATATTTTGGTCAATTCAAGCTAATGTCCCTTTGAAAAACCCAAGTACTACCTAAGACTAGTGTCTGGTTAGTTTGAACAACCAAGCTTTGAGATGTTCAATCAGTTGGGTGGCCATTTTTGCCTTGTGAACTGTAGTTTTTGTATTTTTCTTAGCATATTTTTTCTACTATAAGATTGAAAGGAATTACCATCACATAATAGCACATTAAGTTCACTAGGGTTCAAATTTCTAAACTTTGATGAAATAAATTTACATATTGAGGTCCACAAATGATCAAAGGGACTGAAAACAATACATGGTCTATGAGTGCAATGAAAAATGCCTGGTGCTTGTCCATAAGAGAATGTATAGAATTACATGATGATGCAGATTCAAAGGAAGGAAACAAAATCACACAATCTCATTTAACAAGTCACAATCTTGAAATTTCGTTCTTTTGACACACTTAATCAACTATATTTCCCTTCACAAAACTCAACACAAACACTCAAATTTTTCTTTAGAGTTCCAAACCATTACTAGACCTTCAAACACCTTATTCAACTTCATCTTGATCAAAACAAAAAATTACCCAATCTTCCCTTTCATTTTACCATTAACTCTCTTTATGACTATCCTAAACTTCACAATTTCAACTCAACATAAAGTAATCTGACCCAAAATAGTATTTAGGCTAATATAGACCACACAATTTTCATTCCATTTCACTTCAAACAAATGTAAACCATCTCCCATCCTTTATTCTTAACAATTTAACAAAATCAAATACTGTACTTTCATTTTAGTCTCCAAAATAGGGCTATTATTAGACAGATCAGTCAAAGCAATGGAATTTTTAACTTCATGTTTACACCAAACCTTATATCAAATGAGATCAAATTATACCTTGGTAATCTCTTAACCAAAACAACCAAGAATCGCACTTAATCATAAAAATCTCTTAAAGTTCTTATTGTCACTAGCTCCTTCATACCCCATTTGCAACACTTGTAGGTCTGTCAACCTATTTGTTAGGGCTTCATTCACAATCTAAGCACTATTACACAAGTCTATCCACACTTTTCAATGCCCTCCTTGTAGATCTAAAACATATTAATGAACTTTGATGTAATAGGAAGGTGATTGAGATTATTACCATATCCAACATTCTACCATGCCTTTAAGGTCGTACGATTCCATAAAAATTCCTCAAAATGCAAGATTTTTGAAGAAAAATGATTAAAAATCAGATATTTTCCTTGAACTTATTCTTTATTCAACCACCCTCAAATTTCTAAAAGATACAAGAGCCTTTTTAAAAAAAAATCAACTGAATTTTAGCCTACTAATTGCCTCTAACCAACCCTAATGACTCATCTCTTAATATTTCCTTTTTTATTAAGTTGACAACTTTTTACATTATTTTCATTTTTGCACTTTTGGACTCTAATATATGAAACATGACTCTAATAACATGATTTACAAAGTAGGAACAATAACATTGAATCAAATTTCAAAACGTTGCTTCATGGAGGCCTAATTATGCCAAGGTGCTTTGCACTAGTACAAGAGATGAAAAAAAGACAAGGAGCCATTAAAAACTTCTAAATATTTCACTGAATCAACCAAACCTCCAAAAGAACAGTGCAAATGCCAGCACTAGGGAAATCCCAAAAGAGAACACTAATGAAAGTGAACTTCTTTTTTTCAAGTTCTAGAAGAGTATAAATGGTTCAAAGATGTTGTGGGTGTCTAGAAAATGGTGAAGGAATGTTGGATAGGGAGGGGACCAATTAGCCTCTTTAACTGGATTCTTAAGAAAGAAAGAAACTTTGATACATTTTGGGGTTCTTCTAAGTAGGCCCCATCTTTTATTATTTTATTTGGGGGACCCCAAAAACCATAGGGGTAGAAACCTCTAGATCTTAATCATTAAAGGCAAGGGGTCTATCCATTTAGAAATAGACATAATGGATGGTTGCACGATGGGCTATTTCAGATCAAAGGTGGTCCAAAAAAATTCATAGACTCACTAACTAGACACCAATACTACCTCAGAGGGACTATTGTCTTTGAGGAAGGTGGTCCAAAAAATTTCAAAGACAAGTACAAAAAGTAATAGAAACCTTCCACCAATTAACCCAATCAACCTCCGAGAAACAAGACAATGACTCCTCTAGATGTTCCCAAAACCCAAGGCTTCAAAACACAAGGTTGTTGACCCTACAAACCATTCCCATGCTTACCAAGTGATCTTTGATCATCAGAACCTTACAAGGTTTATTGACACATTCACAACTATTGTTACCTCCACATGCATTTGACTAGTAGTGACAACCTTGGTTTTTAATCCTCCAACCCCATACCTTGGGATCACATCACCATGAAAGAACTTCATCCAACATCCTTATGAGTGTAGGTACCACCAAATAGGTATTTGTCAAATTTGTCTTCCTCGAGCGAGGGAAATTCAAGAAGAGAAAAGGAAAGTGAGACATGTAGTAGGTCTAAAAGAGGGAGATCAACTAGAGGTAAAAAGATTAAAAGAAAATTTTGTAAATGTGTAGAATTTTTTCTTGTTGAAGGGGCATCATGTTCTTATGATGATGAGAGCATAGGCAACATCGAGGCTCCCTTGATGTACAAAAATCTACAAAAACAATGGGTACAAAAGGAACTTCCTCCAATAAACACTGATATTTGTGTCAATGAGAGGATATATCGCATAGCACCATTGTCATTACATGGTGTTGTGTCTATTGCACACACGCCTCGTTCGGAACGGGGACCCTCTCTTCCCTCTTTTGATTGATGGCCCCTTTTTAATTTTCCTCATTTTGCATGTCCATTTTTGTGCCCTAATAGGTCAGCTCACCCTTCAATGACATGTCTTAAGTTTGATCGAACTTGACCCCTTTGAAAAATGCTAAGTCTAAAGTCAGTTTGGGTTTCCCTTGTTAGAATGCCCTTTCTGAAGTCTGTGGCCCCTTCCGGGCCCGGACCCTCGGGTTTCCTTCTTCAGGTTTCCATTGCGGGTTCACTGTTGCTGGCATCTAGCACCCGATGTCCTTCCAGACACTGGACCCTAGACCTCGGATTTCCCCTTCCAGAATTTCGGTTGCGCTTTATTATTTCTCATGGCCGTGGTTGGGCATTTTTTCGGCCACCGGACTCCGGGTCTCCTGCCACCACCTATAGGATTTAAACTCACCAGCTTTTTGGCCATTGTACAAAGGAATTAATTACTGCATTAATGGTTGTTTTGGCTATTTAAATGGATTTTCCGGTTGTCATTTTCACCTGACCGAGTGATAGAGAAATTAAGAGCTCTGAGGCGTCCAACATTTTTAGCCCCACAGTTAGAGTTCTTTTCTCGACGTCTTCCACGCAGCCAACAACTTACTTCTTCGGGATCTTGAGGTACGCCCACTGTCTGCGTGCCTTGTCCTTTATTTTGTGGAATTTTGGGTGTTAAAGCAATGTAAAATTGGGTTTAAAACTGGTAAATTGGTACCCTCCCCTAAAAACCCATAAGTTAAAATATTAAAAATCAATTGTTTGAGGCCTCGAAATTCAAACCGGAGCTTAACCTTTATGCGACTGTTCTGAAGAATAGTTGTTAGCGTCTCTCGATCCCAGACCTTCCTGCGGCCATCTGTGAAACTCAAGCTGAACTTCAAACATCCATGCAGCCAAATTCATTTCAGACCCCGAGATCCGGATTTCCCCTCGCGGGTCTCCATTGGGTCCCCGTTGTTCTAAACGGCCTTCCCCGAGCATCTTCCCGACCTCCGAGCCCCGACTGCATGGATTCCGTGTCGGAACTTGCAAAAAATCAACAAAAGAGAAACCAACGTCCAAAATTGATTCGGACCCCGACCTCCGGAAATTCATCCTCGGGATTTCCATTTGGACTTCGCCGCTCTAAACGACAATGGCTAGATGGCTTCTCGACTCATGGGTCCTGACTATGTACCCTCCATTTCAAACTTACCAAAATCCGAAGTGTCTCCGGACCCTGACCTCTGGAATTCCTTCCCCGGAATTCCATGTCCATTTCACTATTTTGAACAGCCGTTCTGAAGCGACTTCTCGACTCCCGGACCCCGATCTGCTTCTCGCCGAAACCAAAATCTGAGCAAACATTTGAGGCCCAGGCCTCTTTCGGGTCTCGACCCCCAGAATTCTGCTTCCAGAATTTCGTTCCATTGTCACTGTTTTGAATGGTGAATTCAATTCGACTTTCTGACCTCCGGGTCTCGACCCGCTATTCACCACCTAGCCTTCCTGAATCCT
This sequence comes from Sequoiadendron giganteum, assembly GCA_007115665.2. Lineage (NCBI taxonomy): Eukaryota > Viridiplantae > Streptophyta > Pinopsida > Cupressales > Cupressaceae > Sequoiadendron > Sequoiadendron giganteum. Next base: position 360,289,268 of record CM021101.1, read on the forward strand.
CAAATCGTCTCCGGAGATCCTCCTTTGGAATTCCACACCCAGATTTCTGCCTCCATTTAGTCATTGTGAATGGCTAAACCACAACCGCTTCCCTATGATGGTGGTCCGTCTCCCTTGCACTGTTTCCAATGGTTGTCCTGTAGCTGAAGCCCAAACTCCCAAATGAAGGATCAAATGACCTCCAAATCCAAAATGGATTTCGACCCACTTGCTAAAATTAGGTCTTCCTTCATGATAACCTTCAATTGACCAAATCCAACACTGGGAAACACCTTTGGGAGTCCCATGCCTAATTTTCCCTTCCAAATGGAATTCTACCAAGGGAACTCTAACCCTGGGAACCCAAATTGTTTGCCTTGCTTTCTAGTGATGGTTTATCAATTGTTATGCGACTATTGAATATGAATAATGATTGCAAGGCTAACTTTGATGTGCAGGGACTTGTCCGGAGATGTTTTTCATTTTTGAATGTCACTAATTCGTGTCTTTTGTGTAGGATTTATGGAATCCGGCGTAGAAACTTCTGGTGCTTCCAAGGAGAAGGGGAAGGGAATAGCCAAGACACCTAGAGGCAAGGAGGATAAGGACCTAATGAAGTACAAGTTTCAAGGGGTCCCCTTACAATCCATAGTCACCACTCTCTGGAGAGATGTCACGGATACGAACATCGGCCAGGTCGATGGTGATGAATTTATATAGAGGGTCAGGGTGAATCCCAAGACCAAGAACGCAAGATTGATAAGGAGCAGTGGAATTGCCAAGGCTGTAGGCTTCCCGCCGGCCTTGGTGGCCCCTGAGTTTGTAATGGCATGCGTTGAGGCGTACCAACCTGAGACTCGAACAATAGAGGACCAGGATGGGAATATCATTGCAGACATGTCCCCATCAGGTATAACAACAACTTTCCACATCCCTACCTTTAAGAGCATGGAGACCCCCACCATGGAGGAATGTAAAGAATTGTAGCTACAGGATCCGCTAAGGTGCAAGAAGTTAATCAATCAATATTGGTTGAAGGACAAGCGAGGTAGTGTTGGTAAGCTCCCACAAAAGCTTTTTCGCAGTGACTTCTTTGAGGATTACCACGACCTCATGACCTTGCTGAGCTGAGTAATGGGCCTTCCTGCTGCGGCCTTCTTCCAGGAATGAATGTTCTACTTTGTGGAGCAGATTCTCCGTGATGACGGCATCGCCTTCTACTGGGGGAGATAATCAGTGACCACTTCCATGAATAGTTTACAACTGTGAAGAAGACCTCCAAGTTCTTCATGACCTCCTACCTGGTGTACTCCCTCATGGACCGGCAACCCTATCATCGATGAATAATTCCTCAAGGAATAGTTGCAACAAAGCGCAAACAACAAAAGGATGAAATTGGTACAGTGTTGCCACTAGACGACAAAATAGGGAAAGGGCATGAAAAGTCTTATAAATTAATTTTTTTTGGGGGTAGGTGAAACCCTAGTGTAAAGGGAATCTTGGCCACACAATAGAATCAAATCTTGGCCACTCATTTTGCTTTTTGAAAATTATAAATAGGGATCTCCTCCTCTCATTTTAGGGGAGTTGAGTTGTTGTAAAGACATGCTACATAAATTATAATACAAAATACAATCATTTTCTGGTGTATTTTTGGGTTTCTCCACATGTTTCATGATTCTTCTCCCTTTAGTTAAAACTTTGCTTCAAAGTAATTTTCTGATCTAGTTTCCTTAGTTAGTTGTAGTGGATTTAGTATGTTGTCTTTGGTTTTGAAGATTCATGCTATGTGTATGCTTTCCTTGTCCATACTTTTGGTCATTTGCTGCTGGTAAATGACTGTGCAAAGTTATTCTGGACTATAATTTCATAGTTGCTCATTAAACTTTGTCTTTGTTCACATTACATGGCGAATGAATGATGAATATTTGCAGTCCTTAAAAGATAGCATAGATTTCATGACATTGTGAGAATTCAAATTAAGTGAAATTTTGTTTAAGGAAATTGTCCACGGTAGGAACCTCCATGATCACTGTTCATTGGTAGTTGCAGGTCCAGGAACCATCCTTCTTCCTCGCCCTTTTTCTTTTTTTTAGAAGTAATTTGTGTTAAGGTTCATTGCACATTGTAAAGCCAAATTTGACGAAACAATGGGGTCCAAGACTACTATCTGAGCCTATGGTGAAATGCAATAATTCCATATTCGAAAAACTCCATTCATTGACCCAATTCCCCTACAGCTTTAACCACGTAAGACCGCCTTGTGATTCCAGAAAAATCACATAAATCAACTGAGATATTCCAAGCATTTTCAAGACCTGACATCCAAGAGACCTTGGGATAGTGTTTTGCAATTTGATTGTGGAAGATTTTCTTTCAAGAGAGGTGATGCACCTATGCATTACCTGTGTTGAGAAGTGCATAAAAACACCATCAACAGAACTGGCGCTAGAAGGAGGTCCAAAGGGTAAAGATGGATCGAATTGGGTCATTATCCCTTGAGATATTCCACTGGGTCTTGAGGTCTACACCAAAAAAGGGAGAGTTTCAGGAATTACAGCCCCCTGTTCGAGCTAAAAGAGCTAAAAGTGGGGAACCGTCCATCACCGATCTTGTAGAGTAGCTTACTACTCTTTCACCTCTGTCTCCTTCATCTTCGCTGGCAGCACCACCTCCCACTCATCTCATCCATACAGCCTCATAGGTTACCTCTCCATCCAGGCTGAACGCTGCCATTCAGCCAGACACAGTCACCAGCCTTACTGTTGCCCTGTCAGTTGTTGTCGTCTCATCGCAGTGATAGACCAATTTGGTGCAGCCACCTCCACTGCCTTTCCCAATGGCATGGCTGGGTAATAACCCATCTCCTCTCACCTTTAACCTCTACCATGATATGCCAAAGAACCCTAAAAATTTATACATGAAATTCAACTCCCGGGATCCATAGAGGACAGCCGAGGAGCATGTCAAGATTTTTGAAATTGCCTTGAAGACTATGCAAGTCATATACGAAGATGTAGCCTACAGGCTCTTTCCCTACTCCTTAGGGGAGGAGGCATTCTATTGGTACATCAATTTGCTAGCTGGAACTATCAACACATGGGATCTTTTGAAGAATGTATTTCTATAGAAGTTCAAGACCCCGGTTAGCCTCGCTTATTCGTATCGACACTTCATGTTGGTGCAGAGGGAGATCAATGAACTGATCAGTTCCTTCAATGATAGCTTCCATAGAGCGTACACTCAGCTGCAGGCTCCATACGTCTTCAACAATGCTGCTGTCCTACCCGTGTACTATGCAGCTTTGGACAATCTCACTTCAGGCCTAGTGAAAAGAATGACACCACCACTAGCTAGGTTGGTCGATGCATATGCTGAAGCCATCATCGCCAACACTGATCTGGGACAGAACATATCCAGTCCACTGCACTCTCTCAGGCAAACCGCGCATCCGGTGCAGCTTCAGGGACTCACGCAAGCCTTGCAGCATTAGACACCCTTGTTGAATCCAGTGCCACGGTTACCTCTGGTTCCGCATCCTGGGCAGTCGATGAACCAAGCATATCTGGTACCTCACTACTTACTACCCCAGTAGCAATAGTTGCATCATCAACAATCCCAAGTGCCTGCGTACCTTCAAGTAGCAGAATTCCCACCCGCTCACCAAAATCAGCCGGTGGCACAACCCGTGTTCCTTCAAAACTCCACACCACAATCGAGCAATGCTAAAAAGGATAGAATTGATGAGCTCACATAAATGATCAAGAAGATATCAACTAAAATGACACACCTAAGAAATCAGAACAACTAGCTGCAGGCGTCGCAAAAGAGCATACAGGCCAACCTTAATAGGGAAAACTGAGATCAGCGAGAAATTCGGGACAATCACAATGCCAGCACATCATCGGGGTAGAACTATGACAGAAATCAGAATTCAGGCCAGAACTTCGATAGAAGGCCCTTCCAAAGGAAAAACTAGATGTGGAATACATGCCCCAACAATGGTGGCATTCCCATGCCTCTTGACCAGCCCAACAGCAATAGCAATGAAAACCCCGCAAGTGAAGTGTACTTGGTAGAGGTTGCGTTGTCTGGTTGGTGTCACATTCACAAAATGAGCTGCCATTCCAAACTGGATTGTTCAGAATTCCAAACTACCACCGATATTTTTCAGGTGGAAGTTCAGAATGCAGTCGACAATTCGGGATGTAGGGACATTGTCTCGTCCGATCTGTACGATTTTTCGGTGTTGGTGCTAAACCAAGCTCCCTTCTTGAGGGAAAAATGCAACACACCCGAACTGGAGAATGTTGATTCAAACAACAACGACACGGTGAGGGAGGTAAGTTCTGAAATTCCTTTAGCTCAGATTTTTGATTCAATAGATAATGGTCCCAAAGATGATGAAGAAGAGCCTAGGGAGGATGAAGTCCAAATGTTTCACCAACGGATCACCCCTTACAACCTGAGAAATAGACAAGCTAGTGGTCATGTTGGAGGTCCTTTTATGATCTCCACTTTGTCGAACAATTTCAGCACCCCTCCCAATCTAAATGCAAATAATAACCCAGGTTTTCCCCATACCCCCACGTGATACCTTAGCAGAAATAAACAGCAAAGCGACAACCAAAGCCAAGCAGCCACCTCCTCCCAAAATGTGTCATGTGATCAAGAAATCGAGCAGATGGGGGAGTATATTGTTGAAGACTTTAAAAACGTAAAGTTGAGCGTGTCGACATTTGAAGTTCTAAAGGTGCCTGCTGTCAGGAATGCCTTTTTTAGAATGATAAATGGGACTCCACCACAAGGGCCAGCTTAGGAAACTCTAGTAAAGAAGGTTTCTTTTGGTGATTAGCCAAATGAGCCAGTCGTCAAGCATATTTTCAATAGCAAGGCTGACCCGCCAACAGGTTAGCAAGTAAACAAGCAACCTGATAGGGCTGCTAATCATATACAAACCCAGAGCAAGGGCAACGAGAAATATAAGGGCCAAGTTGCTCAGGTGGATGTTTTTGAAAGATTGTTTCAATGGAAATTCGAAACTCCTCCCTTTCTGACCACCATCCACGTGTTCGGGAAGAACCTCCATAATTGCTTGCTTGATTCGAGAGCCTCGGCCAATGTTATGCCCTTGAGCGTATGTAAGGCACTCGGGATAAAGCCCACTCCTTCCTGGAAAAAAGTAACACAACTTGACAAGACTGAAATTAGCATTGTGGGGGAAATTAACAAAATATCCATGCAAGTTGTTGCTGATCCCCGGATCCAACAAACCATTGATATACAGGTGGCCGATATCCTAGATACCTACGGTATAATCCTAGGAAGGGATTTCATGAGGGCATTGAACGGATATGCCGCAACTGATTACTCGCATATGTGGCTGCCATGGAAAGGAATGCCAAATCATATTAGGATCGATCAGGAGCCACGAATGAGGTTTATGATCATTGAGTACAACAACACGAATGAGGTGGTGTACGTCGAAACAAGTTTGGGGAATTATTCCCCAGTGTCATATTGGAATTATCTTTGGTAGAAGCTAGGGGTTATTACCCCTCCTTTCAACTAGATACATGATTTGATGCATTTTTCCAGGTGAGCTATTCAAGATACATTCTTGGTCCTAGATTGATGAAGGATACCTCTCAAGGGGAGTAGGTAGTGGTGTCTTTGGTTGGTGTTGTTAGGGGGATAAAATCTTGTGTCCCTAAGGGGTAGAGAATAGTGGAGAGAGAGTAGTGGAGAGAAAGTCGCAAGTGTTTCCCTTTGTCATTGATGTCAAAGAGGGAGAGAGTGTAGTCTAAAAAACTGAGGGAGAGAGTAAAGGAAAGATTTGATGTCAAAGGGAGAGATAAGTCTAAGAAACATAGGGAAGATGAATCCTGAAATGTAGGAAGTACTCCAATAAGGGGCAACTACTTGACTACTTGAGCAAGGTTGATTTTGTGAGTTGGTGTTTCCATTGCAGCTTTGCTTTTGTTATTGATTCTTTTTCAAAGCTGGTGCTGCCATCAATGAAAAAGGGGGATATTGTTGGATATTTTTGCAATTTTTTTATTGATGTGAATAGGGAGATTGTTGCACCATGTTGTCTTTAGTGTTTTGATTGATGTCAACCTCTAGTGTGGTGTTGAGAAGGTGTTATATTTGAAGATATTGTTGGTGTTGGAGATTGTTGCAATCTCTAGTGTGGTCATGTTGAAAAGGAGTTGTGGTGTTTGTAGTATTGTCAATGCAGTTGGTTCACTTGGTTTCCAAGTGCTTTTGAGAAAATTTTATAAAGAATTTTACAAGGTTACAGAGTTTTGTTATGTGTTGTGCTCCACATTTCTTCATGGTTGAAGATGTTCTTGTACAGTTTGGATGAGTTGATAAGAAGATTTCAAAGGTTTTATATCCAGATTTTTAGTTTTGGATCATGCAGCAGTGGAAGATATGTTTGATAGTGTGTTTTCTTATGAAGAATGTTGTCTAGGAGAAATGGAATTTCTCCACATTTCTCTATGTTGATATTTCTTGTCTTATAGATTTGGGAACATGCTTATATTGTCTATAATTTCCTTCCCTTGAATTTTCTGGTGTTCATTTGTTTCGCAAGGTTGGTTAGTAATTTGTGTTTTGTGGTAGTGTGTTTGGTTGTGTAGAATGAAAGTTTTCTTTAGTTTCAAGTGGTTGCATCAGAGGTGTTGGCTATTCTGATGGTGTTGAATATTTTTGGATCTTTTGGAGTGTTTCTATATGGTACACGTGTTCTTTTTGAACTTGGAGAGGTGTGTATGTGGTTGCTTGTTAGTGTTAGTGCAGGTTTGGACAACCTAGCATGCTAGTGCTAATTGTAGAGGTTGTTTGTTGTTTGTCGAAGTGTGATGAAGTGTTTCGATGTAGATTTGGAGCTTGGTTAACCCTTAGCATGTTTTTCCTTCACTTCTTTCCACTATGGAAGTTTTTGGTGTTGAATATTTGTTGGTTGCATGTTTGAGGTGCATACATTTCATTAAGGTCAACCTAAACAAGATTGTTTGAGGTTGTGGATGATATATAAGAAAGGTTAATTGCTGAAGATGTTGTGAGATGTGATGTATTATGTGAATTTGATCAAGTGTGTTGATATGAGTGTGAGCTTAAATTCCTAAGGCTACTAGACGCAGTGAGCATAAGATTTCTACATTTTCAATATACCTGAAGTTGCTGGAGGCAGTGAGCCAAAGGTGGATCTTCCTATTTCTCTATGGTAGTGAACCTCCTTGTAATAGTATTCTTCTATTCTTTTTTTTTTTGGATAGTGATTCCTTTGGGAAATGATCCTATTGTATTCAGTGTTTCTATTTATATATGTGAGTGAATCCTCACAGTGGTTTTTCCCTAGTTAGGGTTTTTCACATAAATCCAGTGTTCTATTGTGTATGGTTGTGATTATGTTGATGTTTCATATTTTTAATTTTTATATTCTTAATAAAGATCTGAAATTTAATAAGGGTTTAAGGATTTATGAGGCTTTGATGATTTTAATATACAAATTATTCACCCCTCCCCTCTTAGTTTTCTTGTGTGTCAGGACTAATTCTTTATAGAGGATTTTTCAAAACTCTTAGGACTAGAATCCTTTGAATAAGGCTCATAATTCCCTTTTATATAAATAAGGGAGCAAAAATAAAAAAGCCTTATTCCACCGCTTATCACAAAAATAAAAAATTTAAGTAGTGACACCTTTACAAAAGGACAAAAACATTTATTCATGAGGATGTAACCATTGCAAAAGTAGTTGAAGATCTTTTGGAGTAGTTATTCTTGTGGATGGGTTTAATCTTCCCAAAATTGCTTCTTAGATTTGATAGGATACCTCTGGAATTCCTTCTTTAACTTGTGGATGTTGCACTTATGCTGGTTGGTAAAAGATGATTGAAAAGAAACTCAACTTTCTACACCATTTTTCTCTTTATCATCATCCCACCTTGATGCCATGTCACCTCTAATTGAGATAAACTAGTTCACCCTAACCATACAAGCCTTGTATTCATCGTTTATTAAGACATGCAGCATGTCAAAGAATCCTATCATGATGTACTCAAGCTTGGAGAGCATAAACAAACTAAGATTTATTTGTTCTATATCCATCTCACCACCTTTATTTATTTTTCCATATATAGGAGAGAGAATATTAGCAAGATTTTCTCCTCATTTCTTGAAAGGCCTTATCTCTCCTTTATTATTCAAAATGGGAGGCATATGAAACTCTTCAAAACCTTTAAAAGTGTCTAATTCCATCCTTATGAGAGCCTTATATCTAATATGATGGCTAATGATGTCATCTAACAATTCGAACCTAGAAATAATATTAGGCACCTAACCATAATCAAAATTGGAGCCTTTTACAATAATTGTCAATAATATAACTCTAGGGGCCAATTAATTTGAAAAAAATTCAGCCTAACTCTTGCTTGTGCATGGTTGGTAAATGCATCCCTCAAAACTTTTTAGTTGTCCCATACCTTATCTACCTTACTCAAAATATTTGATAACTTATGACCCAAAATATTTTCAATCAAATTTAACATCTTCTTAATAGATGCCTCATTTGCTATTCTAGCTTCTTCTTTTCTCTCCTTGAGCTTCTCCTTTAATTTTTTAACCTCCAAGGTTAATTTTTTTGTCTCTTGTGGTCCCTTGTCTTCAATATTTGGTTGAGGAGGAGGCAACAATCTTATAACCATATTCAGTTGTTCCTAGAATTTTAAATTTACGAGATTTTATTTATCTAAATCTCCCTACAACCGCTTTATTATTGCTTCAGTGAACAAGGTTGCATTGACTTTGAGGGAGGATACTTGGGTGGCACTTGTACCCCTTAGTCTCCTAACTATCTAATTTCTAGTGAGCTCACTAGGGTCATTAATTATTTGAGGCTTTTTGATCTCAAGGAAAGTAGACCATATTGCCAATGTTTCATGCCTAGGGCTAAATCCTAACCCAAAATAGAAAGCATCAACTTGCTCCTCTGATTGCAAAATAGGGTCAGTTCCTCTTTTTCTTCTAATGGTGTCTAATGTAATGGTAGATGACATATCCCACCCTGGTAGAATTAATCATCCAACACTTCTGACGAATTATCTACCTCTTTGAGGAGGCATAGATTCCATCTTTATGTTGACCTTAATCCAAAACTCTGCAATTAATTATTTTTTCTTTTCCTTTGTGAGAATTTTGTGAACCCCAATCCCTTATACCTGCACAAACATGAGAAACAAAAACAATGTTAAATTCAAATGCAAGTAAGAAGAAGGATTCCCCATGAAATCCATTTACAAAACTTAAAATAGGAAAATGAAGAAAAGATGAACAAAGAAAGCAACGAAATCCTAATTAAGTATGCAAACACTTGATCCCATGGGGGAGTTGGTGCCAACTTGTGTGTAGGAAATGGCCCTTTCCCAAATCCTTTGTGTGATTGTTGATGATTTGATGAGTGATCCACTTTGATGAAGATTCAATCAAGCTCCATGATGAAAAACTTGCATAACCTAGCTAAGAACTTGATGAAATGGATAATGTTGAGGATGAAATTGAGTATAATAAACTTACTCAAATTGTGGATGATAGAATGAGAAGAAGAGTCTCTCATTTATAGAATTTTAAATTGGAAGAAGAGTGAAATTGAGCAATGTGGGATCATTCAACATCCAATGGCCAAGTGCCACTTGCCAAAATGTGAATGGTTGAAGGTTGAGTACATTTTGATCAATGTGCATGATAAATGCCATGAGATTCAAATTTGAAATTTGAATCTCACATGTTGGAGGGAGAAGGAAATGGAGTTAATGTCACTTGGCTCAAGTCTAAGGAAATGTAAGAGGCATTAAATGCCTCATTGGAAGGACTAAGCCCATTTGAATTTGAATTCAAATTTGAGGGAATATTCCTCTTTTATGCCATGTGAGGGAAAATAGATGAATTAATAAATCAATTAAATTGATTTATTGGTGCAACTTGCAAAATCTAGAGGATTTTAGTGATAGGGATTAACTTAATCAAGATTTTATTAGTTTAATGAGGGATTAGATGTTTTGACAATTTTGACTTAAATTGATGAATTGATTTAAATCAGAATTGAGAGGAAATGATTAATTAAATAAATGATTTTGATTTATTTAACTAAGTGGGAATATGTTAGATTAAATCAAATAAGGTTTAATTTATTTAATTTAATAAGAGGACTTTAGAGACTTTAATCAAATAAATTGATTTATTTAATTAAACAGAAACAAAAGGTTAATTAAATTAAATTGATTAATTTAATCAATGGAGGAGAAAGACTTAATCAAATAAACAATGATTTATTAAATTAAGAGACAGAATATGATAAAAAGTTGAGAGTATGATTCTAGAGGAAATTTTGTTAGTAATCAGGATCAAGTGTGCCGAACCGAATTGTGCATTTTCCATGTCTACATTTTTCCCCTCTTTGAAGTAATGTACTTGTTGCATTGATTCAAAGAATAAACTGTTGTGATCAAAGTTCAAAATTTCTCAATTTTTCAAATGCCCCACTATTGCTCCAGTGAGAAGGATTACGCTGGTATATTTCCCCCTCGAGAGATCAAATGGAAATGTATGATTTTCTGATCGAGACCGCGATAAAATGCGAGAGGAGTGGCTCTATTGATCAGAGGACGAAAGATAATTCTTTGATGTAGACAATTTTGATGATGTGTAGATAGTCATTGACCATGGGTAGCCTCATGTATGTTTTGAGATCTCACACCTACTTTAGATAGAAATGTTAGTAAAGATAGAAGAATAAGAAGAATAAGAATGATGGAAGGAGGATCCAACAAGCCTACATTATGAATTGATGATGATGATGATTTGCTTACTAGGAGTTGGGATTTTCAAAGGGCCAATTACTTTATGTTTGATAACACACGTAGGTACGATGCATCAAGGTATAAAGGACCAGGATGATGTTGTACTTAGTGTGATGGACTTTGACTCATCAATCAAATAGGAGTATTCTTGTTCACACTTGACACACATAAACCTTGCTAGGACGGACCTAACAAAGAAAGTATTCGCCAAGTTATTTTACAAGAATATCCAACAAGCACATCAAATAAAAAAGATAACGATCATTGCCCCATTCCTTACTCTCTAAACCTATTTTGTTTAGGCGTCATCGAGAGTTCCTTGAAATGAGCGCAAAATAAGATAAGTCAAAAATACCAGATAAAGTAAACAAACAAGCTAATGTTCTTCATACCGCTAGCCAGGACTAAACTACTATGGGTACCTGATGCTTATGTCCATCATAGGAAAGTTTCATCCTAGGACATGTTGTGATCAGGGTTTTGATGGGACTGATTTGGGTGATAAGCTATTGATATTCCGAGTTGACCAACTTGTTGACTCACTGATCTAGACTTTCAAGACTCTGACGATTAGAGTGTTCACTTTTGAACCTACTAGACTTGCTTCTGATAGACTCACTAAAGGATGAAAGCAACGATTGATTTTATTATGAGTGATAAAATTCACGGCTGAAAGCAAGATGAAATGGATGCACTGTTTTGGATTTTTCAGATATTTTGAAGCTATTTTTTGATATTTTGAGATGTTTTACAAATGTTTTTGGTATTTTCACATTTTTCAATGTTTTTGGTATTTTCAAGATTTATGATGAAGAGACTAACTTAAAGACCTATCCTAGGGGTCTTGGGAGTTGATCCATAGATTAGCCTTGCCTACGTTATACACATGGAGACCACGTAGTTTGACAGACAACAGACTTGATGATGATAAGATGGGCAAGCAGATTGCCATTTTATTGTGACGAACACCTAACGACTGACCTAACTGTAGACTAGATGGTCAAATGGATTACCAATGCGACGGATGCCTAAAGGACTAACCATATTATCTTGGGGGATGATCAAAGATCAACCTTGCCTACGTTAAAGCTCAGAGATGATGTAATTCGATAGACGACATACTTGATGATGATAATATGGGCAAGCATATTTCCATTTTATTGCGACGAGTGCCTAAGGACTGACCTAACTGTAGACTAGATGGGCAAACGGATTACCAATGCGACGAACGCCTAAAGGACTGACCTTACTATCTCAGGGGATGATCAAAGATCAACCTTACCTACGTTCAAGCTCAAAGACAACGTAGTTTGACTAGGTGAAAGACTAACAAGACTCAATGATGAATTTTTTGAAGATTTTTCGATATTTTGACATGTTTTTGAGATTTTTTATTTATTTTTTATGATTTTCCAAATGTTTTTGGTTTTTTTTTTTATGATTTTGATGTTTTGATTTTCTGATGATTTGAGAAAAGCACAAAAATATACACAAATCCGATCCAGCGCAAGTTTCAAGGTCATGCCCCTAGCGTTAAGCGATAGACTACTTCAAATAGGCAAGACAAATTGACCTTAGGAATATGCCAAGTAGTGCTATGGTGGAATATGATATGGGCATCGACTTAGGCTATGGTATGGATGTGAGCGGATGGGTGCATGGATGATTTATTTAAATGTGATGGCATGGACAAGTAAGTCATGCAGATCTTGGTGGATAGAGGGTGCTTTATTTACACTTGGTGCCTGTTTTCCAGGTTTTCACCAAGGTACTTGTCCAAAGCGCCATTGAAGTGGTTTTCACTAGAGGACGATTTTATTTTATTTTTTTATTGTTTTCAATCTTTTTTCTAATTTTTTTATTTATTTTTGGATTTTTTGCATTTTTGCATTTTTTTGTTGTCACCAAGACGCCTGTTTGCCATGTTTTCATCAAGGTAACCATTTTTTCAGGACTTTTTCTGATTGTTTTTGTATTTTCTGGTTTTATACCTTGCAAGTTCTTAGGCATAATTTTTTTTGAGGCGAGAGCTATTCATGGGCTCCTGTAGAGGCTTGCCCTTTGGTGTTGACAACTGATATGCCCCTAATTTATAGCTTGCGGTGATGATGAAAGGTCCCAACCAGTTGGGTTCAAATTTTCCCTTGCTATCTGGATTTGGTATATTCTTTTGATTCTCTTTTAGCACAAGGTCACTAACTTGGAAGGTGTGTTGCTTGGTCTTCTTGTTGTAGCTCTGTTTCAGGCGATTCTGGTAGACCTATAGATGATTTAGGGCATCCATGCATTGTTCATCTAGTAACTCCAGCTCGTTCAGTCTTGTAACCTTGTATTCCTTATCTGTGATGAGGTTTTGCAAAGATATTCTCAGGGATGGGAGCTCGATCTCAATTGGGAGTACAACTTCTGATCCGTAGACTAGGGAAAATAGGGTGGCACCTGTTGGTGTGCGGATGCTAGTGCGGTAGGCCCATAAGGCGGGATTTAACTACAGCTTCCAATCACGACCAGATTCATTGACTATTTTCTTAAGGATCTTCAGAATGGTTTTGTTGGTAGCTTATGCTTGGCCATTGCCTTGTGGGTAATATGGGGTGGAAAAGCGGTGTTGTATTTTGAATTTTTCACACAAATCACGGACATCCTGGTTCTTGAAGGGTGTCCCGTTATCAGAGATAATGGATTGGGGAACACCGTATCAGCAAATGAGGTAGTTCATGATGAACTTGGATATCTACTTTCCAGTGATGTAGGTCATGGGAATTGCTTCGACCCACTTTGTGAAATATTCGGTGGCGGTGATAATGAACTTATGGCCATTAGATGAGGTGGGTGAGATTTTACCTATGAGATTGAGCCCCCACTGGGAAAAGGGCCAAGGTGTAACAATAGGATGCAACTCTTGAGCTGGTGCATGAATGAGTTCTCCAAGTTTTTGGCACTATAGACACCTTCTGACAAACTCATGTGCCTCTCTCTCCATTGTCGGCCAGTAGTACCCGGTCTTAGCAACTTCTTAGTCAAGGTCATACCACTTGAGTGTGAACTGCAAGTGCCATTGTGTACCTCAATCAAAGCAGTCAAGGCCTCCTCAGGTTTTAAGCAACGTAAAAAGGTCCCATCGATGCTTCTACGAAAGAGGGTTTCTCCTAGGATGACAAATCGTAAGGACCTTTTGACAAAGGTTCGCTTGAGGTTTGGGGTAATGTCGGTTGGGAGGATTCCTAATCTTAGGTAGGTCTAAATTTCATGGTACCAAAGATCATCAGGACCAACGAGTTCGCACGCATATTCTAATTCTAGTACCTTGAAAGTTGGTATGAGAAGCTGCTCTACTAGGAATTCGTGTTTTGAGACGTTGCGAGGGATATCTAGAAAGGATCTGATCGTTTCCATTGTATCAGTTGCTCTATTTTTTGCCCTCGGTATTTTCTTGAAGGTGATATCGACAAATGATTCTTTGAGGCTCTCTACCACCTTCTTGTATGGTGTGAGCTTATCATCTTTAATTTGGTATTCACCATTGACTTGGTTAATGATAAGTTTTGAATCCCCATAGACCTTTAATGCCATAATTCGCCACTGTGCCGTAATTTTGAGACCTATGGTTAAAGCCTCATATTTTGCAATGTTGATTGTATAGGGGAATGCCAACTTGTAAGATCTTGGTATGCAATCCCCTTGTGGGGTGATGAAGAACACGCCAGCTCCTGATCCATGTTGTCTGTGGGAGCCATCAAAGTATAGTTTCCAGTGGTTGGCTGCACTAAGATTGAAAAGGGACTCATCTAGAAATTCTGATATGAGCGGGTTGTTTGCATATATTGGAGCCTCTGCTAGCTGATCCGCAATTACTTGTCCTTTGATCACTTTTCGCTCTACATACTCAATATCATGTTTAGATAGTATCATAACCCATTTAGCCATTATTCCTATAAACATTGCTTTTGACAATAGATACTTAAGGGGGTCTATCTTAGCAATTAGCTTAATTTGATGAGCTAGCATGTAGTGTCTGAATTTATGGGTTGCAAACACCACTACCAGGAAAGCTTTTTCTATTGATGTGTAGTTGAGCTCATGCCCCACCATTGTTCTGTTGATATAGTAAATTTCCCGCTCGGTTTCCTTTTCATCATGTTGGGCTAAAAGGGCACCAAGGGCAGCTGTTGTTGTTGAGATGTATAGAATCAATGGTTTCCCTACGATTGGTGGCATCAACACAGGTGGTGTAAGTAGATATTCTTTGATTTTGTTGAATTCTTGTTCACACTTGTCGTCCCACCTAAATGCTACTCCCTTGTGGAGTAGGTGTGAATAGGCAATCTGCTTATCTACCAGTTGTGCTATGAATCTTCGGATGGACTGGAGTCTACCTTGTAATCCTCTTAGTTGCTTTAGTGTTCTAGGAACTCCCATATCAAGGATTTCTTTTACCTTTGTGGGATCCACTTCTATCCCTCTCATTGAAACTATGTACCCTAGCAACTTTCCTGATTGTACTCCAAAGACACATTTCTTTGGGTTGAGCTTGACCTTGTATTTTTCCATCCTATCAAAAATTGCACTTAGATTCGCTATGTGATCATGTCTCTTCCTTGATTTAGCTAATATATCATCCACATAGTCTTCAATAGTTTTGTGGATCATGTCGTGGAAGATCAGTGCCATGGCTCCTTGGTATCTAGCTCCTACTTGCTTTAACTCAAATGGCATCACATTCTAGTAGTAGGTGCCCCAAGGACATGTAAAGGTCATCT
Organism: Sequoiadendron giganteum; assembly: GCA_007115665.2. Taxonomy (NCBI): domain Eukaryota; kingdom Viridiplantae; phylum Streptophyta; class Pinopsida; order Cupressales; family Cupressaceae; genus Sequoiadendron; species Sequoiadendron giganteum. The sequence goes on from CM021101.1 coordinate 360,304,872, forward strand.
TACGTTGGTCCTCTTTTGTGATCATTATTTGATTGTACCTTGAGAAGCCATCCATCAGGGATAGCATCTCATGTTCGATCGTCATATCCACTATCATGTCAATGTTGGGTAGTGGAAAATCATCCTTAGGACATGCTTTGTTGAGGTCTTTGAATTTATACGGATGCCCCCATTCGGTTTTGAGACTGGTACAAGATTAGATACCCACTCGAGATAGTCAATCAGGCGTATGAAGCCAACATCCAGGAGCTTCTGCAACTCAATCTTGACTAGTAAGGCTATTTGCAGGTGCATTTTCCTTAACTTTTGTCTAACTGGTTTCGCTCTAGGGTAAACAGCCAAATGATGAACCACCACCTCCAGATCTAGACCTGGCACGTTAGCATAGGTCCATGCAAATTTTACCTTCCTTTCTTTCAAAAATGCCACTAGCAGTTCTTGTTCCTCTGGTAGGAGAGACTAAGCATAGAAAGTGATTTGCAGTTCTGTTTCTGTTCCCAAGTTGACAAGATTGCACTGCTTTGCTAGGACTGCTGACTTTTCTTGATGTAGAGCAATAGGGGGAGATTAAATCCTTCATCCTCCGATGCCTTAGAGAGGTTTTCACCATTGGATTTGTCATTTATTTTTATTGTTTTGTGGTTAGAGAGCGCCATAGTGTGGTTTTCACTCAATAACTCCGAGCTTATTCTTGATATTTTTCTTTTGCGACTGAAGGAATCAATCATCTCCCCATAATATGCCTGGGTGTCTAATGTGATGTTGAAGCCTGATTTGTGATCCCCACAAGGAATTGTATCCCTTAGTCCCATGAATTCTGAGAGAGCCTCATCGTTTTTGAATGAGTCTAGAATTGGCGGTCCTCATTGTTCATTATCGATGAGTTGAGGGTATACTAAGGTGATTTGGTGGGTTTGTTGGTTTGACTCGGCTAGTGAGGTACTAATAATTAGTAGGGTGGAATCCTCAAAGAGCCTGGGAAGCCCTTCTATGGTATCATCATCGTCACTATTGGCGCAAACATCAATGACGTCAAAGGTGAAGTTGTCAAGTGGGATACCTAGGCATACTGGTGGTCTAAGGTTAGTTGCTGATATTTGAGGAGAGGACTTGACTGCCCTACGGGAGTACCTCTGCCATGCATAGTTATACTCGGAGTACAACCGAGGCCAAGGTTTCACATTCTTCTTTCTGCAATGATGGGCTCCAGGCGTCCATCATTGTTCCTTCCAAGGCTTTTGTTCCTTTTATAGCCCATGCCAAGCATCATTTGTAGCCCTCTATTGGTTTCCTCTATTGGTAAGGTGGGTGTAGGTTCAGCATCATGGTATATTGAGCTTGCAATATCCTCTTCATCAACACTTTCCTAACTTAGATCTCCCCAGTGGAAAAATCCAGAAGGATCTACCCTAAGGGTGCGGATGGGTGTTTCGATTGATCGAGGTTGTTCATGTGACCTAAGAGATTGTGGTAACTCTCCTATAACAAATGCATTACTTTTCATTCTATAGTCACCACATCCATTGTCTTGGATCATGTTCTTGATGTCGAATATGTCAGGGATGGCAGGTGTCTCTATCGCAGAAGTGGAAGCGAGGTTGGCTGGGTCGATGTATGAAGTGGATGGACCTTCATCATTTTTTGGTACTTGGGGCATTTTATAAAACTTGGCTTCCAAGTTTTTGCAGTAGGCGAAAGGTTTTGGATCCCCATATATAGTGACCTCCTCATTTTGATGTGAGAACTTGATACATTGGTGATATGTTGAGGCCACCGCCTTCATTCAATGGATCCATGGATGACCAAGGAGGATGTTATATGGTAGGTCGAGGTCGAGGACCTGATAGGTGATCTCCATAGTTGTCGGTCCCAATAAGATGGGGATTTTGATAGTGCCTTGAGACACTCTTTCTTGATCATCATACGCCCTTATTGTGATGCTTTTGTTCTTATTAATGGAATCCTCGATGAATCCCAATTTCTTTATGAGCTTTAGAGAACAAATGTTAAGGCCTGCACCTCCATCCACTAGGACTCTTTTGAATTTCTTTTTATGGACTAGCACTTGAAGGTGAAGTGTGCGGTTATGAGATGGCTGTGGGGGGAAATCCTAGTCGGAGAATGTAAGGAGATTTGGGGTAACGATGTTACCAACCATAGCCTGGAACTGCTTTGTGTCAAGGGTGGCTGAGACGGTGGACACAGCTAATGCTTCATCAAGGATCTTCCTATGGGCGGCAGAAATTTTCAATAGTTCCATGATGGAAATTTGGGCGGGAGTTCTCTTCAGCTGGTCAATGACATTGTAGTTATAGGGAACGAATTTTGTATTAGAAATGTAGGTCTTAGCTGGTGCCCCTGCAATGGTGACCTTTCCGCCACATGTGGTGACTCCACATTCATTGTTGGCTCCTTTGACATTTATGACTGTGACCATTTCATCAACACATCCGACTATTTCCTCATACACTAAATTAGCACTATTATATTTTTTCTTGCATTTATTGTTCCCTTGATTGTTTCCTTGATTGTGGTTCGGCATTGGATTTGTGTATATTTTCAGATCTTGGTTTCTGATTGGCTACTCGATATTGATAATCTTATCCTTGATGAGGTCTTGGATGATGTTCTTTAGCCTCATGCAATTGGCGGTGGTATGTCCTTTGACCTTGTGAAAGTCACAAAGGAGGTTCTCATTATACCATGGTAGTTTGGTCATGGGTTCCATGTATTGCTCAGATTTAGAGACTTTGATCAGATTTTCCTTGACCAACTTCTTCATTATGGACTTGATAGACTCCCCCAGAGCCATGGACTTCCGCTTGGGGGGATATTTTCCTCGGGGGGGTGGTCCTCCTTGATTACCCAAGTTGTTGATTTTATTGGTGGGAATTGGTTGTTGTTGTGCTACCACCGCATTAGTCTGTGCATTGTTGCGATTATGATTTTGCAGTTGATGATGGGTTTAGATGTTCTACTTAGGGGCACTGATGACCACTTTAGCATCGACCACGCCATTGTTTGTGATATTTTTGTTCCTTTACCATCGTCGAGGTTTATCATTATAGTTGTTGGACAGGCGGTTATCCTATGGTTGAGCGAATGTTGATGCGCCTCCTCGTGCAGTAAGGGCTCTTTCGATCTTGAGAATCTTTGGGATCAATTCATCGTATGATGTGATGCATTGCATTTTCAAGTAGAACGCCAAGTTTTCATCTAGATTGGATATGATGGTGCAAACTTGTTCTTCTGGCATGGTCCACTTGTTCTGATTGGCCTTGGATCACCATCTTTACAAGAAGGATGTGAATAGCTCTCCTTTTCTTTGTTTGAGTGCTGATAGTTCCTCCAAACTAACATCCGCACCCATGTTGAAAGCATAATTTTTAAGGAAATCTTCCATGATTTCCTTGAATGTTTTAATGCCTGTGGGTAGGCGAGAAAACCATTCCATGCCTGGACCAGTCAGACTTCGAGGAAACAGTCGTATTAGATACGTATCATCGTATGTAACCTCCATGCAATGCACTTGAAATTCCCTGATGTGGTTTTCAGGGTTACCTGTTCCATTATACTTGTCAAATTTGGGGATCTTGAATCCCTCTGGGAATGGTACCATGGTGAGACTTTTTTCGAAAGGATAAGGGCACAAGTTGCCCAGTGTTCTTGTTGTTTTTCCTGCTTGTAAGTCCAACACTTGTTGTGAGAGCAGTTTGATTTGTGTTGTGACATCTTTCTTCAGATCAAGTGGTGGAATGAACATTTTTTGAGGTGTTTGATGGCTGGGAGGAGTACTAGTGGGTGTTTGTTGCAAGTTCTGTTGTGCGTTTAAGGCTCGCTGGTATGCTTGCATTTGTGTCAACAATGCTTGTTGTTGTTGTTTCAACAACGCTTGTTACTGGTCCATCTGTTGCTGTTCCCATGAAGCCTGTTGTTGGTCAAGTTATCGTTGCACTAACAAAACCTGTTGTTGGTCTAGCTATTGTTGCACCAACAAAGCTTGTTGTTGGTCGAGTTGTTGTTGTGCCAACAAAGCTTGTTGTTGGTCGAGCTATTGTTGTGCCAACAAAGTCTATTGTTTGGCTTGTTGTTGTGCTCGAAAGTCTTGCAGGGCTTGTTGGTATGCTTACAGATGGATTACTTGCAGTTGCACTTGGTATTGTGCTTGCACCTATTGTTGGGCTTGTTCTTGTGCTTGCGCGTGGGCTTGAGCTTGAGCTTGAGCTTGCGCTTTGGATTGAGCTTAAGCTTGAGCTTGATCTTGCTGCTTTTGTTTGAGTACCCTTTGTTGGTTGGCCTTTTGAATGATTTGGATTAGAATGGTGAATGAATTTTCTACATTGGCTTTTGGTGGGATTGGTGGTGGAACGGGAATGATGCCAACCATTGTGACAGGTGAAAGGGTTATGGTGGTGATTGGGATTTGGGTTGTTGGAGGGGTGGTCAAAATGCTCGGTCCTTGAGAAGGTATTCTTTGGGATATTTGAGGACCAATTGATGTATTTGTCACGGTGGTTTGAATGGTCACGATTTTTTGTTGTGATGTTGCGGGCAAAAAGGGGGAATTTGATGTGATGTTCACATTGTCCGGATCTGAGGAACTATCAATGTTTAGGGGAGGAAAACCCAATCCGAGAGGTGATGTGGTTGTGAATGAAAATGGGGGAAGAGATGGCATGCTACCCTGGAAAGAAAAAGGATCAACAACTCTGATTGTTCCGAACAAACCACCTTCTCCTTGTCGTAGAGAATTTTTTATGTTTGATTGACATGCTAGTGTAGCATGGAATGAAGATGAGCTGGTGGGATTATGAAAGGCGAGTGGGATGTATGGGTGTGATGGATTTACCGGGACAAAATTATTCGGCATGGTGTTGATAGCCACCTCTTTTTTGTTCACAAGGCGATGCTTTTGTAACTCTCGAAACATGGCACTCCCCTTGTTTACATTCGGTGAGGTTGGTGTGATGGCCAAGGTGGTGTAAGGAAATTCTTGACTGAAATTTGACATTGGGGATGTGTTTGTAAGAGGCATATCCATACTAGTGCTTACGTCAAGGTCGGAAGGGAACTGGACCCCTCCTTCTGCTAACGTGCTTAAGTATTTGAACATGGCACTGACAATTTTATGGTTCTCAGGTTTTGAACCATTTTTATCATTTCAGATTATGTCATCCCCATGTCTTCGTTTGTGATGTCCTCTTCGTAGCTCTCCTCTTGAGTATTTTGTGGTGGTAAAGAAGAATTACTTGGGGGATTCCTTGATCCCGCAAGGTTTATTTCAGAGGTTACCTGACTCATGTCAATGGAAGTTGATATTTCACTGATATTTTCCATGTTCCTCTTGTATTGCGATCTTTTTTGGACCATAAAAAATAGGGATCGTTTGGTCCTAACTTTTTAGGCTCAAAAGAGAAGAACGAGGGAAGTCAAAGATCAAAGAGGATGGTAATGATGATGGGATAAATGAGCGAGTGAAACCTTTTGAATAAATTTTGAAGGGTTATTCTAAACTGTTTAGGACTTAGATTGATTGTGATGGTTTGACTAGATGTATTAAGTCAAACAAGATTGTAGTGAAGTTGTAGTCCCTAGGAAGTTGTGTTATCCTAGGGGAACTTGCACAAAAAGATGAATTGGCTAAGTGTGTCAAGCCAATGTGTTTGTGAACTAGTAGACCTTAGGAATTTGTGCTATCCTAGAGGTAAATTCGTCTAAGAGGTTTGACTATTTTGGCTAGGTGTGTTAAGCCAACACAGGGTGATGTTGGTTTAGCCCTTTAAGTTTAGCATGAGTGATGTTTCTAAAGTTCACAAAAATTTTGTTGATGGAATGAGACTTGATTGATGGAGAGATGGATGAGGATGACGACTTTGATCCTAGACTTGAACCTAGACACGACTCTCTTTACAAAACCTCGGTGTTGAAGAACATGCTAGACTTCCTATGTGAGGTAAGAAAACCTTTGAAAAAGCTCAAGATTTTGTTGATAGTAGAATGCATACAAAGTTGGATTATTCCTTGAAGCCTTTTTATAGAAGTTGTATAATAGTTTTTCTCTGACTTCAAGGAGCATTTCAAGGCGTTGTTCATGGGCTTTTAGACTTATCCTTTTGAACCTTGGTTTTGGGATCTTGACCTTTCGGGAAATCATTTGGAACAACACATATGAGGTTCAATTCGTCTTTTATCTTGGCTTGATGAATTATTTTTACCAAAGGCACTTGCTTGCTTATGTTTCAAACTGTATGTCTGATGTCCCATTTTCTTTTTCATCCCACAAGGTCCATTATGTGGAAATCAAGGAAAATAGGTCAAAATTTTCCTATGTTTATCCTTATCGAAAACAAATGATGATAGAATCCAAGCACGTAGAAACCTCTAAGGATATGATCCCTAGGGAAAGCAAGAGTGCTTAAATTCATCAAAGGTATTTGTTTCCTAAAAGGGGTTTGAAATTTGGAGGTCTTGTGAATGTTTTTTTTCAAATGTTTTTAGGACCAAGCAATGTATTCTTCACTTCCAAGCACCTTTTACAACCCTAGGATGATGACACAATATTTTTTTGGGTTCCCACTTGGACGAATCCAACTGTTTATATTTTGTGCGGATGGCTAAATGCTTAACCACACTAGCTCCCCTCTATGGCACACACTTCTCGAGTCAGCCAAGCATTAGTACCCATGAATCTCCCATGGCATACTTTCCATCTCCACAACAAAACCGCATGTATAACGTGGGGCGGCTTCAAAGGACATGACCTTTTGCACCAACAAAATTTCTAAACAAAGGGTTCTAATTCGGCCATTCCATTCGTGGGGGACTATCTAGTATGGCGAGAGACCATTGTTTCCCTTCTCGTCGGAATAATCCTTGTGATTCTTGAACTTTCCTAAAAAATCCACACTTATATACCAGTTGGAAGTCGCTTGGCTTTAGCGTGTTCCCGATTGGGTCATTCCCTTGGGTGAGTAATTTTTCCCACAAGGCAGGCCCTCTAAGATAAACAATAGCGAGCTAACATATCCCGTTGTTCAATCTAACTTTGTTGAAAAACAAGCATGTTTTGTTCAATTGTTAGGTACCCAAATTGAAATGTGGAGGCAATATTTTATGCAACTTACTATCATCAAAAAGACTTTTGATTCTCAAGATCACCGTGAAGCGCGAGAGAAGCGCATACGCCTTTTTAAATGACACTACCTTGCAAAAAAGATTACAAGGCACAAAAAACACATGTTCATTTTAAATCCCTCAAAGCAATAATGAGTTCTTTTTAAGCACCAAAGGAAATGTGAGATTGTCTTGTTCAATTGTTAACCTTTAAACAAAATCTAGTATGTTGTTCCTAAGGTTCCTTTTAGTCCTTTTGTCTTGTTCTTTTTAGAGCCAAAATTTAAATATATTGAGTCCTAAAAGCTTCGAAGAGATAAAATCCTTAAACTTGGAATTATAATTACTTCCAAGAGTGTCTAAAGACACTTGATACAATAGAAAAATGATGTCATGAGAATCTTTTCTTTCGTTTCCTCCTCCCCTCTTTGATTTCCTAACCTGAAAAAGTGCTCAAAATGTTAAATGAGATCAAGAAACAAAGATATATAAGGTTTAGATGAATCATTAAGTATAAAAACCTTAAAACTTAGACCAATTTCCAATGTGATTTGACTTTAGATATAAAATTGGAAATTTTAACTCTCATAAAACTAAAAATCACCTACACCATTGTATAGCTTATGAAATTCTACCCCCACTTCAAAAAAGACCTTCGTATGACCAAGATATCATCATTTTAAAATTGATTAGAAAAGCGCTAAAACAAAGGTATAGGCGTTGAATCAATGTTCATATGCACTAAAATACAAAAGTGCTAAAACAGCTTCAGAAGTGCTAAAACAGGTGCCAGAAGTGCTAAAGCAGGTGCCAGAAGCACTACAACAGTTCATAGAAGCACTAAAAGAGTTTACTGAAGCACTAAAAGATACCACAAATGCGCTAAAACATTTACAGAAGCACTAAAACAATTTACAAAAGCGCTAAAAGAGTTTACAAAAGCGCTAAAAGATACCATAGATGCGCTAAAACATTTACAGAAGCGCTAAAATAGTTTATAGAAGCGCTCAAACAAATTACAGAAGCGCTAAAATAGGTAAACAAAAGTGCTAAAACAGGTGTCAGATGCGCTAAAATAGAGATTAACGCACATAATTATCAAAAAATAGCAGAATTTTAAGAAAAACATGTTAGATTTTGCAATTTATGCCCTCCTTCTAGTGCCAAAATGTGAACCCCAATCCCTTATACCTACACAAACCGGAGAAACAAAAACAATGTTAGATTCAAATGCAAGTAAGAAGAAGGATTCCCCATGAAATCCATTTACAAAACTTATAGGAAAATGAAGAAAAGATGAACAAAGAAAGCAATGAAATCCTAATTAAGTATGCAAACTCTTGATCCCATGGGGGAGTTGGTGCCAATTTGTGTGTAGGAAATGGCCCTTTCCCAACTCCTTTGTGTGATTGTTGATGATTTTATGAGTGATCCACTTTGATGAAGATTCAATCAAGCTCCATGATGAAAAACCTGCATAACCTAGCTAAGAACTTGATGAAATGGATAATGTTGAGGATGAAATTGAGTATAATAAACTTACTCAAATTGTGGATGATAGAATGAGAAAAAGAGTCTCTCATTTATAGATTTTTAAATTGGAAGAAGAGTGAAATTGAGCAATGTGGGATCATTCAACATCCACTGGCCAAGTGCCACTTGTCAAAATGTGAATGGTTGAAGGTTGAGTACATTTTGATCAATGTGCATGATAAATGCCATGATATTCAAATTTAAAATTTGAATCTCACATGTTGGAGGGAGAAGGAAATGGAGTTAATGTCACTTGGCTCAAGGCTAAGGACATGTAAGAGGCATTAAATGCCTTGTTAGAAGGACTAAGCCCATTTGAATTTGAATTCAAATTTGAGGGAATATTCCTCTTTTATGCCATGTGAGGGAAAATAGATGAATCAATAAATCAATTAAATTGATTTATTGGTGCAACTTGCAAAATCTAGAGGATTTTTGTGATAGGGATTAACTTAATCAAGATTTTATTAGTTTAATGAGGGATTAGATGATTTGACAATTTTGACTTAAATTGATGAATTGATTTAAATCAGAATTGAGAGGAAATGATTAATTAGATAAATTATTTTGATTTATTTAACTAAGTGGGAATATGTTAGATTAAATCAAATAAGGTTTAATTTATTTAATTTAATAAGAGGACTTTAGAGACTTTAATCAAATAAATTGATTTATTTAATTAAATAAAAACATAAGGTTAATTAAATTAAATTGATTAATTTAATCAATGGAGGAGAAAGACTTAATCAAATAAACAATGATTTATTAAATTAAGAGACAGAATATGATGAAAAGTTGAGAGTATGATTCTAGAGGAAATGTTTTTAGTAATCAGGATCAAGTGTGTCGAATCGAATTGTACATTTTCCATGTCTACAGCTTTTATCCTACATTATTTGTTGCAACTCCTCTCCTTTATTTTTTTGAACTCCTTTTTAATGATGAATTGATCATCTTGCATGAATTATGAGCAAGCTTGTGCTCTTATGTAATCCACTACTTGTTCTCTATTCTCAAAATTGATGGGTAACCTATCATCTGAGGGTCTTTCAATTATCACCTTATCAAGGGGATTCATAGATTGTGCATCTCTACATCATCCATCATTTTATCTATGCCTATGGGATAATCAACCAAGGGCCTTGATGTTGGAGCTATTCGTTGCAAAGGGGTGTCTTGTTGTGGACTTTGTGTTACATCCCCTTGAAAAACAAAAGGGTTGGAGGTACTTGGTGTTGGATCAAGCACATTAGAAAGAAAATTATTTGCATTATCCAACATTGTCATTGTTCTTACTATGGGTTCCTTTATATATGAAAATGATCCTTTAAAATAAGGAGAATCTTGTTTCCTCTTATTTTCAGCAATCTAAATCCTAACCCATAGTTCTCTCCTTTGTGTGGCCTCTTTCTTTGTGGAGCATTTTTTGATAAAATCTTCAATGTTGTTAGGCTCATGGAAGAACATTGCCAACTTGAAACTTGTTCTTTGATCATGAATGAAATGCTATGTGTCACATCTCCTAACCTTGTCAAATTTCATTCTCTATGGAAGAAACTTATTTAAAATCAATTCTAATCCCCCATTGATGTGACTTGAAAGTATGAAAACATAGTGGTGGAGGGGAGGATAGCATTATTCTTATTTTTTTGGAAGTGAGTCTTATCAGACATTCAATTTTCATATGATTTCTAGAAAGGTAATTTTCTCTGGCACACTCCTAGGAAGCACATGTGGTGCTACTAGGGACCAATATACTCTAATCACAATGACATCAAAATATAAAAACAATCATCATAGTTGTCATTTATCCCTACTTCTGTGATAAGATCCCTTGGTCTCAGAAATATCCTCACCTGCTCTGTTAATCACCAATCTACAGGCTAACCATAGTTCCTAAGAACTATTTTGACAAAACATTCTCCAAAAATTAAATAATTGGACTTCTCGCATTCCTTATCCCATATATGTCAATTCTTGGGCTCATAGAACTCTTTTTTGATCATCTAAGGCCCTAATCTACATGTGTGGGGACCAAATATCTACACCACTGAATAAAATGATATTGCACATTAAAGAGTACCAATTAAAATGCACTATGTTTTTTTCCTTCTTTATTGCACTCAAAGCTCTATGAATTTCCTCAGCAATATAGCCAGCATAGTCATAAGGTTTTCCCACAACTCTGCTTTGGATCTTAGTTGCTAACACCGTCAAGTTCACTAGCATCTAAATATTGGAATCCAAGCCCAATACTTGATAGAGTGAGAAGTATGTTTTTACAAAGTAATCCTCAAAATTTTATAATTGAATGGCTCTAGCTCTCCACTGGTAAATCTCCTCAATTATATGTTAAGCACTCTAGACCTAAAACATGGAAGCCACTTCACGCTAGATAATTGCCTAGCATTCTCTTGTTAGGGCTCCCAATTCAATTGGTAATTGGGAATTAGGGTTTAGATTAAACACCTTAAAAATTTAACTTTTATCTAGGTGCATCAAAAATTTCCCATGTGTGGTGAACAATCCCCTCTTCTCAAGGTTTTAGGTCGGTGAAATCCCTCTAATTAGATCAACATTGATGAGCATGTTAGGCACTACCAACCTACCTAGCCCTAATCTCTGAATATTACAAATCGGTTTGTTTGCTAGACATTTTCTGAAGGAGTGCTTGAATAGGGCGCACCCCTGAATTGTGATAACGGAATCCCTACAATTCTCATTTTTATCAATAATTCTATTAGCCAAAATTCTTGAACCGTGTGCCATTCTAGGTCTCTTGTTTGACCCAGGTAATTGGACCATGATATCCTCATCCAATCCCCTCTTCACACCCCTATACATTCTAGCCATGATTTTCCTTCTAGGGTTTCAGTTTTTATAAAACTTAGGGCTTTAAAATTTTACTTCGCAAAATACTTCTTTAAAATTTTACACAATTTCTACCCTTCCAGAGCTCTCGTTTACTTTTTGAATCAAATAAACCATGAAACTATACTCTTTTGTGTCAAAGTGCACAGGGATGGTTTGAATTTACTTATTGATTCTTTGCTTTGTCGAAAAACCCTAAAATGCCTTGAAAACCCTCATTCACTAAAAATTTGTAGCATTTTTTCTCTAATGCCTTCGCTTTGTGCCTTGAATGATGAAAGTAGATTCAATTAAACTAATACTCTCGATAATTTGGTAGATACAATTCAAATCCAGCATCAATTTCCTCACATGCTTGAATGTGTGACCAATGGTAGTCATTCCTCATTTTTGAATATGGACCATTGATTTTTCAAAGATCAATGATGATCACAAGAATTTAAAATTCCTTCCAAGAAGAGAGACCTTTCATTCTTTTGCAAAGCTTTGAGACACATGTCACCATTTTGGGGACTCTTGGGAACAAAAGGAAAAGCTTTGGGCTTCCCTGATAGTTTTTTCCTCCATGAAACATTAGAAACAAACAATACAAGACACATGACATGATTTCGGGAGTTCAAGGGAAAATAAACTTGAATATACATTACTCTACGAAGGTTTAAGTTTGCATGAAAAGGAATAATTCATTCTTATGGCACAAAATAAATGTGTTTTGCTTGTTCACAAAGATAAATTGTTTGGAGCAAAAGGCTCTGCAATTCATATAGTTAGAGAAACTTAACACAAGTCCACCTGGTGCTGACTAGGATAAAGGTGGGACCCTTGACAAGCTTTACTTGGGAAACTTAAAAAAACTTTAAAGCACATGGACATATGAATAACTTAAGCTACTAGGGAAAAGGGGGTTGACAGAGCAAGATGAAAGGGGGCTTTGCTAGAAAACTTAAGCTCTTGTGCAAAAATAAATCTTATGATTTGATTGGCTTATAACCCATACACATCAACATCGGGAAGTAGCCTCGTGGGAAAAAAGTAATAACATGAGAATCTCCTATGAACCAAAGAGGCTATATGAAATGATGCAATGTGTTTTGTGGGACCCGATAAAATGCAATTTTTTAGCGGTAATTAAATTATATTAAAGGTAGAGGGATTACTTGTTTCTTTAGCAAATGGGTTCGGTAAACAAATGGGGTGAATTCCTTAAAGGCATAACTTAAAGGCTAGAAAATCAGGACTATCGATCAACGATGAATTATAAGAAAAATTGCAAGGGTCTTGAGTAAGACTTAGGGATTTTATGAAGGGCTAGGCTTTTTCAAAGCCTTGATGCAAAATTTTGAATAAAACCCTTACAAAACATAGGATTTTAGAAAAAAAATTGGATCAAAATTGCTCAAAGGGATAAAAATTTTACAAGTACTACCACCATCCACTAGAATTTGGAACAAATATTCATGTATATTTATTAAAATATTTTATTCAAAAGGGTTAACAAATAGGAACATTACAATAGATTGTATTTAAGAACATGATATATTTTTAGAGATATGTGACTTGTAGTTCATTATGAGAAAGTGTGTCCTACTATTAAAGTGGCATGATTATATGCATAGGTTAGGTTATGCTAGGGTATAGGCACCTATATATACCCCATATAATCATACTAGAGAGAAGAGAGTTCATGTATGTTTAGATCCTAGATAGATTAGCAAAGATAAGTTTATGCTTTTAGTTAAGTTTATGTATGGATTAATTCCAAAATAACTTATAGACTATGGTATTTAGGGAACAATAGAGTGTAAAGAACTCAATGGTCTTCAAGTGGCAAAGGGCGATATGTCAATATTTGTGAGATATTAAGTTTTTATCCATCAAACATAACACAAGTATAGAATGGATAACACCAATAGGCATGCTTATTTATTTTCTTTAGTTGAAGGCATCTCTAATAAGATTTGAAAATTTTAAAGGATATTTGTAACATTCAAATACATAAGAAGTGAGGAATATGATGTTTTCCCCAAATAAACAGAGAGAATCACTTCATGGCTATAGTTTGAAATGAATGTTCATGTAGAAACCTTATTGAAAACTGAATTGATTGATTCCCTTATCTTTATTTTGAATGTATGCAAACAAATTTCTTTACCACTTACTTTTTGCTCCCCTTCCCCCAACCAACCAACTAAATATACTATCATGGATAGGGGTGAAGGCATAGAGAATTGGCTAATAAGGACAACTCCCTAATGAGTAGGAGCTATTTGGTATGTAGTTTGGATAGTATATAGATATGTCTATATATGCATCCCTAGGATCTGACTAATAAACAAGTTCATGTATATTCAAATTCTAGAGAGATTAACAAAATATTATTCATTCTTTTGGTTAAATTTATGTATGGATTAGTTTAGAATTAGATTATAGATTTCGGTGTGCAATTCACAATAGAGAGTGTTGAGCTCAACATGCTTTTGGTGAAACAAGTAGACATCCCACTACACATGGGATCTTAAATTCTTAACCATTGGTCATAGAATTTAGGTAGAGAATGGCTAACACTAATAAAAGCCTATAGATTTTATTGTGTATGTTGAAGGCATGTCTAACAAGATTTGAAACTTTTGAAGAAAATATAAACTAAAAATACTTTCAAATCACATAAGAGAGTGAGGAATATGATCTTTTCCTTGAATGATCAGAGATAATCACTTCACAACTCTATTTTAAAATTTAATGTTCACGTGGAACCCCCCATGATAACTATATTGAATTGAATCCCTTTAAAAATTTGAATGTGTGTGATCTAAGTTCCTTAACTAGTTATTCTAGGTTACCCTTGCCCCATCAAACAATATAAATGCACTACTATGGATAGAGGTTGAAGTGTAGAAAATCGGCTAATAAGGAGAATTACATAATTACCGTGTTTCTTTAGTATGTAGTCTAGATGGTGTAGATTTCTTTACGTTTAAGCATCCTTAGGATGGGACTAACAAATAAGTTCATGTATTTTCAACTTCTAGAGAAATTAATAAAATAACTTCATGTATGGATTAGCTTAAAATAATCTTACAAATTGTGGTGTGCAAGTCATAACAAAGGTTGAAGAGGTTAGCATGTTTTGGATGAGACAAGGAGATATAACATTACACGTGATCTTAAGTGTTTTGTTCGTAGGGAATGGATAACATTGATAGACATCCCTATAAATTTTATTTTACATGTTGAGGAAATCTCTAATAAGATTTGAAAAGTTTCAAGAAAATAAACATAAAAAAACTTGAAAATCACATAAGAAAGTGATCAATGTGATCTTTTCACCAAAGGATCAAAGAGAATCACTTCAAAACTCTAATTTATAATTGAATTTTCATGTAGAACTCCCTATTGAGAACTAGATTAAATAGAACATCGTAACTTTTTTAATGTGCAAAGTAGTTCAATTACTAATTACTCTAGGTTCCCCTTTCCCCAAACAACCAACAAAATGCACTACTATGGATAGGGGTACAAATGTAGAGAACTGAATAATAAGGACAAATACATAATGACCAGGGACTTTTTTAATACATAGCCTAGGTAATGGAGGGATCTTTCTATTTATGCATCTCAAGAATGGGAATTAAAAACTAGTACCAAATAAATTCCATTTTCAAAGCATATCCAAGATTAAAATAAAGGGTGTGTTATGGAGTGTAAGAAAAATTCATGTGATTGTTCCTCTTGATCCAATGGTTCCTACTATGATCGGTTGCCTCTATTTTGGATATTGAAACATAATGATTGGTTGCCTAAGATGGACCTAGTCATTTTTTTCAAGAACATGGGAACTTTTATTACTTATCTAGTTGGGGCTACTCAACTACTTCTAATTTTGTGGCTATATAGGACATGTATGATGTTATGTCCAAAGCTATCTCTATCATTTTGAGACTACACCACACTTAAATGATTACATCAATATTGATAGAGATTCAATGAAAATACTAGGCTACCACTTGTTAAAGAACCTTTGTAATACCCAAAATTCAACTAGGATAAAACAACAATTTAAAAAAATGCACCACCTAAAAATAATGCAATGTGCAAAGACATGCAATGTTGCATGATGTCAAACTTCATAGATTTGGAAGAAAAGTGAGAGGGTTCTTTAGAAGAACTCTTCAATTTTTATGTTTCTTTGTGTTGAAAAAATTGGGTTACATTTTATGTGTTTTATCTTGTTGTTTTGGGAATTACATCTAGTTGCTTATATCCACAACTTTTTGAATAAATTGATTGCATGTCTTCCCTTCACTCTCCAATTCTCATTATACTATAGACTTCACATGTTTTTATTGTACATGTACTTTCCAATTGTGACTGACACGCCACTACCATGCATGGCTCACAAATGGAAGGCAAGTGCATTTCTCACATTGACCAAATAGTTGGTTGATTACTCCTACTCATGTGGCAAGAGTAAATGCAATAGTGAAGAATTCAAAGGGATGCCCTCATCACAAGGAAGGGGTGCCCAATAGATGGTAGTGATATTTAGTTGAGGTGTGATGGTTGTATGTAATGTGTTGACTTCATGAAGATTACTAAGGCTTCATTGAACATATTCAGAGAGTGTAAAAATGGGCCATCACTCATTTAAACCCTTTATTTAGAAAAGTTATTATGATAGCTTGCAATAAATCATTCTCTTACTAAATTTGTTATAAGGCTCAAGTTTGTTCTTCTACCTTGGTGGTTGTACCAATTGGATAGTTCTCTCTTAGTTCTCTCAAAATAGTTTCAAACCAATCATCTCTTACTCTACACAAGCCTAATATGCCAAACATGATCAAGCAAAACAGAAATGGCATGAAACCCTTTGATGCATTTGGCTTGAAAGACCTTGTCTTTTGTTAGTTTTGAGTTTTCTTGTGCAATTTGAACATTTGTGAATTTTTCATGTTAGCCTACTTGATCTTTGAGCTGAAAGCTATAAATTTCAAAGTTCAAGTGTTTGAAATTCAGACTAGGTTTGGAGTTGTTCTTTACTAAAATGAAACAATCCCAAAAGTTCTATTTTTGTTTTTCTTTTGAACTGTTTCCAATTTTCTATGTGATTTTTATAGTTGGAATGTGTTTGAATGTTAAAAATGAATACTTCTAAATAAACTAGCTTGCTAAAAGCGGTCCCAAAATAATTTTTTATTATTATTATGTTTATTTGGTTGTGTGCATGTAAGGAACTACTTTACTACTAAAAATAATTGTTCAGTTAAAATGACTAAAAATAGAAGATTAAAACAATGAACAAGTTCTTTTTGCTATCATCAATCAATGAGTAAAAGCAATTTTTTAATTTCCAAATATACTGATTACTTGCTGATTTTGTTCTGAATGTTTGTAAAAAAGAATTAATTTTCATTTGTGAAAACATATTTCCTTCAAAGTTTTAAATAATCCCAATGTGTTGTGTTAACGATATAATTTTTGCACAAAAAAACTTCAATAAAGTGAAAACTATAATAATCCTATTCTACATCCAAATCTGAAACAAATTTATTTCAACTATAGAGAAGAGAATATTCCAAACCATGAAAAAATTTAACAACCAATATACTCTAATGTAAAGTATAACAAATGGAAATAAAAATTTCACACTTGAGATATGATGAATCCAAGATATGAAGTAAGCTTTTGGTGGCAATTTGATCCTCAAGGTCCTAGCCACTTTGTTTTCCTCTCTCAAACGTAGGTTCTATGTTATTGTGGTGGTATGAAGGCAACAAAATCAAAGTGGAAAAAAACCAAGGCAATATGGAGATATTGTTGTTAAAACACTACTAAAAGGAAAAGTTTTTGAATTATTTGAAACAATAATGTTGATGATTATGGTTGCTTTGGAAAACCTAGAGGCTAGAGAATGATTCAAAAATAATGGTGCAATCCTTCCTTATTGTTTTCTTAGACAATAAAACTTGCTAGGCTGTCAAGAAGCAAGAAATAATCCAAAAAAAAATATTTACATAAAAGCCTATAAAAATAGATTAATATTAGAGTATTCATAATTAGAGTCAGTAATTGAAGCTTAATTGTGTTGGGCATAGCTAACAAAGACTCCAACAAGAGATTAAGAAGCATGGAAGGTTCAAACATAGATGCATGCAAAGAAAACATATAGAGAAAAATAACATACACATCGCCCATGTTAACATTCAATCACCGCGTTGAATGTGCATTCATCAAGTTCTTGTAATAATTAAGGTTGAATGCATCAATTAAGAGAAAAAATTTAGGTTCCTAAAAGCAATAAGTGATGAAACTTAATAATTGATTAAGCAAGCATAAAGCAAAGAGAGGGGAAGGTCTTAGGATTCAACTAAACACTATCATCAAACTAGAATCAATTGAGAGAGTTTATTTTTATGTTTCATGCCACAGAGTCATGTGATAGGCCATTGAGTCATCATAGGACCTGCCAAATATACATGTGCATTTTGAGGCACTCATAAATCCTATGTGCATCACAAGCTCTCTCAACCCACTTTGTTCTTTGAATAACGAAATGTTGAAATAGGGTCTACTTATATCTACAACTAGAGTTCTCCATTTTAGTGCAAAATTTAGGAAGACCCCTACCATATAGAATGTATTAATAACTTCAAAACGAAGAGATTGATCTTATTAAAGATTAAGATACATTGACTACACTCTAATGCTTCAAAACACTTGGTTGTTAGTTGAGGGACTAGATGGATGAGGAAGTCTTATTAACGCAGATAATAATAGAATTGACTCAGTATAAATGTGGAAGATAACATTTAAACATAAGATAAAACCCAGCTTATCGATAGGGAGATGTATCCATCCACAACTGGCACTCGATCAAGAGAAGAGAAGAACCAATTGGTTAGAAAAGAATGAACCCTAGGTCATGAAATAACTATACCATATAAATATAATCTATGATCTATATCACATAGAAGTATACTATAAATATCTAGCACTTCTTCTCCATGAGCGTAGAACTTGAAATTTGAGTCAAGTAGAGGAAGTGGATCCCAAGCCTTCACAATCTTGGAGATCTTTCCCACTTGATATTATTGTTAGATGGACATGCAGGTGTGTGGACCTAGAGGATTTTTAGATTAGGAGATGGTTAAGTCATGATGCTTGGAGAGCTCAATATCAATGTTCAGTGGGAGCTTTAGCAATGACTATGAATTCATCACTTGGTGATGGATTATCTTCTTTGGTGTTTCAGATCTTACTAGGAGGAGCTAATAGATCATATTGTTGCAATAGGGTTCTTTCGCATTTGCATGGACACTATTTGGAGATGGGTCATCTTCATGATATTGAAGATGTGTAACATCTTGGAGCCGTGGAGAACTCTTGTGGTCTTTGGTTTGAGGTTTTGGTGATGCTTGACAAGTGATGTTGGTTTAGAGTATGGTGTTATTATGTCATGATATACTCTTGATTCTAGATTAGAGTGTTGGCATGATACATTGCTCTTGAGACCATGTTGTGTTCACATGGAGCATGTGATCTCCTAAGGGGGTTGTTTAGATCATGGTGTCATGATAGGTTCTTTTTATTGTTTTAGATGATTGGAGCTTTAAGAGTGGTCTGGAGAGTTCTCTTTGTATTGAGTGTGTTGGTCATGTGTCTGACAACTTCATGAGAATGCTTTGATGCATTTGGAGTTTAGCATGGGTTGATCTTTTGTTGGTATTCATGGACACATGGAGACTTAGGTGAGGCTTGATGTTCTCTTATGATGGGAGATGTGTGTTGAGATGGATACTCTTGATGAGATCTCAACTGGAAGTCTGAGGAGCCTGCACCTTGGTTGAACATGAGTTCAACATAGACCTATGAGGAGATTGCTCTTGGATGAGTCATGATGACTTGGATATCTTGGAGGAGCATTCTCATTCCCCACTCTTGGCCTACTTGATAGTTTGATACTTGAGAGGAATAGCACATTGTTCCTTTCAAGTGTTTTTCTTATATTTCATTGATATGGATCTTGAGCTACAGTCAGATGGTTCTAGAGGATTCATAATGAGATATGTTTACCATGGTTATCTCCTTAAGCATATGAGTTGGCATTGTGATTTCATTTATGAGGAGTTTAGGAGATGGTAGTGGGCTAATTTCCTTATATGGGAAATGGACAGAGTTTGGTCTTCTCTTGAGAAGCTTACATCCATGTGATTACATGATGCATATATTGGGTTTGATCTTTGAGATTGAATGGGATGGGTGTTGTTGAGGCTTTTCTTTTGGGGTTGTGGAGATCATACTTGACATAGTTCAACATTTAGAGGTGTATGTAGGACATTCTACATGTTTATGATGTGTAGAATTCTCTTTGGTCTTGGTTTTCTTCTTAGATGTTTGGGTTCACATGTTGATGGAGTTAAGATCATGTGCGAAGCTATGGTGCCCACCGGTTTGTGGTCATTTTTTGTCACTTGGTTTTGGGTGATGACATGGAGGTTCCTTTCTCTCTATCCTTTGTCAAATGTGGAGAACTTGGGAGAGCTTAGGAGACTTGTGGCGAGAGATGTAGTTGCAGCGGTTTGGTTGTAGGTTATGAATGTCAATGTGGATGGTTCTTGATACTACATGGATACATCCTCTACGTGGTGATATTGGTAGACTCGGTATGCCTTAATCTTTTCACATTCGACATTACCCATTTAGTGGGAATTCCTAAAGGTGTTTGTCTTCATCGATTGTTTGACACTTGGAGCTTGTGATTGCAGTTTATGGGTTGGATATCTTGTTGGCATGAATTTACTGATGTTGGATACCTTCGAGGTATGGTTGAGTGGATGGATTAACATTTGTTGTGGGTGCTATTTTGGTCACATGGTTTTATCAGTTGGATGTGAGCAACCAATTTTTGGTTGTTTTGGCTAATGTTTTATCTTGTTCTTTGGAGGATTCTTTAGCTCCTGGGTTGTGTTTTGGGTGCAAGTTTGGAATTGTTAGATGCTTATGTATAGCTCATGAGCACAATGGAGTTGTGGCAATATCCTGCAGCCTTTGCTATCAATTAGGTCTAATGCTTTTGTTCTTTGGAATGGTGCATCTACACTTTGGCTTGTTCCTTTTCTTCCATGGGTGGCAGATTGGAGGATGACATGGATTGTTCTTTGATATGGTGAACATCTTGGATGTTGTTGCAAGTGTCTCAGTTGGAGCACGAGAGCATTGTTCGAGATTCATGTGATTACATGTATGGCTATGATGATGAATTTTCATCGACTGACTCTTAGCAGTTAAATCTTGTTGATTCCATAAACTCTTGGAAGGTCTTTGACAAGTAGGAGAATGTTGGGAATTGATGTCTCAACCTTCTGTCCTATCTTTTAGGAGTTCCTATTTTACAGGAGTATTTTTTGTGCCAAGAAATGAAGATTTAAACAACTCATATTTTTTAGGAAGTTGAAACCACTTGGAAGTTTCCTATTTTGTAGGGGCATGTTGATTAGTCAACAAGTGTCATGGGAGTGTCACTTGTCACTTGGGCGCTCATTTTGGGCAAAATAATTTGTAAAATTCTTAGGAGGAGCACTTGGATGCCAAATGTCAGTGTGTGGTGAGCTTCGGGACATGTTGTTGGCATATTCCTTTATATGATAACCAAAGCAAGGAAGGGTGACACTTGTCATCACGAGGGAACTTGGAGCAAAGAATATTCTGATAACCCTCAAGAAATTGTGCCATGATGCCATGTGGCATCAATTTGACTTAATCATTTGTATGAGAGAGCTAAGTTTTCTATAGTGGTTATGTTGTCGAATTTCCTCTAGAAGAGCAAGGTATAATCTTCAATGTAAACTGGAGATGCAATCTCCATGATATAGCTATGAACCTGCAATTGTATTGTAACTATTTTTGTTGATGACAACACAATGGTTCTATGCTTTGGAGTGTTGGATCTTTTACCCAAAAGGGGTTTCCCCACATATATTTGTGTTCCTTCTCTTTTGTCTATTCTTTTGTTCTTAGTTATTAATTAACATGTTATGCTGCTAAAATTCTAATAGATCTAAATAACTACATTTTCTTTCCTCTAAGGATTAATGGGTGAAATGAAAACAATGTTTGTTTCCACTATAAGACATAGTTGTATGTACTTGTGTCAAAGAAAACAAAAGATACTGAATGTGCATACGAGTTCTCGGATGCTATTCTAGGATCGACATTTCCCTTCACTATCAACACTAAAATTGAGGAACATAATGCAAACATCAAAGACAAATATAGTTGCAAATGCACTCCAATGAACCGTTTATTTAACACTAAACACCACATCCACTTAAATGCCACTTAAGATTCTAATAAAAAAAAGAATTATCAAATGAATGAAATTAAAATCACCTTTCATAGCAATTTATTCATCAATTATAACTCTAATTACAATTAGATTTCTTCTTTTAACCAATTATAAATTTCTTTTTATCACCATTTACTCTATAATTAATTTCACCTTTCTATACATGTCATACCCCTTCAATTTAATTTAACCTTTCATAGCAATTTATTCATCAATTATAACTCTAATTACAATTAGATTTCTTCTTTTAACCAATTATAAATTTCTTTTTATCACCATTTACTCTTTAATTAATTTCACCTTTCTATACATGTCATACCCCTTGAATGTAATTTAATTTAATTTATTGATCATCATTCTCTTAACTTCATTTGGAGGTAAGGAATTCTTTTAAGGTTCCCAATCCTAGTCCAATTCTCACCAATTAATTTTCAGCTTAGACATTATTTCAACCCTTTGTTATGTCATCGTGGTCCCATGCAAATTTTAAATTAAATATGAAAGAGAATTTTTAAACTTTTTCCCAATTAATTTTCAGCTTAGACATTATTTCAACCCTTTGTTATATCATCGTGGTCGCATGCAAATTTTAATTTAAATATGAAAGATAATTTTTAAACTTTTCCTATTATAGTAGGGCAGCTACATTTTAGAAATTGAAATTATACCCTTAGAAAAAAGGGAGGGCTGAAGTTATGTAACAAATGCATAATAATAAAATCTTAGATAAGCATACATTTCTTCCCTTTTTAAGTTTTCCTTCAGTTTTCCCCAAACTTCTATCTTTAAAACTTATTTTTACTAATGCTATTTTTATAATTCATTTTCTATGAATCAAAATATCTACTTAATATAAGTAGAAAAATAAAATTCTTGACACTACTAGACAGTAACTAGTAGACAAAATAAGCTTAGCAGCTAGATAGGGTCATGGCTTTATTCCCACCTTATTTTCTTGGTTTGGGCTACCTCCAGTTGGCAGGCATCACAAGCACTACTACCTACTTCAAGTTATTTTTGCAACCTTTGAACCATTCTTTCTTAACCTGATGATGAGGAGGCTGTACTGAAACAATGATGCAAAAATTGAGGGTACACATTTTTTCCTAAAGCTTTTATAAGATAATAAATATTGAGGTCACTAGGTCAGAAAAACGAATAAAAGAAAATATGACTAATAGAACAGGGCGAGCATTCAAGCCCTAAAAATGGTGAGGAGAAAATACTCTTGCACATTAAGTTAAGCCAATGACTAGATTCCCAGAAAATCGACAAATGGACTCTGTACATAGAGTAGGTTTTGTGCGTATTTGTTCGTGCGTAAAATACTGGATTTTAATTTTTGTCCATCTTCTGATCCACGTATATGTTTTAAGCCACAACAAAGGGTTCAAACACAGAAGTTCTTTAGCAAAAATTTTGATGGCAATAGAACCATCCAGTTCGAACAAAATTAAAATACAATTTTTTACACATCAAATTGCTTGTATAGCATTCTGAAATTTCTTTTGCGCATTCAATGTTTCTCCTCTATGCATTCAATGCTGCAATCGCGGTTTCTGCTGAGGAAGAAAATACGGAAAATATAGGTATCATGCAGAGGGGGAAACCTTGGCGTATGTACTTTCTTAACTTCAAATATTTTCAATACACAACTATTTCATCTCACATGCCCTCAAATATGCTGTGCTCTGACCTTTGATTCGTTCTAAATTTGGTTCTCATAGTAGATCAATCCAAACATCGAGAAGTATATCGTGAATGGGATGGAAGCAAAATGTTCATAGTACCATACAGGATGTGCCATCAAGGAAACCGAACCCTTCAACAATACTATAGTAAAATTAAACTCATAAAAACCTAAAATATAGTCACGATAATTTTGTTGCTGAAAGTCACCTATAATGTGCATATTATCTCCTAAAACATGGACACTGATGAGTTACTACTGGTATCTTACATTTTTCTTTAGTTGTCTGAAACATGAGGAATATATTTATCTTGTAACTGTAGTAATTACCAATAAATTATATGCAATGCAAAATGCCAGAATCCAGATGATCCACCGTTTGGAATCTTTTAACAAACACTCTTCTGGTACCACTGAAAGGAGAAGCACTGCAATTTGCTCGTTTTTCCCTCTTATTGAAATGTAAGGAATGGAGTGGCTAATTTGCTGCCAAAAGTAGAAGAGACAGGATATGAACAATAAAGAAACCTGGAAAGTAACGAAGGAAATCTGTTGATCCAATGTTAGGGGCTGTGAGCTTGTTGGAAGGCTACCAATTCAAGCTAAGTTCAAGAAAAGGGAATTAGATTATTTTCATTGGGCAGAAACAGATGTGTTGTTTCCCCTGTAAAGCTTGAAAAATGAAATGGGAAATTAAAGCCATGCATGTCTTTGTAATGTCCTCTCCTTGTCCAGATGAAAAGTGAAAATGTTTTAAGATAATAATACAGGACATCAATCTTTTGAATAAAATTTGAGACTAATAACTGTATCAAAAAGAGCTAATGGACTACCTTCAATCATGCATTCTCTATGCCACTGCTAGTTCGTCCTCCTCTCAATTCTCAAAAACTTCCTGTGTACATTGCTTGTTCCCACCGGCCAAAACCTTCATATTCAATACAGCCCATGAACTCAGTGGTTAAAATCAATCCACAATGAATACAACATCCAGTTCAATACCTTTTATTTTTCACCATTCCTTTTAACCATATTCAGAACTATGAATTTTCTCTAGCCATGTTCAGTTTAATGGTGCAATGCTAATTATTGCACATATCTATGATAAGTCAACTTTAACCTCGATCATTTATAATTTGGTTTCAAATTTGCAATACAAGTTTATAATCTATATTACTGTAAGACAAAGAGCATGTCACCATGAAAACAGAGCAGGCTATGAAAAAACTCATATGCCTTCAAAAATAGGCACAATAAAAATCACTGCTGTTACTCCTTAGTGGAGACCCACATAGAAAGATATGATCTAGGTAAGGAGTTCAGATCACACTCAAGATTAGCTCTGCTTGGGCAATACTTCACTCCTGCTTGAATTCGCAACTTCTATTTATCCAACATTATTATAGATAATTCTATATTCAATATTTAACTGATTAACCATTACAAAAAATAAATGGAAGAGAAGTATTACATAGTAGCAATAACAAAGCCAAACATAAAGAATTCTTCACCATTGGAATTATATTCAAAAGGGAAGCATTAAGTATTTCTTTTAATGCGCATGAATCTAAAACAAAAACCTAAACCTATCCTTACACAGTTACAAATGACCTTTAGATTAAACCCATGATTCATCGCACGCATCCCTTACCACTTTCTTTCTCACACACACATTTATGAGTCATGACATCTGATATTAACATTACTATGTCCTAGTTGTAGCATTTGGCATATATGATCTAACTATTTAATAGTAATACCACTATAAGCCTTAAAACAATATTATCATATATCCTAACACTAGACCTCAAGTGCTTTATTCTTTACAACACATCTCTGAACTAATATTTGTATTTATTCAAAGCTTTAGTAAAAATGTTCCCATTCAGCCTTCAATCTCACAATTATCTGGATAATCAAATGTATATCCAAAGGCCCATTATCAGATGTAGGGATGAAAATATAATGGTTGTGCAGAAGAAGCATATCATATTGCCATTGTGTTAGACAAGGATTGACCTAATCAAAAAATTTAACTACCATTTGAAGTGCAAAATGAAAAGTGATAGAACTTCAAAAAACATTAAAAATTGTATCTTATTACTGTAAGTATAAATGAAAAACTCTGCAAAAAGATATCATCGAATTCTAAACTAGGCATAGAAGTTATCTTGACATACATACATACATACATATATATATATATATATGAGAGAGAGAGAGAGAGAGAGAGAGAGAGAGAGAGAGAAGTTTTAGTAGCAAACAGGTAGGAAGTTGAAACAGTTGATTTCAAACCGGCAAAGCTTTGGTAGTTGTTCTTACATGGGTAGTGCGAGATAGCGAGATACACTGATTTGGTTCCAAACAACTGGTTCCAAAATTATTGACCAGATGCTAATTTTGTCCTCAATTTGAGTCAAGACCACAAAACATTCAGTGTGGCATAATAGAGCTTAACATTTTTCCTAATTTTTGAGAGCTGTCTTCGCTAGGTACTAATATCCAATAAGGTATGGCACAATTTCAAATTTTCTAGAAAATATACACAATTACAATGAAACAGAAATATGCACATTTTGTACGGGATTTGCAAGAAATAACATTTGGCTTTTTGTGAAATGTTTTAAATGATACTCAAAAGGTATAACCTAACACTGAAAAAGAGAATAAAAGCAAAGGAGAAAATGCATGATTGACTTAAAAATAAGAGAAATCAATAAAAAAGAGAGAGTAAACTTCGTCAACATAGAACAATCAATATTTCTCACATGCACATGCAGCACAGGCCAAATTTAAATCATATAATTGTGGACAAGTATATTAATGTTTATGGGAATGATCTACAAAAAGACACAATTCTTTCTCCTTCTACAGAAAAGACATCATGTTCTTATCTGCAACAAAATTTGACAACAAACCAAAACATTAACTTCAAATCTTCTGATCATGTAAGACAAGTCCTATTCCATTCTAAAATAATACAAAAACAGTTTTCACAAAAAGTGGTTACCTAATAATTCCCTGTTTTCTCACTTAATATTATAACTAACAAGTAGATAGTAGTTGTCCTCTTCTCTTCCTCTTTTTGGAATTTGCCTATGTAGGCAACTTTTGTATATATCTGGCATTTGTTTTGAAATACTGGTTAGATCCATGTAAGTTGATGATGACATCCACTACCAAGATATTATTTTTCACCTCAGCCATCTTTAGCTTCAGGTGATTGAATTGCCAATGCTCAGTTAGCACTTGCTAACTTGCAGTTACTCCTTGTCCAAAAATTTGATGTTGTTAACCCTCCCTCCGTTTGCGTGCTACCACCACTTCATTACAACAATTGATTTTCCCATCAAATTCCTTAAATTATATCTCCTGAGCAACTCCAATCATTTGCTACCAGGACTTCTCCAACTAAAGCAATATTGGTGCTTAATTTCCTTCTCCATGCAGTGTCTGACAAATGTGGTCTCCTCCTAACACCTCTTCTTTTGGGCACATTGCATTGTTATTGATTTTGACAGTTTTGGCTCCACAATTGCAACGATTTTTCTTGATATTCTGAAGGCCTTCTTCTAGTCAGTCTACAGAAAATCCAATGTCCTGACGAGATTTGTTGATGAGATTTCTTTACAACTGAAGTACCATTTTGCAATAAACTCCAAAGCTGTGTCTACATAAGCCTGTTGAAATGGTGATATAGGACTCTTTCACATGCCTTGAATATCATCCTTTATAGCATTCAGGTCCCAAAGAAGACATTTGTGCTTGATTTCAGGTGCATAGAGTTCATCTTGGATAGTACTCAGATCTTCGAGGAAAAGCCATGTTTCATCAAAGTTTTGTTGACCATATACTTGAATACCTTTATATATTTCTCAAAATCCCAGCCAAGTGCAACCAAATTGTTGGTTTGAGCCATAACATCATGAGATTCTCAATTGAACTAAGATAACCAAACCACAAACAGCCTTAATCATGCTCAACCACAAGTGTACTTATGCACTAAATCATGCCCAACCTTTGTTTTATCCTTTTAGGCTTTGGTTTTTGGGTAACTTCTTTCTATTTGATACCAAGGCTTGGTCTACCATGTCCTCCTGAAGTAGTCTCAATCTGTATTTCATCAACATTTTACACTCCTTTGGGTCTATTGTGCATAAAACCAACCAATTTCTACTAGTATCTAACCACATTGTAGATTGCAGCTTTGCTCCCTAACAATACATTTCTTTCTTCATAACTCATGCCAAATCAAGCACATGCTTTGGGATTTGCAACCACTTCTAGAGAACAGCTTTGACAAATCTAGATCTGTTTCCACTAACTAGACAACTATTTTCCTACACTCATATCCATCTCCTGACTTGAAAACGCAAAAGGATAATCTTGAGCATTCTCTTGCCCCCTTGGAGGTGTCCTCTATTTCCCATAATTGTTGCTCTAGATCTATTACCAATACTCTTTTATCATAATATTTTTTTGATTATTTTTGCTAAAGATATCTTCTTGAATCCTTCAAGGATGATAGCATCCCTACGTAAAGTGGTTACTTTCTTTCCTTCTTCTTCATCACCCTTTTTGTCACCAGGAAGGAAGATACCTCTCTCTTCATTCCCTTGAAGCGCACTTAGGACTGGAGAGGGCTCAATCATTTCTCTCTTCATAGATCCATAATATCAATCATTGATCTTCCTCCAACACATTGACTTCCTCCAAAAGTGAAAACATTTTTTTCTGATTTATAATTAAAAGTCATTATGACTGGATTTCTTAAAAGGCGAGGACTGGGCTGCTCCATAAATCCTGCAAGTGTCGATTTCTCCTCTTGCAACGTATTGAATTGGAGGCTGACTCCCTATTACCAGCTCTTGGATTTCTAATACACCTGATGTTTCAGTTGAAACTTATAATACAAGATTCAAATGAGATGCCACTACCCTGTTGTGAAGAGTCAAAATCATTTCTGAGCTCAACAATCAATTGATAGATGAATCCATCCTTGATCATGGAGTACAAGCTTCAAATAGCATTTTCCTATCCCAAATGTTTTTGATGTTAAATACAGATTTCCTGTTGACCAAGATGAGATGGTACACCCGGTATGTGATCATGTCAAATTTGAGAGTTCTATACACAGCTAACACTGCCCATGATGTGTATCGCTGCTTAAATATGATCATCACAAACAAGTCTGTTTCTCCAATATGCCTTGTATGCAGACAAACATTTAGGGGCACATGATCTGGCATTGGGATCACCTCTTGTGCATCTCAATAAAAATGATTGGGTCTTCTACTTTCTTACTAAAATCTACCCTCCTAATTGCTCCTTGGTCTACAAGGCTACAAGGCATATAGCCTGCTCAAACATTTTGTGTTCCTTCTTAGAGAAGACCGATTAACTATATGAGATGTTAAGCATAACATCAGCAACTTTGTAGTTCAAGCACATAACTATGTCTCCATTCCCTTTTTTTAAAATTTAACTTTAATATATTGTAGCTCTTGAAGCCTTCTAAGAACAATTTTAGGCACAATTTTGTGCTACATATCATTCATGTCGCTACCAACTCAAGTGTGCCCACAAGGTTCCTCACATCTCTGGATTGTATCGATATAGAAAATATACCATATTAACAAACTTATATTTGTATCTGCAACATCTGCCACCTTGTCCTTGAACTGTGAGAGCTTCATCTTGCGGGTATACTTCAGCATCCGCACACACTGATAATGTGCTTCATGGCAGCCAAAATGAGTTCTATTGGAATGACTAAATGGGTAGAGGTTCAGTAGGTGACAGAAAAAAATCCTTCGTTAACATGATTTTTTGGAAATTGTTTAGCAACAAAATTAGTGGAATATGCCAACATAATGCAAATAATCTTCTCAAAGAATGAATAGGAGTGAAGATAATGGTGGACTGGTTCAAAGGTATCACTAGAGTAGAGCAGTGAAAGTTAACAGTAAATAAGAGTGGGTTTATAAATTGAGGGATTGAGGCGAATGAAATGGTCAACACTTTGGCTTACCAGTCACTGTCATTTCTAACTGCGAACTAGATTTCTTAAAGTTACTTTTGAAAAGCATCATGGAAGCTTTTAGACTATTAATTGACATCCTCTACATTCCCTTACCCACAAACCAATAATCAAACCAAGGCAGTTAAATCTTCATCAATTCATGCTATCCACACTTATCACAACAAAATTAAGAGGTGGAACACTTCTTTTTGTGTCTTGCAACACAGTTACAAGTCCATAGAAGCAGAAATCTGCAAAAAATCCCGATTAATCGCGATTTTTAAAAAATCTGCAGGGTGTACGATTTTTTCCCTGATTTTTTGAAAAAATCTTTGACTTTTTGGTCAACGATTTTTTCCCATTTAAAACTGCAAAATCGCAAAAAAAAACGCATTTAAAACCTACAAAAAAACGCGAATAAAATCGTGTTGATTTTCACGTGAAAAAAAAATGATGAGACCATAGCTTGTTGCCTACTATTATGCTTTGATAGATTTTTTCCAAGCATCCATAGCTTGTTCGAAAGCACCTGTTTTAGGCTTTTAGCCATAGCAGCAAGGCAGTGAACTGTTTGGTAAAATGCTTTGGTAGACATGTATGAAAAATGTGGTAGCATAGACAAGGCAGTGAACTGTTGACAACCATCACCATGAGACCGCATTTCTTTGAGGCATTTTTTCAAACAGTTCACTGCCTTGTCTATGCTATTGCTTACTATTATGCTTTGACAGATTTTTTCCAAGCATCCATAGCTTGTTTGAAAGCACCTGTTTTAGGCTTTTAGCCATAGCAGCAAGGCAGTGAATTGTTTGATAAAATACTTTGGTAGACATGTATGAAAAATGTCGTAGCATAGATAAGGCAATGAACTGTTTGAAAAAATGGCTCAAAGCAATGTGGTCTCATGGTGATAGCATTCCATCACCATGAGACAACATTTCTTTGAGGATTTTTTTAGAACAGTTCACTGCCTTGTCTATGCTATTGCTAACTATTATGCTTTGATAGATTTTTTCCAAGCATCCATAGCTTGTTTGAAAGCACCTTTTTCAAGCTTTTAGCCATAGCAGCAAGGCAGTGACCTGTTTGATAAAATCCTTTGGTAGACATGTATGAAAAATGTGGTAGCATAGACAAGGCAGTGAACTGTTCGAAAAAATGCCTCAAAGAAATGTGGTCTCATGGTGATGGAATATGGCCTCATTCCATCACCATGAGACCAGATTTCTTTGAGGCATTTTTTCAAACAGTTCACTACCTTGTCTATGGCTTGAATGCATTCCATCACCATGAGACCACATTTCTTTGAGGCATTTTTTAAAACAGTTCACTGCCTTGTCTATGCTATTGCTTACTATTATGCTTTGATAGATTTTTTCCAAGCATCCATAGCTTGTTCGAAAGCACCTATTTCAGGCTTTTAGCCATAGCAGCAAGACAGTGAACTGTTTGATAAAATCCTTTGGTAGACATGTATGAAAAATGTGGTGGCATAGACAAGGCAGTGAACTGTTTGAAAAAATGTCTCAATTCCATCACCATGAGACCACATTTCTTTGAGGCATTTTTTCAAACAGTTCACTGCCTTGTCTATGCTATTGCTTACTATTATGCTTTGATAGATTTTTTCCAAGCATCCATAGCTTGTTTGAAAGCACCTGTTTTAGGCTTTTATCCATAGTAGCAAGGCAGTGAACTGTTTGATAAAATGCTTTGGTAGACATATATGAAAAATTTCGTAGCATAGACAAGGCAGTGAACTGTTTGAAAAAATGCCTCAAAGAAATGTGGTCTCATGGAATGCCTTGACAAGGTAATGCAATTGACAGCTGCTCCAAGTTATTAGTTATGCAATGTGAAGTAATTGGATAATTGCTTAGGTTGACTTTGTAAAAAACTATATTGTAATTGAAATTTTGTCATCTATCAGCATCTAGTTATTAGTTATGCAATGTGAAGTAATGCTTTGAGTTTGAAAGATGTGCAATGCAATGAATGTAATCAGCGATATGAATATAAATTACAAAAATTTATTTTCTACAATTCATTAGTTAAACTCTTTATTTTATTTGTTCTCTATATCTCTATGCTATGGAAAAGCCTTTCAATTTAAAAAAAAAAAGTTTTTATCTCTTGTTATATAACTTTTAACTTTTTTTTAAAATCCGATTTTTTCAAAAAATCTTGTACTTTTGGTTTGCCGATTTTTTCCCCAAAAGATTTTTGCTGCTATGGGACTCAACTTACAACAAAACTATTAACTTCTCTACATGAGACTCTCCATTTGATGTTTTCTATAAGTATCAACCCCTTGATCCATATGAGATTCCAAAAGTTTTCCCTGGAGATTTTCATATCAACAAAAGGAAAAAGCTAACCCTTCTTATTTTCAATGGGATGCACTTAAACAATAAAAGCATTGAACTTCCAAAGAAGAGGCATAGGTTCAAACCCCTAGTAAGCATGATGAAGTGTTAACTTAAGTGAAATACAACATCCAACTCATTGTATATGGCATACCCTTCTAGATGAGGCCTTGTGCAAGTCCAAGGACAATTTGATGGATGGGATAACATAGATGGAGAAACCCCAATAGTGTGTGTTGGTAATCTGCAATGTGGGGTGCATTGACACCCAATTTGACTATGCAAATTGTGCTTGAATCCTAGCCCTTTATGCATTTTGGCTTCGTTATCCCCATTGTAGATAACCAATATGAGATATTTCATATTGGACCTCCCCTGGTCAAAGTTTGCATATATGTTGTTCTTCCTCATCCTCCATGTGCCTACCAATGCATTAGAAATTGCTAAGGTCTCAAAAATTCTAAGTGTGGAGGTTTTATATTAGAATTTTTAAGGAATGTGTTGAATGTCAAAGTTTTGGAGTTTCCCAACCTGGTATGCCTTTCAGCCCAAAATCACCTTGTTCCTTTGTTCTTGTCAGGATATCGGACTTTCCCATCCCAACATACCTTTCATCCATTCGCCGCCTCCATCCCTTTTCCTTGTCCGAATTTCAAAGTTCCCCTTCCAACATCCCTTTCCTCCAACCGCCACTCTTTCCCCTTGTCTTCGTTAGAGTTTTGGACATCCTCTTACCAACATGCTTTTCATCAAAACCCCAACTCCTTGATCCTTTACACTAAGTTACCTTTCGGAGCTAGAGTTTCAACCATCCCTTTACCTAGGTACCTTTTCCTTAGTATCCCCTATCCCTAACTTCTGACATTTTCTTTAATATTCTTTTTTGGAGTCAAAGATGCAACAAAACTTCTAATGCGGTACAAGGTATGAAGATCCCCGAACCTTGATCCCCAACACTATCTCCTCAGGATCATGAGTTCAGACTTATCCTAATTTGCATACCTTAAGGGATGAATTCCTCGATACCTCTAATCCCCCAACTTGTAATAACTAACTTCACATGTCCTCTCGGAGTCAAAGATGCGAGATACCCTTACCTATTTACTTTAAGCATGAAGTATGCCACACACCCAATCCCCAACTCCCCAACAATGGTATTGGTCATGAGGTATCCCCCCGACCCCCAATCCTTGAAACTCTTGCATTTTGCATAGCTCACTCTCACCTACCTCCTTACATGAACCAAGATGCCATTAATTATGTGATTTTACACAACTCTAAAAGGATTTTCCCCGCCCAAAAATAACTATTCATCTCAAGGGTGCGGATTCACATGTACTTTTGGCGATACATGATGATGAACACCATGCCACCATATATGCAATGGTTAAGTTTTTTATGCGGATGGTTTCCATGCAAGCTCCAAGCCACCATTTTTGCAGAATTTGCAAAATCTAAGCTTGCTTTACACGCCTCATCCATTGACCCCTAATTCCTCCTTGATTCCCAAAACAACAAGGCAACCAACAAAGCATCATATATTGCTAATTCTTTTTCCAAATAGAAGGTCAATCATTTCACATTTTCACATGATCGTAAGTCAAAGGAGCTTCTAGGTTTTCAACTCCTACAAAACCAATAGCCAATACAGCAGAAAATATTTGTTATCTTCAATGAGGTTAATATTGTAAACGATTGTAGCAATTGAATGTCTTCATGAGTCCATTTGTGGATTTTTTGGGAAGTTCTAGCTGTTAGTTTTAGGATCAGAAAAGAAAGCAATCAGAAAATGCAACACATTAGACAATGAACACCACAAGATACCCTGGGAAAACCCTCCAACTCGAGGGGAAAAACCTAGCAAATATATCGCTTATATATGAAAGCAATCAGAAAATGCAACACATTAGACAATGAACACCACAAGATACCCTGGGAAAACCCTCCAACTCGAGGGGAAAAACCTAGCAAATATATCGCTTATATATTCTGGAATAAGAGCAGAAATCTGCTTACAACTCAGGCCCAACAAAAAGCCGAATTTGATACAATGAATAATAGCACCTCTCCTAGATGCAAAGATACAGAATGAATATATTTCTCCTTGAAATATATTCCCTGCAACAACATGATGATCTGCTGCTCAAGATAATGATCTGCTGCTCAAGATCATGACCTGCTGCTCAAAATAATGATCTGCTGCTCAAGATCATGACCTGCTGCTGAAGTGCAAACTTCTTCAAGGAGTGTGAATATGATGAATGAACTTGCTAATCAAATGAGAGATCATCACCTTGTATTTATCCAAAACAAAGTGTCTCTTCATGTAGGTCGGCCTCCTTAAGGAATAATAATAATAATTAAATGAGTCGGCCACATTAAGGAAGTCGGCCATAATAAATAATAAATATTATTTAGGTCAGCAATAATTAAATGTTATATTATATTACCAAGTGAAGCGCCTCTTCACTTTTAGTTATCTTAATAAAATAAATAGCCAATAGGCTATATGCAATTTTATGTCTTGACTCGAGGCTGGAAGGATGAGCCTGAAGCTGCTATAACATCAATACTCCCTCTCAACTAGGGAGGAATACTTCCAGTTGTACAAGACACATCACCTCATCATGATGTTAACCATCATGGCTACTCCCATTTATGAAAAAGGAACATATCACCTCATCGTGATATTAACCATCATGGCTACTCCCATGTATGGTAAAGGAACATGCCACCTCATCGTGATATCATCGTTCATGGCTACTCCCATGTATGGTAAAGGTGCACAAGTGCCCATCACGGAATCACTCAATGTGATGTCGTCACCTCATCGTGACGTTCACCATAGATACTCCCAAAGGGTGAAAAGCACAAGTACAAGGAAATCATCACGGACTCTCTCACGTGATCACGTGATGTTGTCATGGAGTCACACACATGACATCCACCATGGATACTCCCAGAGGGTGGAAACAAGGGCTTCCACCTTAAATTTCTCCATCACAGAGAAAGATACATTAACAAGGGCTTACACCTCAAATTCCGCCGTTTCAGAGGAAAATGCATTAAAGCAAATCACAGAAGATCATTGATACTGAGACTCCCTCTCAGTTAGGGCTTCATTCTCCACAATACCAAGCTTGTCTCAAAAGTACACAAAATTCACTCTGGAGAGAGGCTTGGTGAGAATATCTGCCATCTGCTCATCAGTGTTGATGTACTTCAACTGGATCGCTTTCCTCAATACCATATCTCTGATATAGTGGCATTTGATCTCAACATGTTTGGTGTTGTCATGAAACACTGGATTGACAAAAAGCTTTACACAGCTTCGATTATCACAATGAATGACAGTCAGCTCCAACGATTGTCCAAACAATCCTATAAGAAGCGTCTGAAGCCACATTGCTTCTGGAGCTGCCACACAAGCTGCAATATACTTAGCCTCTGCTATGCTCAATGCCACTGAAGACTGCTTCCTACTGCACTAGGAGATCGTCGCAGACCCCAAACTGAAACAACATCCAGATGTTCTCTTTCGATCAATGACACACCCTGCCCAATTGAAATCAATATATCCATGCAGCTTCAAGTCCACACCAGAAGAATATCTCAAGCCATACCCAACTGTGCCACGCAAGGACCTCAAGATATGCTTCGCTGCAACTAGATGTATTTGCCTTGGTTCACACATGAACTGACTAAGTGCACTTATTGCATAGCAAATATTTGGTCTAGTATCAACGATCCAATCAACTGTCTGTACATAGTAGGATCCACCAGATCTGAACTAGTTGCAGCCTCTTTTAACTTCTGAAAATTTGTTTTCATTGGTGTACACAAGGATTTGCAATCCATCATACCAAATCTCTTCAAGATGTCTATAGTATACTTTCCTTGACTTAGAATGATCTCATTAGGCCTCTGCCATACTTCTAATCCAAGAAAGTAATGCATATATCTAAGATCCTTCATCTCAAATTCAGAAGCTAACTTCTTGTTGCATTTGAAAATGAGATGTTTTTCTCCAGTAAGAAATCGATCATAAACATAAAGAACCAAGATTAATGCCTCACCATTAATTGCTTTGAAGTACAGGTTTGAATTTGCATCATTCTTGAAAATTGATATTCTTCAACCATGGCATCCTTCCATACTTGCTGACTTGATACTTCCTCAACACTGGAAGGCTCAACTTTTAGGATATGACCTATTAATGTAGCATAACTTGGAAATTGTTGTTGTCTTTTGCTTTCTAGGAGCTGCAAACCTTTCTGCATCTTGCATTGTTTGCCTAGCCCATAGAAGTCTCTTTCGACCAATAACAATGTCTATAGGCTCATCGGTAGGTTCCAAAGGCTTAGTTGGATCACCATCCTCTTTCGGTTCAGTAGACTCCCTCTGAGTCTCCAAGTACTTGCATCAACCTTCTGACCTCCTTGTCCGAGATTGCCTACAATTCTTGCCTTAGAGAAATGGTTTCCAGCGCACACCTCTGTAGAGATTCAAGATTGTCCTCTTCAACTTCAACACAAATCACTCTATTCTGAATAGGTTTGTGGAGCTACCAATGTCAAGTTCAAATAGACTGTCTTGTGCAATTCTAATCTCAACTACTGAGGAGGTCTTACAAGGAGTTAGTACTTGGCCTTGCAACACTGCAACCTTCCCTTCTTCTCAGTGAGACACAGAACTCCCTCTGAATGTTAATTCCTCCTCTTCGAAGAATTGATCGCAAAGACAATCTGAATAGATTATTCATCTTCGAGAGGTGTCTCCAGCCACCAACTCAGTCATATGGCTGCAA
The DNA here is from genome assembly GCA_007115665.2 of Sequoiadendron giganteum. Lineage (NCBI taxonomy): Eukaryota > Viridiplantae > Streptophyta > Pinopsida > Cupressales > Cupressaceae > Sequoiadendron > Sequoiadendron giganteum. The sequence goes on from CM021101.1 coordinate 360,341,616, forward strand.
GTTTTGTCTCCATTTTTCAGCCTATAGGATGCACTTATTCTCTTGAGAGAAATCTTTTACGCTTCTTGTTTCGTCCTGAAAGCATTAAGGAGAGATTACTAATAGTTCATAGAAATCAACTATTCTGAAGAGAAATACCAATGCTAGAAGCATACATGATTTACTATCTCAATGTTATAGCAAGAATTAATAACTAGATAAAAAATTCATGAACATTATTCAACCATGAAATACTTATCTCATTGAACTCGGAATCTTCTTAAGTGTTGCACTTAAACGTTTTTCAGGTCTGCACTTATCTTTCCTAGGATCTACTCATTATCTCTCAATAATTTTTCAAATCTTCTGCACATGATACTTCACAGAGGTAAACTCAGAAACAACACTTCAACTCATGCAAAGAAGTCTCTCACATCACCTCCATATACAACATGACACCAAACTTGGAAAACATAAGGTATCACGACAAACTTGACTTAACACTGCTTCTATAAACGATTTAGACTCAGATTTAAAAGCAAAGTACACTGACAATACTTACGGCTCACATGAGCAAGGCAACTCCCACACTCTAAGGCATACGGTAACTCAGCCCATGGCCAATGCCTTCAAAGTCTGATTACAATGCTTATCATATGACTGAAATTAAATGCATCAATGTTCATGAAGTACTCTAATGACTACGCCTATACTTCATACTAACAATAATGCATAAGACTCAACATGCCATGAAGAAAACCTGGAATTATATGTTGCAGCAGTCATAAGAATTTTCGAATCTTCTTGGTAGGGCTGTGTCTGATCTCCAGATGCTGCGCGTAGCCCTGTAGCAAGTGCGACCAGCCTTCACAAACCCAGATATGATTTTCTCAATCTTCTTTTGACAAAAATCGCACTCTTGGGGAGGTGCGTCCAGTTTCATATGAGCCTCCAACATGTCTTCTAAACACCAGCAAGGTTGACTCAGACAATGATGAAGAAAGGTGTCTTCCAATGCACAAAATCGTCCTTTGCAAGAACTAAGATCATACTACCAAAATTTGCCAAAATCGATTCTCCCAAAAATTTGTGGTCTATAATCAAGTCTGATTACTTCTTCTCTCAGACCTGCTTTGATAACATGTTAGTTTTAGGATCAAAAAATAAAGCAATCATAAAATGCAACACATAAGACAATGAACACCACAAGATACCTTGGGAAAAACCCAACAAATATATCGCTTATATATTCTGGAATAAGAGCAGAAATCTGCTTACAACTCAGGCCCAACACAAGGCCGAATTTGATACAATGGATAATAGCACCTCTCGCGAAGATACAGAATGAATATATTTCTCCTTGAAATATATTCGCTGCAACAACATGATGATCTGCTGCTCAAGATAATGATCTACTGCTCAAGATCATGCCCTGCTGCTCAAAATAATGATCTGCTGCTCAAGATCATGACCTGCTGCTCAAGTGTGAACTTCTTCAAGGAGTGTGAATATGATGAATGAACTTGCTAATCAAATGAAAGATCATCACCTTGTATTTATACAAAACAAAGTGTCTCTTCATGTAGGTCGGCCTCCATAAGGAATAATAATAATAATTAAATGAGTCGGCCACATTAAGGAAGTCGGTCATAATAAATAATAAATATTATTTAGGTCGGCCCCATTGTATTGTTATATTATATTACCAAGTGAAGCGCCTCTTCACTTTTAGTTATCTCAATAAAATAAATAGTCGATAGGCTATATGCAATTTTATGTCTTGACTCGAGGCTGGAAGGATGAGCTCGAAGCTGCTATAACATCAACACTAGCATAGGGTTTCCTCTTACTAGTTCATTGGTGTGAATGTAATCAAAGATTAGATGAATGGGACAGCATTCTATGTCATTACAAGCTTTATAATGATCTTTTTCTTCATTGCATATGGATTTCTACAATCTAGGAAGGATTACTAATTATACTTGATTGCTCAATATCATTGTTTGTGGTGTATGTGTGTGCATAGCTCATATTGCTTTGTGATTTCGATTTGTTGTTCCTCATGGTGTGCTTGGACTTTGTAGCCCAATGAATAGGCACCGATCATGGAAGTAATTATCCACAATGCACTTAAACTAAAAACATCATTCACCAATAGATTGGGAGTAGGAAGCAGATGCGTATGCATTTCATGACTCGATGTTATAACTAGGGAAAACACCTTCAATGATCCATAGTAATTATCATCTTAGAGAGTCAATTTTTGCATACCCACATCTTGTTGCCATGCAGTGATGTGCTAATCATCTTAGTAAAGGTCATAGCAATAGGTTGGTCCTTCGCCTAGAGATAGCTTTTGGGATCGAGCATACATCAGGTACTACTACAACATTCTATCCATTTGTTTATCTTCAATTGTGTTTAATCATGTTCAAGATACCTCTAGGTAAGCCGCCCTGGGTTTAGTTCAGCCCAAAGGTGTTTCCCAACTTGATCATAAGTTAGAGGTTTGTTGCTCTGAGTTTGACACCCCTAGCACTTAGAGAACAACCTGGCTTTAGGGATCTGGGACCTACAACTCTGAGCAGCAATAAGGTGTTTGTCTAGATGAAGAACAAGCATACAAGCACAACAAAAAGGGTTTTCCATAACCACTAGGACAAGGCTAGTTTGCCAAATTGCATCAAGAGTGATTGAGCTTAGGTTTTGAATCTAACTGATTTTAGAAGAACAGTGCAAGCAAGCTTGTAAGAAAGCACAATTAAATCTAGAGCAAAGCAAAAGGAAATAATATATAACATACAATATGCTAATCAGCCTAACTAGTAATTTATAATTTATAAAAATGAACAAGTAAATGTCCCTCATAGTTGGCTCTAGGAGAAGCATGTGCAAAGGTAATCTACCTTAGTTCAAGAACCCTTGGCTATTGTAAAGATGTCAAACAAGGAAGAATTGCAATTTGGGAGACTTGTAGCAACTCCTTGTACCTCCTTCCTATCCAACCTAAAAATTGCCCAATGGAAAATAGGATGAACATTGGTGTAGAATTTCTACTGCAATCAATTGGAGCTCTAATATAGGTCTATGATATAGATAAGAAAAAAAATGAAGTTGAATGTAGCAATGGTTAGAAATTCTAATGGCATTTAGGTAAAGTAATGCAATGTTATGGAAAATGGAGGGGTATGGGTCATCATATAGGCCAAACCAAGGGAAAACTAATTGTTTTTTATTTATTGGAGAAACCAAAAGGTCATCCACAACATCATGCAACTTTGGCCACACCTTTTAGACAAAGTCCTAACCTAGCTTTAGGCCAATCCATTGGTTTCTCACAAAGTTGCCTCCTAGGATGCACCCTTCAAAGAAAGTTGTGACCTATCCTTAAGCTATACCATGGATTTCTTACAAAGGAGCATCATAAGCCACAATCAAGCCCTATGCTCCTAAAGATGTCTTGAAAGCTAAGTTGTCAGTCCTAGTACAAGTACTGGGTACGCCAATACAACAAACAATTTCCTTGGGTATGGGTACAAATTCGGCTATATATATTAAAAAAATTAACTTTTAAATATAAAAATAGTGATACTCATAATTGCCAATAAACAATGTTTAAATACCTCATAATTTGCAAAAATGAAAATACTCATAAAGTCATTACTTAGTGATTTGTCAAATGTCAATACACAATGAAAATTACAATCACTATTTAATAATCTTCATATTGCTCTTCATATAAAGCATCAAAGTCAACATTTGGTTCAATTTCATTTGAGCCACAATGAGTTACAATGCCACTTCCACTAACCATGTCACATGTAGAAGTTGCCTCATCTAAAAATATTTTTGGCAAGTTGTGCAACAATAATGTCAAGTCAACACACTCAAGAGTTGGATCACTATTCTTTGTCACTCCCTCATTGAATTCAAGTTTCTTATGTGACAAGAGATCCAATAACTAGTGGGGGTTTGGGAGTGAAGACCCCAATGAGGTTGTGGGCCAGAGCCCCTGATGGGGGTTTGGAGGCAACACCCCCAACGAGATCAAGGGTTAGCTCCCCTTGTGAGGCCTAAGGGCAGTGTCTGTGATGCATTCCCTATCGTGATATAGGGCAAAGTCAAGGGGCAAAGCCCTTGCAACTAAACCCAAATTAAGGCCTTTGAACACATGAACCTTCATGGAACACACCATTTTCACAATTTTATCACTTAAGGGCAACATTATGTATTTGGCACTTTTTTGTTTATAAAAAATATTTTGAAAAATGATTTTTTGAACTTTTTTGGGGTGGCCCTTGGGTCCCCTTGGGTTCACTCGGGCACCTCGAGTGAACCCAATAAAGAACTAGCCTCAAATAGGACCCATATGGGTAGGGGGAGTTCTTAAGGGACTTAGTAGCATAGCTCGAAAGGGTTAGACAAGGGATTGGACTCAAGAGGAGGTAGAAACATTTTTGCACTTACACTTCTCAAAGTTTGTGTCTTAGGCACTAGAGGAGATACATCTCAATCATTGAAAAGACTTTGGCATTACAAATACACCCCAATTGTGGCATCTAAGCCAAAGATAGCTTTGCAAGAAAAATTTACCCGTTTAAAAAAATCTAAGTTTTCTTCTTTATTTCAAATTTTGATTAAAGTCCATTTGTAGGTTCATTAAAGATTGTTTAAGACTCAAGACTCAAGACAAATACAAATAGATTCAGATTTGGCTTTCACTCTCACCAAGTTTTCTTATTTTTGATTCTTTTTATCTCTACTTGGATAAACAAAGACTTAAATATCAACAAGCCTTTATGCTTTTGGTTTGGGTCTTTCATCTCAAATTGATGATGTTATTAATGTAAGCTAGCTTAAATGTTATAATCCATCACCATTTAGAGGAATATATACATGTTTCTCATCCTAAGGACACCAATCCAAATTTTCATATACTCTGTTTAAAGCCTTTGGATAAAGATACTCTTTTAAATGTCTACAAGATGCAATTCTAGGAATAACTCCACAACTACTTACTTAGTTGGGCATTAAGGTTATGTTGTGACCTTTTCACACATCGCCCCATTCACAATGGGGACCCCCTAAATTTTGCTCCTTTTTGGTCTTTTGGCTTTTGTTTCGTATCTCTCTCTCTGATCTTTTTGTCCTTCTGGGGATGTCCCATTATTTGCCCTAAGTGGAAATTTTGGCTAAATATGTGAAATCAGGGTTTTCATTCTTCAGGCTTACTGGAGGTCAAATCAAGGTGGTAGAATGAAATCTGAGCTTGGTACTACAATCAGGAGGCTTCAGGCAGGATCCCATCAAATTTTCACCTAGTTCTGACGACTTACCATTTTTAGTAAGTACTCAATCTGGGATCTTTTAATCAAGATTATGGAATTTTGACTGTTCCATCACATTCAGGGTACTTCAAGATGCTTGCATGCAAAATTTGAGCAGATTTGGATAACTTGCTATTTTTAGCAATTCAGGCTTCAAGAGCCACTTTCAGGGTATGCATGTGTGTTTTTTCAATGCATGTCTGGAGAATCTTTCTTGGTTTTTCAAGCCCTTCGTGGTGATATAACATGCAAGCCAGGATGATGACTTTCAGCAGTTCAAGCTTCAGAAGCTATTTTTAGGGTTTGCATGCAGACTTTTTCAATGCATGTTAGGATATTCTTTATGGGTTTTTCGAGAGCTTCGCAACGATGTGACATGCAAGCAGAAAGGATCATGTTTCAAGAACTTACTATTTTTAGCCAGTGCTCGCATGCAAACCAGTTTACTGGGTTTTTCTGGGTTTTTTGAGATCTCTAGGGCAATGTGACATGCAAACTCATCCGACAGTGGATTGATCACTTTTCAGACACTTACTATTTTTAGTAGGTTCACTCCAACAGCTCCCCAGCACTCCAATTTCATGAACAGAGCAGCATGCAACAAAAACGGGATCAAACGGAGGTCATTTGAGCCACATGCAAGTCAGATTAGGGTTTTCAACTTCAGGACTCAAAAAAAGGGGTAAAAAAGCCAGAATTTTGAAAAACGAAGGTATCCCATCATGATCAGCATCCTTCAGGCAATCTACTGGTTAAATTTGGACGCAATCCGAGCACTTACTATTTATAGTAAGTCGCCTCTAGAACAGGGCTATAAATAGCAGGTCAACACGAGGGGCAGGTGTAAACAAGTTCACCGAGCAACAAGGATCACATGGTGAAAATTTCAGGCCAAACAAAGTTGCAGAAGACAGGAAATCAAAAAACTTGCTAAAAATAGAAGTTGATGGCAGGCTGAAGGGATCAAAATTTTCTAAGTATTAAATCAAAGCTTCACCATCAAAAGGCGCCCTCAAGGAAAATGAAAGCATGCCTGCCTAAATGCGCCCAAGGTTGAGGTGATGGCATAGAAAATTCTAAGTGAAGAAAATAAAAGCAGCACATGTGAAATGCACCCACCTTGGAGTGAGGGGGTTGAAAATCTTCTAAGGCATTGAAAACAAAAACTCCCCTAGCTAAATGCGCCCTCAAGGCAAGCAAGAAAGTTAGAAAATTTCTAAGTCATAAAATAAAAGTTGAGGGTATAAAATGCACCACCTTGCATAAAGTCACTTCAAAAATATGCTAGGGCATGGAAAATGGGAGTAGGCTATGCAAAATGCGCCCTCAAGGAAAATGAAAGCTTGCACATCAAGAGGCGCCTTCACTTGAAAGCTCTACCTCTCAAATGCACCCAAGAGGAAGTTGTTTGCAAGAAAAGTTTCTAAGTGTTGAAACAAAAGCTCTACCTCTCAAATGCGCCCTCAAGTGGAGTGAAGACCCCCTAAATGCGCCCTCAAGACAAGTATGATGGCTAAGGCATTGAAAACAAAAGTCAATGGGGTAATATGCGCCCAAGCATGTGTGAGCCACCTCAAAAGTTCCTAAGGCAAAAAATGAAAGTACATGGGGTCAAAGGCACCCAAGGGAGATGATGATGCCTTGAAAAATTCCTAGGGCGTTGGAAAATGCTAAGGCATTGGAAAACATAAGCTAGAGGTGCTAAATGCGCCCACCTTGAAGAAGAAAACCTCACTAAGCAAAATGTGCCCTAAGCAAGTGGAATGAGGTAAAGAAATTTCAAGTAAGAAAAATAGAAGTTCCCCCCCTCAAAATGCACCTAAGGTATCTTGTTGGTTAAAAATCTTCTAAGGCATGAACAAACTTGAAGTACCACCTTCAAATTGCGCCCTTAGCAAGTTGAGGTAGCAGAGGCATAAAAGATTCTAAGTTGTGAAGATGAAAGCTCAAGCCTTCATATGCGCCCAAGGTGTAAAGCTGAGTGAAGGTGTTTGAAATTTGCCTAAGGCATTGAAAATGATGCTAGAAGAAGTAAAATGTGCCCAACAATCAAATGGAGGTGGAGAAATTTCTAAGGCACTAGCATGGAAGCTAGACCTTCCAAATGCGCCCAAGGAGATCAAGGTAAGTGAAAATTTCCTAAGGCGTGTGAAATGAAACCTCACTAGGTGAAATGCGCCCAAGGTGTGGAGTTAGGTAGAATTTTTCTAAGACAAGGTGTGAGAGGAGTTTGAAAATAATTCAAAGGCAAGATAAAGTGAAAATAAAGAAGACCCTTCCAAAGGCACCCAAGGTTGGAGAAGGTAAAATAAACATTGGTAGAGAATATTTTCAAGGGCGAGAAAAATTATATGTACCCCTTCGTGTACCCCATGGATAATAAAGTTGTAAAATTTTTTGCTAAGGGAGAAATGTTTTCAGAATCTGGGGGTCTTTGAATATTTTCTAAGGGAGGTATATGCCTAGGATTGTGATTTCAAAATGGATGCCTATCATGTGATTCATAAAATTTTCTAAGGCTCAGATGGATGAAATTTTCTAAGGCATAGAAAAGAGGGCAGAAGAGGTCAAATGCACTCAAGCTCAAGATGAGTGGAATTTTATCCAAGTCATCGAGCTCCTAAGGGAAGGTGGACAAGACAAGTGAATGAAATTGCTAAGGCAAGAGGATGAAAACATCAAGATGGCATGCGCCTTAGCACATAGATGTTGAAAAGTTATGAAGACTTGCTAGAAAAATGGTGAACTCTATCAGATCTAGGGGTCAAGCAGACCTTGGAAGTCAAAACATGCGAATTAGATAAGTGAGGTGAATTTATGTTGTAAGTATTTTGATGCTCTTCTTTTTGTTTTGTAGGATGAACACCGAGGCTAAGGCATTAAGAACGTGATGTGGAAGAGGCATATGCACCCAAGGCAATGGGCTAGAGAAATATGAAGGTTACGAGGAAGAAGTGCGTCCAGGAATTAAAGCAACAGGACTTAATGGAGAAAAACTTTTTGCAAGGAGGGTTTGAATTGAGTGTTGTTGTGTGCTTGCCTCCTCCTAGTGCAACAGAATTGGCAGGCATAACGGTGGGAACACGTTTCTGGATGAGAATGTTTTGGAGGATAGTGGGCATTAATTGCTCATGGTGGTTTCTACAAAGGAGTGGAGAATCTTCTGTTCATTTATTACCCCACTCCTCTTTGTGGCGGTTTTTAGGGCAAAACCCTAATTAGGGCTTACGTGGCTCAATCTGAGCCCTTCATTGTATTTGAATTTGAGTCGTCTGTTGGACTGAGCTGGCTATAAAAGGGGCATCCCCCCTCATTTGTAATTCATTAGAATTAGAATAGCAGAGGATAGAGAGATAGCTAGGAGATAGAGCTTAGAAGTAGCATAAGCATAGATTGCATAGTTTAGATTGAAGAGGAAAGAAATTTTTCCCATTTGAAGACTTTGTAAGAAGTTGTTGTGAACACTCTCATAATACAAAGATTTGTCATTGCTTGGTGGTTCTATCTTTTGTTGTGAGTAGCTAGCAAGGCTTTTTCGTCTCTCCAATTTGCTTAGGATCTTAAAGTAGCTTAAAGTTAAGTAGACTTTATTTCATGCAAGTAGTCGGCAGTTGTGGAATGTGGTGTTTAATTTGAACAAGCTTCCCTTATCCATACCACTAGCGGGCTCACTGATGGTGGGTTCGCCTTGCATGGTCACCCGGAACATTGTGAACTTAACTTCAAATGCGGTTTATATGTTGATATGCGTCGTTGTGACGGTCTCTGCATGGTGAATCGTAGTTTGAACATTTCTCGTTATCCCTTTGAAGATTGCACTGGTTCTATGGAAGTTGTCCAAAGTGAGGCAAAGCAAAGCTTGGTTCGAAGTTTGCAAGAATTGATCTTCGCGTCCCGCATTTAGAGTAGATGGTAGCATCTCTAATCCTTGTATCTCTTTAAATTCTGCACTTTCTAGTTAGCTTAGGAAACCTAAGTGTCACTGACAAATCTCTCGAAATTTGAGAATCCTTTCTTCTAAATGAGCAACTCACGTAAGTCCCCTTGAAATAACCAGCAAATCACATCGAGCCAACTGAGACTATCCCCTGCATAAGGAACCTTGGAGTTGAATGTATGATCTTTCTGGCAATCTTAGCATGCAGAATACTTTGATCAAGAGAGGATAGAGTATCTGTTGGGAAACTTTATTCTGTGTTGGTGCGGTCATAAAACACCCGTCAACACGTTCATTTCCAAGTTAGGTTAATTAGATGTCACAATCAAGATTTGAGCAGCACTTTCTACCTCTACAATAGAAATTGAGGATAATTTACTCTAAGGAAGACATGGATAAGATACAGTCACATGGGTTATTGCAACTTATTGATAATCTCTTATCAACTTCTTCTAGAAGCTCCCTCTTTACATCTTTCTTCTTTCAAAAACTTCCTTGTGTCCCTTGACTAATTATATACATAATAAAAATGAATGAAAATGTAAAGTTGTGAGCTCTTTGAGTTCATTTCACCATTGAAATTATGCTCATATCAAACGCTCTTCCAATTCCCCAAGCAGTTATTCAAAATCAACTTAGATGGTCCTTTATCAAACATCAATCATCAAACTCCACCTTGCAATTTCGCTTCATCATTTGACCAACCCACAAGAAATTACCTTTGAATTCTAGCACGCATAAAGCATCTACTATATTGGTAATATATTCATCATCCACAACCTTCCATAGAGAACTCTTTGTTTTCAATTTCTTCAAACCACGGTATATCAAATGCCACATGCCTTCTTATTCCAAAGTCTACATACTATATATTGCCTAAATCAAGTTCAATGTTAGTAAATATTTCTGTTTCTTTCCCCAAAGTCCTAACTTTTGATTCATGTCTCCTTTATCCTAGCATACGCATACCTATCAAATGTTTCTTTCATCTACTAGGTACTGGTCTCCTTTGTTAGACTCATCATTCACATTATTGTCATTATTATTTCGTGTTGGCCTATTTCGCTGCATATGATGAGTCTTCTCCCGATAGTCCTTTTCCTCATTCTCATTTACCAAAGAAATTGCAAATAATGTTTATTAGTCCCCTTAAATTGTAAAGTTTGACCTTTGTTTCTATAACATGAATGCTGCTAGCTAGTCCTAGACTGCTTAGATCTCAAAATCTAGAGATTTGTGAGCTTCATAACTCTAATTAATGAATAATTTCTTGCTTCTAAATTTTTTCTTTGACCAAATTCTAACTTCAGATATTCACCTTCCTAACACCAACTTTTTCTTCTTATGAAGAACCCCTCAACTTTTGCGCTCCCATTATGTGTAAAATTGTGGTGGAATTTGGAAAGGCTTGGAAAGAAAAATGCTTGACGAATGTAGTGGGATAAGAGTTCAAATGCAGAAGACATTTGCATGCTTATCAGTGTTATACATGCCTGCAAACAAATTAACTGATGGCAGATAAATCCTGAGGCCAATTTTGGATAAAGTTTGAAAGCAAATTTGATATCAATTGTTATCTAATATCTTCTAATTCAGTAACACTCTCAGCAAAAGAGGAAAAAAGCATCCACGGGGTATACATTGTATACATGTAATTGGAAGAAAAATCATATAATTTCAGCTATAGGAATGTACAGGGTGTACTACAAAGAAATTTACAAGAATTGGATGCCATCTCAAAATTTATTAAAAAGAAGTCACACCTATGTAACAGTTTTTTTTATGAAACTGGTCGAAAAATATTTCATTCAAATGAAGAGTATATATGTATGGCTATGCATGCCTATAAATAAAATTATCAACAATGTAGGATAATGCATGAGACCAATTTTGGATAAAGTTACGAGGTATATTAGAAATCAGGTGTTCATCTTCTGCCATAATAACACTTTAAGCAACCGGGAAGAAGGGCATTCTTGGGGTATAACTATACGTCATATACATGAAATTGTAATTGGAAGAAAACTTATGTAATTCCAGCTAGAGGAATGTACAATTATACATTCCTCTAATTCAGTAACACTCTCAGCAAAAGAGGAAAAAAAGCATCCTCGGGGTTTACATTGTATACATGTAATTGGAAGAAAAATCATATAATTTCAGCTAGAGGAATGTACAAGGTGTGCAACAAAGAATTTCAAAAGAATGGGATGCCGTCTCAAAATTTATTAAAAAAAAGTCACACACCTATGTATGTAACAGTTTTTTTTATGAAACTGGTCAAAAAATAGTTCATTCAAATGCAGAGTATATATGTATGGCTATGCATGCCTATAAATAAAATTAACAGCAATGTAGGATAATGCATGAGACCAATTTTGGATAAAGTTATGAGGTATATTAGAAATCAGGTGTTCATCTTCTGCCACAATAACACTCTAAGCAAATGGGGAAGAAGGGTGGGTATAACTATACGTTGTATACATGTAATTGTAATTGGAAGAAAACTTATGTAATTCCAGCTAGAGGAATATATGGGGTGTGCTATAAGGAAATCACAAGAATAAAATGCCATCTCAAAATTTACAAAAAAGCCACATCAACTACTCTCGATCCTGTTTATGAAAAAGCATTGGATCCAATGCAGTCATAACATTCAAATAAACATGTAGTGTTGTATATTGCATCTATAAACTCCCATGTCAACTCATTGGGTCTGAAATGTTTCAACTTTCAACCAGAACTTGACAGACATGATAATTCCGCAACATCTTGGATCCGTAGGCATCTGTTCCTTGTTTCGAAACTATGGTAATAGTGACAAGAAAACATAATATTTGGAGAAACACCCACTTCTAAATTTTGTCGAGCAAAAACGAGATCTTGCTAAAGACTATTATGGTTGGATCAAGATTGTGAATGTAAGATGTCTATGCTTGATGCATTTTTTATGTGAAAGCAAAGCTTTAATTTTGAAATTACCTTAGACTATCTTACACCATTTTTATACAAAAGCACTGGTTTCTTAATCAAATCTCCATCTTGAACAATTATTCTCTTTAGGAAGATACAAATCTAATGGTTCCCTAGAATATGGTTAGCATTAAATCCCTCTAGGTTATTTGAAATCAAATAGAAAAAAAATTGATAGGGACGTGATAATATTAAACATATGCAAGCTTCAGCTTTAAATGTGTTTAAGTGGCCACCTTTTGTGTGTCAAATTGTATACCATTGTACAAAGCTACAATCAAATCCCAAATAACTAGTATCATGAGATGCAAAGTGAAGCAAACTAATTCTGAATAATGGCTATAAAATCTTTAATCTCTGTAAGTTAATCCAGCTGGCAATTTTTATAACATGAATTTTGACTGAAAGAAATGTAACACAGAAAAACAGAATTACAGCAATATATTAAATCTTATAAAGAATGTAGAATTTCAATGTATACAAAGTCAAACACTTCAACCCTATGTTGGGTAAATACTACTTTGGAATGTTATAAGTTACAACTAGTTACCCCCAAAGAATATCCTGTCATAATATGATTGCATTGCTTGAATGTGAAACAAGCATAAGCTGTAATTCTGAAACAAACGGCATGCTCTCCACTTAACTAAAATATGCATCAAGTTGAGAAAACATTATATTGTAGCATTGAAATTGTGACTATTGACAGATAATCACTAGGAAAATAACTCACTGCGCCGATTTCAATATATACGAATATTTTCTTGACCCATGATCAGACAATTGCTACCAAAACTATCTCTCCCTTGCACTTTGTGCCACTTGTGTGATCACTATCATCAAGAATTTTCTCAAGCATACATCAGCATGCCACTTAAGATGTATCACTAGTATGTATAAACTATAATCTTTCCAAGTCCATATCTCACGAAACCTTATTTTGCTTCCAGTACTTTGCATTCTTCTGAAAATCATAACTGCTGGGTGCAGGGTAACATTCCTTAAAATAACCTGAATATTTTCAGTGAGAAAACACATAAGAACATTCAGCTTAGAAAAACAAATATTCTAAATGATATGTACATAAATTTAATAAATTGAAGGGAATAATGATACACACCTTGATTACAAACAAACACTGGATCTAAATCTACATTATGATTTAGATTGGGAGACAAATGCCCCCCATTAACTTTTTTATTGGTTTGAAATCTCCGGTTTCTTCTTGCAGTCACATCAATCCTCTTTGGGGAAACTTGTGAAAATGGCTCCCAATGATTTTGTGCAAAATATTGGTTTTGGTGTTGGAAATCACCTAGTTCATAATTATACTCATTTTCATCTTGGTATCTGCAGCCATCAGAATTTCTCCTATCTGCAGGGATGAAAACTTTAGAGGCACCCACTTTGTACTCATAATATGGGAAATTTTCTTGCAAGTTTCCCATCCACTCATTTTCCTTTTCATGCTCAAATTCTGGACCCCATCCAGAGACAACAAACTCATTCTTTGTTGTCACCATCTCATTCTTCTGTTCCATGATGTGGACTTTTGGATAACACATTACTCCCATTTCATTTGAGCCTGTTTTTATTGTATTTTCCCATTTTTTATTTTGATTCTTATTACAAACCAAAGAAGGAACAGCTGGATGACATATTACTTCCTTCTCATGCTCAAACTCTGCACCCCATCCAGAGGCTTCAAACTTATTCTCGGCTGAATGTGTCATTGTTTCATTCTTCTGCCACATTGCATGGACCTTTGGGTAGCATATTACTTCCATTTTATTTTCATTTAAACCTGTTTTTGTTGTATTTCCCCATTTTTTCTTATCTGGACATCCTACAAACCGACATGCTCTGTTTTCCACAGTTCCATTCTTCTGCTCTATATTATGCCCATTTGAATTGTTTTTCACTTCCTTTTCATTTTCAGTCCAGCCTGTTTGCATTGCACTTATGCCAATAGTGTTTTCATTATAATTACTATCCAAAGAGCCTGACTTCTTCTCACTTGACCACAAATCCACCTTCCAGTGATCAATTATTTGAGGCTCGGCGGTATACAGGTCAACAACCTTACAGATAACTGTACGCGCTTCATAAATTTCAGGAAAGTAGACACGTCCATATCCAAAAGGCCTTTCCTTCCATTGACTTTTTTCCTTTTCATACCTCTCTTTTTCAGATGCTGTTATCTCTTGATCCAAATCTGGCATATTTCCAGTCTCTTGGCTTCCATTTGTGCAATTTTCTTCATTTTCTGAATCAGAGCCATGTCCCACTGGCCAGTCAATACCTCCCAAGTCAAGTGAATCCCAATCTACTACATCAATGTATGCATTGGGATCAAGTTCCGGTATGTCAAATGGAGTGCCATTAGTCTTTGCGAAATACCTCCTCTTGGCAAGATGAAAACCTTCTTCTGCTGCTGAATCATTCCACTTTTCTATTTCTGTAAAGTAAATTGTGTGTTTCTTTACCTCACAAAATTCTTTCCATGTAAGACCAATAGATTGCTCACAAAATTCCTTTTCCCGTGAAGGTACAGCTGGTATCCAGACGGCTGGGAACATCCACACACGAGTTAGACAATACATTATGCGCACAAGTAAACAGATATTACTATCAACAACAAAGCCCTAAGAGAATTTGCATTCAAAACCCACTTCAAAATCAACAGACACTATACTTAAAATATTTTTCAACCATAAACAATTTTCATCTGCTGTTGTTTCTGATTGTGCTCGCCCTAAACATCAGAACAAAAATGTTGACACAGATTGATCCAAACAAATGCCACAGTATTCATGCCAGTGAAAGGCGCTTATATTTAATGGACCCTAGTTTCAACCATAGTCACCAAACAGAGCCATATTATTCATTAAAAAAAGATGCCCTTTATTAAACTCATAATTTCCAATCTAAAACTCTAATAATTCTCAAACCAATTCAGCAGTAGCAGAGATACCAACACTCAAAGAAGAAAAGACCTCATTCTCCAATTTCAACTCGGTTAAAAATAAAAAGATACTGCACATCTAAGGGTTAGAACGATTCAAGTTTCGATCCTCCATCGCAATAAAGCAGCAAATAACTCCAGTGGACATGTGGTGAGGTTGTGATGAAATAATCAGAGGGAAAACTCAGGCCTGACCTGTGTTTAAGCATGTGGTTCAAACACACTTCATACAGCATTAAAGGCAACCCTTAACTTCCCTCGAGATTTACCAAAAAAAGAAAAGCAGATACTAAACGTTCCCGCATATACAGAACCAGTCACCAAATAACACATTTCATGCAACACAAATTACAATCTCAATATATTTTCAATTAGCAGATAAGAGAACATAGAAATAAAAAATTTACGACTTCATACCCAAATTACCGATGGCAAATAGAGTGAGATGAGTGACACAATTTTCGTCTCCATTCACCTAAAGTTTTTGAAATACAATTATTCCCATGAATGAAAGCTCAAAGCTCACATCTCAAACTTGAAAACGTATTGGACTGGCTAACCCTGTACCTAAGAGTCGACATATTTAATGACTCATGTCAGGGTGCAGTGCTCAAGGGGCAGTGTCAGAAAGCCATCAAATCAAAATACCAAAATTAGAAAAATAAAAATAGAACAAATGAACATCGGAAATCAACAAAAGTAGAAAATTTAAATGCATTTATGTACCTGTCGTTTTTCGGGGGCGAAAGAAATCCACAACCTCCTTGTGCGGAAGATACGACGGTGTACATCGTCGACCATCTTCCACTCCTTTATTTCTCCTTCGGCCACCCATTTCTCAAGTCAAATAAAAACCTCGGAAACTTATCTGTAAATAAAAGCATATATAATTACAATTCTGAAAAAGCAAAAGCATAAAATTCATCCCATCCTGAATTGATGATCCAAAAAAATAAAGTTACTTGAACAAAATACATATAAATCCAAACCAGAGAGGAATTTCAGTCCGAAGCACATGCAAACAGCAAAACGGTCGTTTGTTATAACAGTTTGAACAGAAAGTCATTCAAAATTCGTTGCAGAGCGCCTAAAACCCTAGATAAATCTTTGAGCATTTTACTGATAGCCGCCAACTGTCACAAATCGGAATTCATTCTAGACCGTCAAATAAGTGATACATATATAGAAGGCTCTGGACTGGGTGTAAAGCTATTATTTGCCTCCCAAGTTTGTCTACACGTGTAGAGAGGTCGTTGAGTTTGTTGAATAAGTATTACAGCGCGAAGAAAGGCATCCAAAATGGTATTCGAATTCCACCACCCGAATTCTACTCATACAAGTTGGATCGACATTTCATCAATAATTGATCTCCAGTTCCACCGCAATTAAATAATTCACTTTAGTTCTTCTTAACTTTCAAGCTTTGCTCAATTTATTCTATTTAATTATTTGTTGGGTAAAGAGATGTTTTATTTAAATGCAATTCTTTTTATAGTTTTATATGTTAAAGAATATATTTTAAAAACTGTAAATATCATGTAAAGATATCTCAAATTTATTTATTTATAAAATATCTATATCAAGAGATATCACTTTTGAATTGTTTTATTTATTTAAAATTATTTTTGTTTTAATCTAAAATTATTTATTTTTATTTACATTATTTGTTTTTGTTTTTATTTGAAATTATTTTATTTACTTAAGAGTTATTTCATTTTACTTCAGAATTAATTAAGAATTATATTGTTTTTATTTACAAAAGAATTATTTTATTTTATTTATTTAAAGTATTGTTTTTATAGTACTAATGTTTTTTTAAATATATTAATTCTAAATAGTTTTTATATCTTATCCATGTCTTGCTACCACTACAAAATGTCTCTCAACATGATAAAAGATCTTATGACAACTATATATTATTAGTAAAAAAGTATTTGTTAATCAAAATAGAAAATTTAATATTGAATGGATGAAAAGTGCATTCTTAAACATTTTTTTTCTTTTTTTGGTTACTTTGACAATTTTGTTTCTAGCATAATAGTATATTGTTCAAATGATGTATTTTTGTGTAAGCATTCTTATCCAACTTGTACCTTATTTGATTTTGAATCCTTCTTTCCTAGTGGCTTAGAATCAACTCTCATATGTTATTTCTTGTCCTAACTTCCAAGACTACGGTTGTGACCTTGAGCCTAGTTCAAAATTGCAAGTATAGTCTTAAACCAAAACAAATCAAAGGTCATTTTTTAAAGTTTCTCAAAACATAAAGTAACATATGTTAGTGTAATTAATTAATTAATTATTACACTAGCATAAGTTAACTTAGGTATTAATTAATCATATTAGTCCTAGGTTACTTTTAATCATTTAATAAAGTTGTTGAGATATAAATCCCTTCTAGAAGATGAGTTGTCTTTTCTAGAACTTATCTCCATCTTGTTATCATTCCCTAGGTAGTTGGTTAGGGTTTCTTGTTGTCACATGAAGTGTGATTTGAACACTTGGCAACATCCTTTGCATTCTAGGTTTAGCACTTGCCTATATAATCAGGCATATGTACTCTTTGTAAAATATCTATAATCTAGATCATCATAATAGAATCTCTATTTTGAATGCCATTATCATACTTTCTTTGTGGTTGAATATTTCTTCCTGGCAAAGGTCCACCTGTGCATCCATCATTCCAACATGGTATCAGAGCTATTCCAATGAAGGTTCATCCCAGGATCAAGAAAGTTTGGCTAGTGAGATTCTTTGCAGGCTTGAGGGTTTTCTTTGCAGGCTAGTTGGTTTCACCTGGGGACCAAACTATTTTTTGGTGCAGATCAAGCTCTATCTAACCTCTCCATTGCGTTCAAAAGGCCTCAAAACCTATAGATCGCCTGCCCATTCGTCCGATTTGGACATATTTCATCCAGGAGCCAGTTGAGGTATTATCTAGGGTTTGCAATTTTTTTTACTATCCATACAAATTTGCAGAGAAAAATCTCCCTTTCGGTCCTCATAAAAGGAAAAAAAAAATTAGATCTTAAAGCTATTTTTATTTCTCCATTTGGGCAAAATTTTCTATAGTTTGGGCAAAAATCAAATCTGCGGGCGACCTGCTATTTTATTTACCAATCGGCATCAAATATTATTTTCGGCTTATATAGTTGGAGTTTGAATTTTTTCAGTCGGCATTGGCCTTAATATTCTACAGATTATATTCAAAAATTTATTTAAGTCGACCTCGCCGACTAGTCTGCAGCCACCGACAAGGTTGTCAGCCCCCGTCGCATTAGCTCGCATCATCAATCCGGCCCCCGCTCAACTCTCGACAACCAAACCTGTCACCGGCACTAGCTCCCACCAACGCCCCTTGCACCAGTCATATCAGAACCATGGGCTACCGTTGAACTCCGAGCGGTGTTTCGGCCGTGCCACCAGGCTGCTCCGCTCGTTCGCCACCCCGCCACCGCTTATCCAGTGGTGGGTTTTTTTAAATAACTACCAACTCGTCCCATGGTCATATCAGCGACCAAGGGCCATTTTTTTTGCCCAGGGGTGCTTGTTTTTTGCACCTATTTAGCCTGCAGGCCCTAATAGGGCAGATTTTTTCAAATAGCCATATCTTCGCGCCACGGTGTCGAAATTTGACAAACGAGATATCATCG
Organism: Sequoiadendron giganteum; assembly: GCA_007115665.2. Lineage (NCBI taxonomy): Eukaryota > Viridiplantae > Streptophyta > Pinopsida > Cupressales > Cupressaceae > Sequoiadendron > Sequoiadendron giganteum. The sequence goes on from CM021101.1 coordinate 360,360,450, forward strand.
GAAAGACGATTTGGTCTACTTTCTAGTGGTGCAATCTATTTTGTAGAATTTCTCTATCAGAATATTCTATAGTCAACTAAAGTCAAAACCCTAGTTTGGGCATAAAGGCTCATATCTTCGCAACCGTTGATCGAAATTCAGTGATTCCAGCAGCATCAAAAAGGTAATTCAGAGCTCTTTTCATCAGTCTAGTCACTTTGATCAGTTTCAGCTCTAGGTACTCTTGCATTGGTTTTGTTCAATTTGGTGCATTTGTTCAATAACTTGGATATCCTGAAGCTTGGGAAAAGGTTTTTTTATTTGGGTGGCATCACTTCAGTTGCATATTAGTTTTGGGAGTTCTTATTTTCTGTTGAAGGTCATTGTCTTTATATTTTGGAGAATTTTTCTTGTGCATTATGGGGCTTGCATATTATCCTTCTTTGACTATGTTGCACGAGGGTAACTATAAACAATGGCGAGATGGGATCATACACCATCTCCAATCACTTGATTTATTACCACATCTATATGGTATAGTTCCCCATCCGAGTGAAGGTATTCGTGATTTTTCTTGGAGTTACAGTAGATATACAGTCTTAGAGATCATTTCAATGCAAGTTGATTGTGATGTTTTGAGTTCTATTGATCATTGTGATAGTCCTCATATCCTTTGGACTAAGCTTTGGGAGATATATGGAGATTCAGATACTCCACCCTTCCCTGAAGGTCATGATTCAGAATGTCGAGTTTCAGATCAAGTACCCCATGATGATATTGCTATTCAGGAGTTTGTTTGTTTGGATTGCCTTGAATCTTCTGAAGAGGTTGGCAAGGTTGCTTCAGATGATCCTTCTTCTCCATTAGAGACTATTGGTATCCCTTCACATTCAGTGATTCCTTGTCCGGAGTCATTGATTGAGGCTTCCATCATCATCATTCATCAGGACACATTCCGTTTTCTAGACTTGACATCACAGGATGGCTTTGTTTCAGGTATCACTGACTTGGCTACTTCTACAGGTTTGGAGGACATTCTTGAGGGGATATCACTCCTTTATTCAAATCCTACTTTGGAGAGTTCCCTTGAGTCTCCTCATTCTTTTGTCTCAACCTTAATTGGGAATCCTGAGACTATCTTGGAGGCACTTGCTTTCTCTTCAAAGATTCCATATATGAGACTTCCTCCATCTTCATCGGAGTTTCTTCTGCATCTACCATTGGATTGGCTTCAGTCTTCTCTCAGTGGTTTTGAGGACACTTCATTATTGGGGGGCAATCAAGTCTCCATCTATTCCTTCGATGGAAGGAACATCACAATGCAGTCTTTGGATCATGTTCAGCATCAGTTTCTGCATCATCTTGATTTGTCGCCTTCTACATTGATTAGGTATGTACCTAAGTGGGTTGTGGCATCTTTGTTAGTGTTTCTTAGATCAGATTATACAACTGAAAGTACTTAAAATAATGCAACACATAAGACAATAAACACAACAAGATACCCTGGGAAAACCCTCCTCTTGAGGGAGAAAAACCCAGCAAATAATTCTCTTATATAAGGTAGAACAAGAGCAGAAATCTGCTTACAACTCAGGCCTAGCACATAGGCGAATTTGATACAATAGCACTTCTCCTAAGTGCGAATATGAAATACCTTGAAATAGGTCTGCTGCTACAAGATAATAATTTGTTGCCTAAGTGCGAACTTGCTTGAAGAAATGTGAACTTAACTTGATTATCTAATGACAATACAAGACCTTGTATATATACAAGTGAGGCGCCTCTTCAAGTTAGGTCGACCCTCTAAGGGAAACATAAATAAATGATAAATACAATTAAGGTCAGCCCAAGCAACAAGTGATATGTGTGAATCATTAGGGTCGGCCCTTTATGCTTTGATATTTATTATTGACATAAATTAAATAGCTAAATGGCTACTCATTTAATTTATGCTTCCTTCTTGGAATGCGTGCAATGGAAGTGCAGCCCTAAGCTACTATAACATCAACACTCCCTCTCAGCTAGGGATGATACTTCCACCTACACAAGACACATCATATAAATATGAAAACAAAATAGAATATCACCTCATCGTGATATCAACCACCATGGCTACCTCCATAGATGGTATGAACAAGTGCTCATCACTTAATGTGATGTTGTCACCTCAATGTGACTTTCACCATGGCTCCTCTAGAGGGTGATACACAAGCACAAATAAATCATCACGGATTCCCTCACATGATGATGTCATGGAGTCACACACATGACATCCACCATGGCTCTCCCAGAGGGTGGAAACAAGGGCTTTCACCTCAAATCTCGAAGAGAAATGCACTATCAAGGACTTGCACCTCAAATCTCTCTCAATAGAGAAATGTATTACCAAGGGCTTGCACCTCAAATCTCTCTCCATAGAGAAATGCATTACCAAGGGCTTACACCTAAAATCTCTCTCAATAGAGAAATGCATTATCAAGGGCTTACACCTCAAATCTCTCTCAATAGAGAAATGCATTATCAAGGGCTTACACCTCAAATCTCTCTCAATAGAGAAATGCATTATCAAAGGCTTACACCTCAAATCTCTCTCAATAGAGAAATGCATTATCAAATCTGAAGATCACTGATACTGAGACTCCCTCTCAGCTAGGACTTCATTCTCCACCATATCAAGCTTGTCTCGAAGGTACACAAACATTATCCTGAAGAGATGCTTGATGAGAATGACTGCCATATGCTCATCAGTGCTGATATACCTCAATTGAATATCTTTTCTCAAAAACATATGTTGTAATGTACTTGGCCTTAGCTGTACTCAGTGCCACAGAAGACTGCTTCCTTCTATACTAGGATATCATCGCAAGCCTCAACTGAAACAACATCTAGAGCAACACAACCATCATCTTTAGGTTTAGTAGGCTCCCTCTAAATCTTCAATCACTTACATCAACCATTTGACCTCATTGTCCAAGATTGCCTGCAACACTTGTCTTTAGAGAAATGGTTTCTAACGCACACCTCTATAGAGATTCAGGGTTGTCCTCTTCGCCCGCATTCCAGATCACTCTATTCTAAATAGGTTTGTGGAGCTACCAATCCGGGTCGACTTGAGCAATTCAGAACCCAACTGCTTGAAGAGGTACTTCAACAATTTAACATCCGGCCTTGCAACCCTTACTTATTCTCAACGAGACATAGAACTCCCTCTTAAGGTTAATTCTTCTTTTTCCAAAAGATGGCTTCAGCTAATTATTTAGTCTCAAAGTTACAAGTAGAGTCTCCATCCTTCAACCTATGAGATGCATCACGCTTTTCTTGAAAGCAATCTCTTACGCTTCTGATTTATCCTAAAATCATTAACAAGAGATTACTTATAGTTCATGGAACTCAACTATCTCAAATAGACATACCATAACTAGGAGCATACATGATTGACTATCTCAATAGCATGAATTAGTAGCTATAAAACAATTCATGAACATTATTCAACCATGCAATACTTCAAAAATCTCCTGAGTAATAGATAATTAATTCATCAATCATGACATGACTTTCTTTCAATTTCTCAGAAGAGCTAATCTCAAAAGACAATCTTCACAATTTAGCATGATACAACTTGCAATGAATAAATCTAAATAATATTATCACAGAGATCACTATTTACTGGTCACACATAATCCTAAGTAAATAATGACAGATTTGCACAACTCAACAAACTGAATTTTAGCCTAAAATGGTAATCAAAACAAAGAATACTTATCTCTTAAATATTCTAAAGGGTGGACATGGTATGATACGCTGCTCTTGTGCTTAGTACACAACCTTCACAGCTTGAACATAGGCCCATGACTAGAGTAGAAATTCACTAGAATCATTTTGGGGAGAGATCTCAATCACATCCGCAAATGAAGCATGTTGATTAGGCCTAGTAGAACAATCCTTCGCATAGTGACCAAATTTGTCACATCTAAAGCATTGAACACGAGAGAGGTCCCACTTCTTCTTGAATGCAAGAGCACCATCTGACCCATTATCTCGATTCCTCTTAAAGAATCCTTTCTTCCAAACTTTTCCTTTCTTCGATGAATGAGAGGCGAGAACATGTAAATCTTCATTCTTTGAACTTTGACCAATGCCTCTTATCGTTAGTCTCGACTCCTCTTGAATGCAGTCAATCCTCAATCGATCAAACTTGGGAAGTTTAGATCTTGCACTGATTCCTTGAATAAATGACCAGATCTTGTCCCATGAAAGCGGAAGACCATTGAGAGCAAGCATAGGAAAGTCTTTGTCATCAATCATGTGACCAATTGTGGAGAGCTTATCTCTTATCTCTAAAATCCTCATGAAGTAGGTGATGACAAACTCTTCTTTCACCATCTTAATGTGAAGTAGTTGTTGCTTCAAGGTTAGGGCATGACTAGTGTTGTTGATTTCGTACATCTCCTCCAATGTTTTGAACATCTCCCTTGTAGTATCCAACTTGAAGACAATCGGAACAATATGATCCTTGACGAAATCAACCAACACTTTCTTTGCCCTAGTATCTTTCTTCCTCCACTGCAACTTCTCTTCCTCCTCCTCAGGTTCGGGAACTTTTGTTTTCACAAACTCAGCCAAATCATTCTCTTCCAATGTGAGCATGATCCTGAACCTCCATGATTTGTAGTTAGAAACTCCTTCGAGTCTATCCTCGATTTTCAGACCATTCACCATCTTGAACTTTAAAAAACAAGCAGAAAGGATAGACAAAAAAGATTAAGGTAAGTGCTGCAAAAACAAATTTGATCTTGATCTTTTTCAAACCCGCTCTGATACCATGTTAGTGTTTCTTAGATCAGATTATACAACTAAAAGTACTTAAAATAATGAAACACATAAGACAATAACCACAACAAGATACCCTGGGAAAACCCTCCTCTTGAGGGAGAAAAACCCAACAAATAATTCTCTTATATAAGGTAGAACAAGAGCATAAATCTGCTTACAACTCAGGTCTAGCACATAGGCGAATTTGATACAATAGCACTTCTCCTAAGTGCGAATATGAAATACCTTGAAATAGGTCTGCTGCTACAAGATGATAATCTGCTACCTAAGTGCGAACTTACTTGAAGAAATGCGAACTTAACTTGATTATCTAATGACAATACAAGACCTTGTATATATACAAGTGAGGCACCTCTTCAAGTTAGGTTGGCCCTCTAAGGGAAACATAAATAAATGATAAATACAATTAAGGTCAGCCCAAGCAACAAGTGATATGTGTGAATCATTAGGGTTGGCCCTTTATGCTTTAATATTTATTATTGACATAAATTAAATAGCCGAATGGCTACTCATTTAATTTATGCTTCCTTCTTGGAATGCGTGCAATGGAAGTGCAGCCCTAAGCTGCTATAACATCAACAATCTTCATCTTCATCAGGCAAGGATACACATGAGCAGCTTTCAGAGACATCCTCAACATTCATATACATCCTTTCTTCCTTCAATTCCTATCCGGAATGGGAAGCTACCCTGCATCTCTACATGGTTTTGTTTCTTCTGAAAGGGAGACAAGTTGTTTGTCGACATTGGATCATATTTTGTCTACATACACTTACCTTTTTTGCAGGTGATCACATATGTTGGGGGGGCTATTTAGTCTCTGTATTTCCCTCCTATGGGGGGGCTTTTGATTATATTGTATCCATGTGATGATTGTTGTCCTTGGGGGGATGATGTTGAGTCCTCCAATCATCACCTTTCTGCATCTTATCTCCTTTTTTGGAGAAGGGTTTTCTTCCCGTTGGGTTTTCCCCTTTTCTCTGTTTGTGGGAGATTAGTTGCATTTTCATCTTTTGTACATGGGTACCTAAAATGGCCATCAGTCGGGACCCATCATCATCATGCATAATCATTGCATTTTCATTTCCTCCCTAAGTTGCACTTATGGGGGGGTGTTAGTGTAATTAATTAATTAATTATTACACTAGCATAAGTTAACTTAGGTATTAATTAATCATATTAGTCCTAGGTTACTTTTAATCATTTAATAATGTTGTTGAGATAAGATTCCCTTCTAGAAGATGAGTTGTCTTTTCTAGAACTTATCTCCATCTTGTTATCATTCCCTAGGTAGTTGGTTAGGGTTTCTTGTTGTCACATGAAGTGTGATTTGAACACTTGGCAACATCCTTTGCATTCTAGGTTTAGCACTTGCCTATATAATCAGGCATATGTACTCTTTGTAAAATATCTATAATCTAGATCATCATAATAGAATCTCTATTTTGAATGCCATTATCATACTTTCTTTGTGGTTGAATATTTCTTCCTGGCAAAGGTCCACCTATGCATCCATCATTCCAACAACATATTTAGTATAAAAAGTTTAAGTTAGATCACAAAGCATGTGTTACAACAAATCCATTGATTGATGCATTTAGTGGTGATAGAAATGGATATCATAATTGTGCATTTTAAATATTATAAGTGTTTTCTTCATGTATTATTCACATGTTGATGATGAGATGTTTATAATACACACATTCGAAAAAATATTAACTAATTAAGTTTTATTATGGTTTGTGTGTATCATGCTTCTTACCCTTTGCTTACATGGATCTTACATATGATTTTATAGTGTTTCACTTTTAGCCCTAATAAATGGTTATGGAGTGATATTAATGTTTCAGCATCAAGTGGCTATGATTATTGTGTGGTCTTATATACTTATTCTACTATCTTGATGCCCTTGATAAACAACCTGAGCATAAGGTTACATTAGAAAGGAGTTCAATGGTTGTGTATGACGTCATTGGGATTCATTATTGGATCATCTTATAGAAGAGCATGATTCATAAATAATCAGTTGAGATATTTTTCTTTTCCTTCCACGCTTTTTGTTTTCTTTGATTTATGTTTGTAATGTTTCATGTTCCTAGTTATCATGTGGATGATGCAAAGACATCTTTAGTGGTTAATATTGACATAAGTGACTTTGAACATGTGTTATTTTTTTCATGTTATTATAAGTACCTAAAATTACACAAACATACATGGAAATTTTATTTTGATTCTATGATCCAACAAATGACCCACATGGTGTTGAAAAACCTTCTCTCAACTTATCCAACCTTGATGTAAGTGATGGGTTAGCTTAGAGGACACCCCCTTGCTTCTATTTCTTGTTTGATAGCCATTTACCATCCTTTTATACCTTGTTGCTCTATGAAAACTATCATTTTGATTTTAAGTTACAAGATCACCTCTTTTTAGGTTGAATTGCTCAAATGATTCTATAATCACCTCAATGATTATCATTGTAGAAACTAGTTATCCTATGTTTAAAACGTCCCCACATGATTTCTTTATATGTGTCATTTTGCATCAATATTGGCTCCCAAGCTCAATTCTAGCTCACCCTCGATTACACCCATGATAGGAGAAATTTTGATTTACATCCCTAATTATGGATATAAACTTATTAATAGTTTCCTAAACATGTGTGCATAGTTATTTTGTCACTCATTCTTAAAAATATCAACCTTTGTCTCTCCATACATAACTACAATAATAGGTTTGAGTGGTAATTCTAGAGAAATATATCAAGATTCTACCTCTTTATATAGGATCCCTTGCCACACAAGTATTTTATTGCATCAAGCTTATCAATTCACCATCTACTAGATTCTAAGCTCTACAAACAACAACTATAAAAAAATTATTTGGTCTTTTGATCCTCCAATCTTTGTTTGTGATTATCACCTTCTCTTTATCAAGAGGAGTTTCCAAAGATGGGACAAGAGAAGAAGGTATCAATTTAAGCCATTGAGGAAACACGTGCCATAATATTTACATCCTCAAAATCTTAGATTGATTGTATCCTATCTATGGGATCAATTTATTTTCATTTGTACTCAATTAGAGCACTTAATTTTTATAGAATGGATAGATTAGTTATATAGATAGAAATTCATATAATGCTCTAGAAAAACATCAAGCCATTACAATATCTAGATTTAGTGTAGAAATCAAAATTGTTAGATTGGTTACTTATTATAGGTCTTCACATTCGAATAGTAGTGCATTATTTTAATAACTAAAAGAAAAAGTACCCAAATTCAACCAAACAATCACCAAGTTGATCAAGAGATAAAACAATCACAAAATAGGAATATATATGTATCTCCCAAGTAAATGCAAAAAATAGCAAGTTATGTCTTTACTTTTATTTTGTAAAAATAATTGTGAACAAAAGAAAAACAAGATTGCTTGATGCTTGTTTGCATTCCTCTATCTTAGTTTAGATTATCTTAGTCATATGTATCTTCTAAAAATTGTGAAAAAGAACAAACCATTTGTTACATTCATAATTAGTTTGGTATTTATTCTTAATTATCAATTACTTCCATATTGAAAAGAACAAAAAAATAGGATAGTTGCAATTCATTTTATTTATAACTTTATATTAGAGCATTCTAATGTAATTTACAATCATTAATTCTATTACTGGTGAATCCCTCCAAAAACACAAGAAAAAAGGTAACCCTTAGGTCCTTCCATATTTAATCCCTTGACTACAAACATATATTCCAATAAATAAAGCAACTATCAATTTGACCAATACAAGTTCAAGTAAATTCTTAACTAAAATACCAACTATGAGTTCAAATAAATAAGAAACATCCCAAAAAATCCCAGAATCATCCTTGTTCACATCTCTTTTCTTTGTATCACACTCAACATTTCATGTTCATGTGTCCAAGTGTCCAAGAATAAAGGAGGGTTGGATTGGGAGCACTCTATAAAATTTAAGAGAAAACTTCCCCTTCAATGAGTAACTTCCCCGTCCTAAACTCATTGAAGGGGAACAAGATCAACACATTTAATAGACACAACAAAAAAATATTGGTAACATGTCATTGTCCTAGCAAATCTTAAGGTATTGTTTGAGGTAGAAACTTGAATTGTATTTTTCTTAGAGAAAATCACCAAGAGCTTGAAACCAAATGAGCCACCATAATGAATGCTTAAACAAGAATCATCACTACCACACCCTACAAAGTTTTACAAGAATAAACCCCCACACTTCCATCATCATACAATGACCTAGCATCCCCATCCTACACGAACTTCTACTTCCTCTTGTAGTGTAGAAAATTGTACATACCTTTACAATTTCACACTATGTTTGGGTCCCTTGATTTATTGGACTTAATTAAGCTTCTAATTTTCCAAATTATGCATTCCAAAGCCTTATTCTTATCATTTTCCAAAAGGGGAACCAACATTAAATAAATGCATTTAATAATTAAATTGCCTTAGAACATGTGTGTCATGGAAGTGTAGGTGAGGACCCATTCGCCCATGGGCGAATGGGTCCCCTTTTATGAGCTAGGACTCAAATTAAAATATATTTTTGGCAGCATTTTAATGATCAAAATTCAAATTGTAAGTGTCGGCTTTTAGAATCTAATTTTCAAGAAATTGGATAAACACCTATACATGTACATAATCTTTTGATCATTTGAAATCTTACACTTAAGGAGCAACTTTTGAGAAGAAAACATTATTGTTAAGAGTAGCATCATTAGCCATTTGTAGCAACAATCAAGATCTAAGGGTAAATGCAAAAAGATGGGGGGCCAAAAAGGGGGCTTAAGTGGCCATTTTTTTTCTAAAATTAGGAAATACTAACCTTGGACATGAAATTGAGGATAGTTACACTCAAAATTTTGAGATGCAACAAAAACAAGGATTGTGGTTCTCTTAGTCTACTTTCTAAACTACTAATTTATTTTGAAAATGGTTGAGATTAAGGGTTTCAAAATACGAGCCCACAAAAATTGGTGTTGTTTTTGTCAAAAAATACATAACATAGCAACTTTTGTGGGTACCTAGCATGGTGAACTTTTTTTTAGTATTTTTAAAATCGCTTCAGTGAGAAATTAGCTAATAGTATGTAGTTTATGAATAATTTTTCTGATAGTTTTTTAATGAATATTTGATTTTTTACTAATTTTCAAAGTGGACACTCCTAAAAAACAAAATTTTGGTCATGCTACCCCTACAAATTTTGTAAACTAATTGAATTATTTTTTAATATGTGTAGAATGGAGTCTAGTTTCTAAAAATGTAATTTATTTGAAATTTCAATGAACGGTTAATTTATAACAAAAAAAACACCAAACATTGGTTTTTGCCAAAAAAGAGACACACAAACAAAAGAGATTATAGATCAAAGGCTTTAACAATGTCAAAAATTAAAAAAAAAAATACATTGTTAGATAGCTAAGAGAGAGCCTAACATTACTTATGTGTTTGATTTGTTTGACATTGAAACATGTGCAATCCTGACAGTGAGCACGAACCTGATTATGTGAAACATTGTAGAATTTGCAAAAACATGTCTCTGGTCGTTGGGAAGGCGCTCCAAGCCTTTTAGTTGGTATTCCCAGGCAAATACCAAGCCCAAGGCTTGGGGATTCCCAAATCAAGATTTAACGTGAGCGCGTTATATCTTAGTTTTGACATGGTTTTTGCATTTGTGCAAGACATGTCTAGCAAGACATAATGCGAGCATGTTATAACGCGGCGTGATCCCACAATAGTGGTTTACAATTTTTGGCCAAACTGGACACTGAAATTATTATTTTTAACTAAATCTTCACATTCGGGCACCTATAGCAGCTAAACCATGAGGAATTTGAAGATGGTGCAAACTAGAGTCTCGTCACATTTTGTCTGTAGATTCTAAAATTATTTTTTTCAAATTTTTTGGAATCAGATTGCACTTCTTTTTCCATCTCCCACGAAAACTGGTTTTTTTCAGAAAATAACATTTTAAAAAAGTGACGCACACCGTATAATGCATAACTTTTTTTCCATGAAGGATAAAATTCTAATTCTTTCAAATTTAGATTTTTAATTCTGATATCTAGTGTTTCCACTTGGTTAGATAGTTTTTAATTGAATATTTTTTCTTTAATCAAGTTTCAAAGTCAAACCAATTACAATTCAGACATAGCGCAATCGTATAACGCGTAACCTTTTTTGTATATATCAAAATTCAATTTATTTTTTTGTTGGATCAAGGACTTCAATATCTGGTGCACTCATATTTTTCTTTTTTTTTTATAATCTGCTATTTTTCCACATGTGCAGAACAGAGACCTTCATTTTCGATGAAAAACCTATGTTTAATAAAACTAAAAAAACAAATACATAATAAACCAAAACATATTAAAATTATATTCTCTGGATAGCTCGTTCCGAGGACTACCTGATTCTAGTTGGGTTTGTGAAGATTCCTCCATTTTCATCTTCAACCTGAGCTTCAAAGTGCCAAAATTTAGGTTTTTTTTTGTGTCTTAGGGGGGGATGAGGAATAAGGGGGTTCGTACGAACCCCTAGGGGTTTGAGCGAACCACCCTTCCATAAGAGATTTTGTTGGATTTTTGGACAGGAAAGAATCAAAAGGGTTCGCTTGAACCAATAGGTTCGTACGAACCCCTAAAATCAAGTTTTTTGCAATGTATTCATTTTTTGTAAGTTTTCCTTCCTCACTTGAGTTGTAAACCACTATTGTGGCTTCACCCCACGCTCGTGTTATTTCTTTCTTTGTGTTAAATGCTACTCTATTGAATGTACGTTTATATATTTGTATGTTTGTATGTACATGTATGATTGTATGTCATGTATGTATGTATGTATGTATGCATGCATGCTTATATTATGCATGCTTGTATGTATGTATGTATGTACCAATGCATGTGTATATGTATGCCTATATGTATGTATGTATGTATGTACATATGTACATGTATGCTTCTATGTATGTAGGGGGTCAACCCACAAAAGTGGTTTACAATTCGAGTGAGGAAGAAAAAGTTGCAAAAAATGACCCCATGCAAAAAAAAATGGTTTTTGGGGGTTCAAACGAACTTTAGGTTCGAACAAACCCAAAGATGGTTCACTTGAACCCTAGTTTGAGCGAACCCATTCAATGCATTCTTGAGAATAAATAAATAAAAACCATGTGTAAAAGGGGAGCGAACCCCCCTTTTCCCACCTTCTCACCCTCTGCAACCAAAAAACTCTAAAATTTTACCCTTTGAAGCTCAGGTTGAGGATGAAAATGGAGGAGACTTCACAAACCCAACTAGATGATGGTAGTCCTTAGAATGACCTATCCAACGAATATAATTTTAATATGTTTTGGTTTTATTATGTAAGTGTTTTTTTAGTTTTATTAAACATAGGTTTTACACTAAAAATCAAGCTCTATGTTCTACACATGTGAAAAAATAACATATTATCAAAATAAAATTATGAAAAATATGTTCAGGCTAGGTATTGATGTCCTTGATCCATTGAAAAAAAAATTGAATTTCGATACATACAAAAAAAGTTGTGTTGTATACGGTCTGCCTTTTTCTGAATTGTAATTGGTTTGACTTAAAAACTTGATTAAGGAAAAAATATTTAATAAAACACTATGAAACCAGATGAACTAGTGAGATATCGTAGTTACAAATCTAAATTTGAAAAAAATAGATTTTTATCCTTCATACAAAAAAAGTTATGTTGTATATGATGAACATCACTCCTTAAAAATGTTGTTTTTTTTTTAAAGCTAGTTTTTGAAGGAGATGGAAAAAGAAGTGCAATTTGATTCCAAATTTTTTTAAAAAAATATATTTATAATATATAGACAAAACTTCATAAATCACTAGTTTGCATCATCTTCAATTTCCTCACTGTTTAGCCGCTATAGGGGCCCGAAAGTGAAGATTTAGTTAAAAAAATTAGTTCAGTGTCCAGTTTGCCCAAAAATTGTAAACTAGTATTGTGGGATCATCCTAAGATTGTATGTACATATGTATTTTTCTTGTATGTATGTAAGTATATTTATTTATGTATGTCTTTAGATGGAGGGATAATTTTGAGAGAGAGAGAGAGTTATCTAGGTAGGGTGGGAGGGACAAAGGGAGGGAGAGACCTAAGAGAGAGAGAAGGGTAGTGAGAGAGTCTTGAGAGAGGGAGAGGGGGTGGAAGGGAGAGAATAAGAGAGAGGGAGTGGGAGAGAAGGGTTGGAGTGAGAGGGAATTAGCTAGGCAGAGAGAGAGAGAGAGAGAGAGAGAGAGAGAGAGATATGGAGAGAAAGAGAGAGTTATGTATGTAGGGTGCTAGAGCGAGAGTCTTGAGGGTGTGAGGGGAGTGAGAGGGAGAGACTTGAGAGATAGGTAGTGAGAGGGAGTGTAAGAGAGAGGGAGTGGGAGAGAGGGAGTGTGAGAATGAGAGACCTGAGAGAGGGAGAGGGTGTGGGAGGGAGTGACATGAGAGAGAGGGAGAGAGAGAGAGGAGGGTGGAGTGAGAGTAAATTATCTAGGTAGGGTGAGAGGGATAGATAAAGAGAGAGAGAGAGAGAGAGTTACCTAGGTAGGGTGCCAGAGGGAGAGACCTAAGAGAGAGAGGGGGTGGGAGGGAGAGACCTAAGAGATAGGGAGAGAGAGGAAGTGGGAGAGAGAGGGAGTGATGGAGAGGTAGTGGGAGGGAGATAGAGAGAGATAGATATAGGGAGTGAGAGAGAGAGATAGGGATTGATTGAGCGAGAAGTATGTAGAAAGAGGGAGAGGATAGATAGAGATAATTATAGAGGTTAGGAGAGAGGGAGGGAGAGAGAGGTGAGATGGATACATATTGAGAAATGGATAGGGGTTGAGGGTATAGGGTTGAGGGATTAGGGTGGAGGACCTAAAGGGTTGATGGTTTAGGGTATTGGGTTGAGGGTATTGGGTTGAGGGTATAGGGTTGAGGGTTTAGGGTTGAGGGTAGAGAGTATTGGGTTGAGGGTTTAGGGTTGAGGGTTGAGGGTTTAGGGTTGAGGGTAGAGGGTTTAGGGTATATGGTTGAACGATTAGGGTTGAGGGTCTAATGTATAGGGTAGAGGGTATAGGGGTTGAGGTTTTAGGGTTTAGGGTTTAAGGGTTGAGGGTTGAGGGATTAGGGGTTGAGGGTTGAGAATTGATGGTAGAGGTTTTAATGTATAGGGTAGAGGGTTTAAGGGTTGATGGTTGAGGGTTTAAGGTTGAGGGTATAGGGTTGAGGGTTGAGGATAAAGGGTTGAGGATTGAGGGATCAGGGTAGAGAGTTTATTTGGGTTTAAGGGTTGATGGTTAACGATTTAGGTTTAGGGTTGAGGTTATAGGGTTGAGGGATTAGGGTAGAGAGGGAGGAATGGATGGAGGGAGAGATGGAGGGAGAAATGAGATAGAGAGAAGGAGAGAAGATGAGGGAGGGACAAAGATATATGAGGGTTGAAAATTGAGGGTTTAGGGTTGAGGACCTATTGGGTTGATGGTTTAGGGTATTGGGTTGAGGGTATAGGGTTGAGGGATTAGGGTTGATGGTAGAGGGTAGAGGGTAGAAGGTTTAAGGGATTAGGGTTTAATGGTTTAGTGTTGAGGGTAGAGGGTTTAGGGTATAGGTTTGAGGGTATATGGTTTAAGGATTAGGGTGGAGGGTCCAATGAATAGTGTAGAGAGTATAGGGGTTGAGGGTTTAGGGTTTAAGGGTTGAGGGTTGATGGATTGAGGGTTGAGGGTTGAGAATTGAGGATTGAGGATTTAATGTATAGGGTAGAGGGTTTAAGGTTTAAGGGTTGAGGGTTGAGGGTTTAAGGTTGAGGGTAGAGGGTTGAGGGTATAGGGTTGAGGGATTAGGTTTTAGGGTTCAATGTATAGGGTATAGGGTATAGGGGTTGAGGGATTAGGGTTTAATGGTCGATGGTAGAGGGTAGAGGGTAGAGGGTAGAGGGTCGAGAGTTGAGGGTTTAAGGGTTGAGGATTGAGGGATTAGGGTAGAGAGTTTACTTGGGTTTAAGGGTTTAAGGGTTGAGGGATTAAGGTAGAGGGTAGAGGGTAGAGGGTATTGGGTTGAGGGTAGAGGAAAGAGGAAAGAGGGTTTAAGGGTTAAGGGATGAGGGATGATGGTTTAGGGTTTAGGGCTGAGGGATTAGGGTATAGAGGGATGGAGGGATGGAGGGAGAGATGGAGGGAGAGATGGAGGGAGAAGTGAGATAGGGAGAAGGAGAGAAGAGGAGGGGAGGGACAAAGATATATGAGGGTTGAGGATCCAATGTATAGGGTAGAGGGTTGAGAATTGAGGGTATAGGGTTGAGGACCTATAGGATTGATGGTTTAGGGTATTGGGTTGAGTGTATCAGGTTGAGGGATTAGGAATGAGGGTAGAGAGTAGAATGTTTAAGGGTTTAGGGTTTAAGGGTTTAGGGTAGAGGGTTTAGGATTAAGGGTATAGTATTTAGGGTAAAGGTTTGAGGGTATATGGTTGAAATATTAGGGATGAGGGTCCAATGTATAGGGTAGAGGGGTTGAGGG